>CM060973.1:67871971-68471971 GCA_030765045.1 Tenodera sinensis
ACTTAAAGGTTGCAACTGCCATTTTTTGAGGATACTCAGGAATTACTGTTTGAATGTTCGGTAATTCCCATCTTTTATTTTTTTTTTATTTTTCATAGTAATATTTTGCAATAATTATTTGAATTCAGAGGTGACTATCCTTTAAGCTGCATAAAATGGTAGATTAACTATAGATTTCTGCACATTGCCGGTACCCTTTTTAGCAAGCAAATCAGCTTTGTCATTACCACTTAGGCCACAGTGAGCTGGTATCCATTGGAAGACTAGGTGTGTTTGAAGTGCTGTTAGATGGGTAAGAATTTTCCAACATTCTATAATTGTTTGGTTTTTTGGTGACAACTTGGAAGTAATTGCTATAATTGCTGCCCTGGAATCTGAGAGATTAACTGCTTGATGAAAATGTGAAATTCTGTACAAAAGATTTTGTAGGGTCATTCAAATTGTTTTAATTTCTCCATCAAAGTTTGTAGTTCCATAGCTTAAAGATCTGTAATAGGAAAAGAGTTGACATGTGACTCCAGCCCCTGCTCCATCTCGGTTTGATATCAGTGATCCATCAGTATAAATATGTAGCCATTCATGTTCCGGAAATCTAGTATGGATTGTCTCTAATGCTAATAATTTTAAAACACTAGTTGGAGTATCACTTTTCTTAACTTCTTCTGTCAGGTGTAAATAATATGTGATGTCTAATGTTTGTGTCGGATTGACTTTAGATATGAAGTTTTCCTTTGAATTAGGAAGGTATACATTCTTCTTGATGTCTTGATTTTGGAAAGAAAGCTCTCCTGAGTCTTTAGTGTATGTGTAAAATTTCTCTTGTGCCATGTATTGAATGGAAGTCTAATCAACTTTTCGTGCTGAATAAGAACTGCTTTTTCTATTTTCTATTTGATGGGGTATTGGCTGATTAGTATTTCTATAGCTGGTATTGGTGTGGTTTTGATAGCACCTGTAATTAGTCTCAGACGTTGGTTTTGAAAGATTTTAATTTTTTTTTTGTATTTGCTGTTACAAGAACTTCGCTGCAGTAAGTAAATAATGGCTTTATATATACATTGTATGTCGTGTTAAGAGTTGCTCTGGAACGTCCCCACTTCATTCCTGTTAGACGTTTTAGCAGTGAAAGGCACTTTTCTGCTCTTTGTATTACATTTTTTGTTTGGTCCAAGTAAGTTTGGTATCAAATATAACTCCCAAATACTTTGGTTCCCTTTTTTCTGGTAATGGTTGACCCTCAGAATTTAGTTTTTTTTTTTTTTTTTTTCTTAGCGAAAATATTTGGTAGTTTGATTTTGTTGTATTAACAGTCATTAAATTTTCTTTGGTCCACTTTTGTAGGTTGGTTAATGATTGTTGTGGTGCTGAGTTTTTACTAATTTACTTTGAGTTGAGCTATGAGATTCTCTTTTTTCTATCCTAGGTCGTGGTACAGGGTGAAATGAACGAACACAGGATGTAACTTCACTATATCACTTTTATCTACACTCTTTTCATCAAATATTACACTCGTTACAATTGAATTATCTTTCGTTGCACCTGTATATACTTTCTTGACAGCCTTTTCACTTTATGAGATATTTTAGACCCACATCTATGCGCGTTAGAAAAACATGTCTTTACTTTTCAAGCTCAGAGATGCTACTAACAAAAAATTGGTGAATTTTGGATAGAAAAGTTTAGAAACATCTTGTTTAAGTTGCATGTGACTGGGTTTGCCAACCCGTACGATAATTATGGGTGCATATAATAATTTGAATGTTTGTACTTGTGGTTGTCAGCCCATACGATGATTATGGGGATGTACAATAATTTCAATACTGGCTAAATATCATTTTCACTGGTTTGTCATACCAGCGAAATGAAATTAATTACAAATAGCGACACCGCTTTTGCCCTCATGGCGTGTCTCCACCCCTCTAAGGCAACCATTTCATATCCCACTGATCCTTCTACCCTTTATCCTCTTGTTGCCAGTGTGCCCAGAACTGGTGATCTCTATGAAGAAGGCACTGTTCAGAAAATTGAAGATCAATGGAGCAAACTCGGAATACATGATATTCCGTGTGAAATAAAGAACCCGGCAGTTTCTGGAGTGCTGTTGAACACATGTGTCACCTTGGTTGAAATACTGATTTCAAAGAACTGGCGGAGTTTGCATTATCACTGATTTAATTGCCCCACAGACGCACTTCTTGTGAAAGTTTTTTCAAAACTAGGTTTAATAAAAACCAAAGTCAGAAACAGATTGGCGCTAGACACGGTAAATGGACTTATTCGGTCGTATCAGTTTACGAAAGAATCTGCAAGCCACCGAGATGTTAAAGTTTATCTCAACAACACATTTGTATACTGCTGCAATAGTTGAGGAAGATGAACTTTCAGGTGAATAGTGTGCGAAACGTAAGTGCTAAAGTTGTAATACTGGTTGAGATCAATCATGTAAGTGGATGCCATAAACATCAATGCTATTACATTTTCATAAGTGTTATGCTGATACATTTAATACATATGCTACATTATTGTTGTAGCACATGGTTTATGATGTACGATAATTTTGAATCCAAATCTATAATTTTGAGTGGCCGGTACAATAATTTTACTTTTAAACATTGGCAACCCTGCATGATGTAACGAAGTGGAAAATGATGGTACCAAATTCCTTACAGAACAGAGTTATTTTGGCATTCCATCACTCGATGCTCCACTCAGGCAGTGAAAGAACAATGCTTGCAATCGAGGTGGTGCTGTATATCAGACATCTAGGCAAGAACATCAGGGAGTTAATTTCCTCATGCAACCTATGTCAGAAAGCCAAACCTATCAATGTAAAGTATGACATCATTCCACAATCCATCTTAAGAGATGAGAAGAATGCATTGGTATGCATCGACGAACATGGAGAGATACCAGGGGGAAAGACGGAAACAGATATATCTTCGTCATGTTTATGTCTTTATGAAGTTTACTAAGATTTACCCCGTCAGGAACATCAAGAGTAGGACTTGCCTGAACAAGATCGTTAAAGATTATATTCCAAAATGTGGGAATATAAAAGCGATTCTCTTCGATAATGCAATGATGCACAGAAGTAAACCATTGCAGAACACCTTACAAACATTGGGAATAAAGTTGTATTATTCTTCAGCATATTACCCTCAAGGAAATCCAACAGAAAGGATGATGAGGGATATCTCTATATATTTCCACCTACTTTGCCACAGAGACCACACTCCCTGGACCGAAAAATGCAGCTACATAGAGGAGGTGATCAACAATTCAGTGAACCCCACAACTAAGTTCACCCCAATCGAGTTGATGACCAACACAAAACCTAAGTGATTGACAATTGACATCGACACCACGATGGCTGCCCAAAGGGAATTAACAGAAAAGGAAAAATGTCAATTGGCATTCAGGAGATTGCAGCAGAAAAAGGGAGAAATAAAGTGAAAAGGTACATCAAGAAATGGTCCCCAAAAATTGGAGAAAAGGTGCTCCTAAGAAGGCACAAAGCATCCAAGGCATCTGAAAAAAGATTTGGGAAAATGGAACTACTGTACACCGGACCGCTGGTCACGACTAAACAGCTGGGCGACCATACATATGAGCTACAGAATTCAAATGGCAAGTTGGTCGGAAGATACCATAAAAACAAATTAAAACCATATAAAGTAAGGACCAAATAGTCTTTGCTAACAAACATGTGAGGCAGAAACTAGTAGAGATGAGAAAAAACAATAAGATTTAATGGGTTTCTTATAGAAAATTATATACAGGTTGGAAGATACAACAGGAAAGGAAATCAACATAGCCATTGGCTATAATGACCACCAAGAGCATTGCCAACAAAAACAGATGAGAATACAGATTGTCAATAAAGAAATGAATTATAGTGACAAGAAAATGTGTTTTTGACATAAGGATGTCAAGGACAAAAATGAAAAAGAATCAATTGTGGTGACAAAGAGAAAATATGTTTGACACAAGGGTGTCGAGGGTGAATTAAGAAGAAAAATATTATAGCTGCAGGATAATTATAAATATAGAAGTTTTCTAAAGTAAGAACAAATTAGAAACTAAAAACTTCACTTATCTTAGTAATGATAGTGTGCGAAACGTAAGTGCTAAAGTTGTAATACTGGTTGAGATCAATCTTGTAAGTGGATGCCATAAACATCAATGCTATTACATTTTCATAAGTGTTATGATAAGTGAAGTTTTTAGTTTCTAATTTGTTCTTTAGAATCTTGTTGCTTCACTGTTAATAGCTTCAATTTTTCCTTATAGAAGTTTTCTCTTATAGAGATAAGAGACAAAGAGATGGCAATTGGTAAAGAGAGAAAAACCATACTCAGAGAAACAATGCCCACAGATTATGATGAATACGGCCAATGTTGAGCTTAATGAAATGTCGACGAACTAAACAATAGTGAATAAGAACCCAGTGTTATAATAGTATCATTAGTAGCATCAGAGTTAAAGAACTGAATCAATGACCCACCTACACATAGTAAGCTTGCAAGACAAAGAAAGCAAAGAACTGAATAAAATTGCCATAAGTATGATCATAATCATTAGCTCAAGATTTGTATCCTGTTTCTCTCTCCTCATATCAAAGAACATAAGTCAAAGGGCACACAATAAATCATGATACACTAAAATAATATTTGTGTCAATGTCAAATGTAAAAACTTAGGAATATGCTTGGTATTGTGTTGTGTAATAACTAAGTATGTTAAAATTATAAAGGCCTGCTGTGTCATGCGAAAACAAAAGACAAAAACATCACCAAAGAAGACTAAAGAAAAAAGGTTATTGTACAAAGTGAAAGATTGTATCAAAGCAATAGGGAGAAGTGTTGTATTGTGTTTCAAGATTGTGAATATATGTGACAACTTGAAAAACAAAACAAGGGGCATGTGAGACAGAATATATGGTTAGACCCCGAAAGGAAAGCATTTATGTAAATATTTGTTGTAAATATTGTTTATTTTTCATGTTAGTAGGGATTAGTTGAGTAATGAAAACGTATTGCTATTTTTTCAATTGTTGCTAATATGAGTTGTTTAAAAATGTCATAAATGTTAAGTTACATGTTCAAATTTAATATGTATAAACATAAGAACCATATATATTTAATATTAAAAGTGTAGGGAGGATATATAAAGATCGCTTCCCCAACATTACAGTAACTATTTAGCGTATGAGAATCTCAAAGTGTACTTCATGGCAAAATGAGCACATACGCACACGAATTCAAAATTCGTGTCTTGTTTGTATTCAGATATATTTCTCCCATATCCGGTTGCAATAAAGCGTTGTGTTAGGAAATGACATAGCCATGAAAACATTGGACCTTGTATCCCAATTTTGTTTACTTTCTTTAGTAGTTTTGTTCTGCATATAGAATCATATGCACGTTGGAAATCAATAAAAACTGATACATTATCTTCTTTTCTATTGAAGGAGTCTTTGATTTTTTGACTGAGAAGTACGACTTGTTCATTTGTAGAGTGCTCTCTGAATCCAGCTTGACATGGGGAAATTAAATTTTGTGATTCAAGAAACCAGTTTAACCTGCTTGACATCATTCTTTCCATCACTTTTGCTATTATGCTAGTAAGGGCTATTGGTCTACAATTTTTTATTTCTGACGCTGTTTTATCTTTCTTCAAGAGTGGTACAATTATTGCTTTTTGCCAGTTGGCAGGCACAGTGGTTTTCTAGAATAGATTGTAGAGTTTTAGTAGTTGTTGTTTTGCTGTTTTTCCCAAGTTTTTTATGAACTCTGGATGTATGTGATCAGGCCCAGGAGACTTTTTATTTTTGAGATTATTAATTGCAATGTTCAGTTCTTGCATATTAAAATTTTGAAAAAAGATATATTGAGTGTTAGGATCACATTCGCTTTCTTGTTTCAAATCTTTCCTAAATTGTTTACATTCCTTTTTGTTATTTCTTGTTACTTTATGTGAATTAGCATAATATTTATTGAATGTTTCAGCTATGACTTCATCATTTACTAATATTTTATTGTTGTGTATGATAGGTGTGCAATTTTTTTCTTTCCTGTCCTTGACATATTTTATGAACTTATGGGCTTTGTTACCATCTGTTGTGTAATGCATTTTTTCTAAGAAATTATTAAAGTGATTCTTGCCATATTTGTGCATATGATATGTTTTTGTTTATTCAGCTGTATTTCTATTTCTGTTAGCTTTTTCAGTTCTTCTAACTGTGGGTTCCAAAAGGGTTTCAAATTTTTTATTCTTTCATGAGGAATATGTTTTTTTTGCGGTTTCTAGGATGACCACAGAAATTTTTGTTCACATGATTTGGTTGGTCATGCAGCTGTGAGTTTGTTAGTTCTTTAAATTTATTTTCCAGTTCAGTTTTATGTTTATTCCAATCTGCTTTTTTGAAATTCCAATATAGGTTTGTGTGATGCCTGACATTTGAGTTATCTAGTTTTATATTGGCAATTACTGCTCTGTGACCAGAACTTGGGTCTTCTATAACTCATTTTTTAATCTTTGAAACTATATCTGTTGTAGCTAACAAATGTAGTAAAATTATGATTGTACATCTCCATACAATGATGATGATGATGATTTATAATGAAGTTACTTCATTAATAGAGACAACACAATTGCTGTTGTGTGCACCTAATTCTAACAGATTCTCCATTTGCTGGCAATATGTGGCAGTCTCACCTGTCCCTTTCTGTGAAATGCAAATCACATTCTTGAGTTGCACGGATTATAATCCACATGTATCTGCTGTTTAATGACACCATATACACAAGTTTGTACCTATTGTTAGTGCATTTATAACTGTATGTGGTACGTTGGCCTGTTTTATATCATAACAGTAATCTTTGGTGTTTATTCTTATAATTTCACAGTTCAGAGCAGCTCTACAGATGGTAGTCAGCCCTGGGGATCCACGGGAGAATCTAGAGCAGTTCATGAAGATTGGTGAAGGTTCTACTGGAACAGTATGCATTGCTTTCGACCGCACAACAGGTCGTCAGGTTGCAGTAAAGAAAATGGATTTAAGAAAGCAGCAGCGTCGAGAATTGCTCTTCAATGAGGTACTCTTTGCCATAAATCTGAATGATTTAGTATTTGAAAATAATAAATAACAGTCAGCCAATTGAAGATGGACACAAAGGTTCCTAAAAGAAGTCCTAATTTTCAAAAGTAAGTGAGATATAGTATAAACAAAACTGACCTTAAATAAGTAAATAAATAAATAAATTTAATGAGTAAATTAATTAAATGCATTAGGTTCAAAATTACAAATGGTGTCTTTGGGCTCAATGCACATTAGGAATAGATCTTACTCTGTAGTTAATTTGCAGCTTAATTTTCCTGGTCCTCATTTTTCATTTAACTGTACTTAAGCTGTATAGTAGTTTGGAGGTTCCAACACTGAATGTTGAAGTTAAATATTTTAAATATGTTTTATTATTGGAAGACCTTGACTTTTATCCAATATATAGATTGTCAACATTTGCAGAGAACAGAGTAAATTTTCAAAAAATATTCAGTCTTTTGAAGTAGATGGTTGTAACTTAATTTTATTAAATAAGAAGCACAAGATATGAAAGCATAGAAACCATAGTTATTATTGCAGAACTAATACTACTGATGTGGCTCATAGCAAATCAAAAAATGTTATCTAATGCTGGATTCCTGACAAAGAAGTCATTAATCCTCTTGCTCTCCAATATGCAAATTAAAAAATAAAACTGGATATAATAGGACGTTTTTAAGAGATGTCTTGTTGCTTGCGCATGTGTGAGCAATGAGTTCTTTATATTTGAGGTCATTTTGAGTAACCTTTTTACACTCACCTTCACTTAAGTTATTTTAAAAGCTGAAAACGTTTTCAAGACCGTTTGGTCCCATCATCAGCCGTTGGTGACTGACGCTATCCTCTTGTTTGCGGTCTCTGCTACTATCAAATTACCATCAAATCAAATGCAAACTGCAGTTTAGTGATATATTTATCAGATCATCAGTGAATATGTTTGTTTGAATCTTTGATTGCATACTTTTAATTGTTTCAGTTTGCAATATTATTTTGACGTTCTCCATAGCCAGCAAACGATACAGAAAATTTGTGGTAATAGCAAGCTTGTGTTTTCATCTGCACATTGCAGCACTTCTTTAGCAGAACCTTGTAGTTAGTACAGGAAAATGCTTTCTTTTGGACAGTAATATTTTATTTTAACAGAATTTTATATTTTGAAAACTGGATCAGCAATTTGAATGGTACTTAACATGTTAAGCTCACTTGTCACACTGATAAAGGTGAATAAGTCTATCACAGCTCAAGTAGAAGAGTATAAAGATTTTCTATTAATTATATTTGTTGTTTGGTTTCAGGTTGTTATCATGCGAGATTATCACCATCCAAACATTGTGGAAATGTATGACAGCTTCTTGGTACAAGATGAACTGTGGGTGGTGATGGAATTTCTTGAAGGTGGAGCTCTAACAGACATTGTTACTCATGCGAGGATGGATGAAGAACAGATAGCAACTGTGTGCAAGCAATGTCTCAAGGCATTGGCCTATTTACACTCACAAGGGGTAATACACCGGGACATAAAGAGTGATTCTATATTGCTAGCAGCTGATGGCAGGGTATGTATCTAATTTGCATATATTTGAATAAGCTAATAACAGTGATGTGAATCTAAATTATTATAAAAATTGAATCTTGTGAAACACTTAACATCACTTACACGCAAATATTTATCAGGATAAATAGTTACCTGTAAGTGATGTTAAGTGTTTCAACACTGATTTTGTGTATCTAATGTTTGTATCTAATTTAAGATAAATGGTAAAGTTTTCAGGCATGAATTTAAGGCTGTACTATAATGTTTTCATGGTAGTGCAATGATTAAGGACAACTATGCATAGAGTGGAAGATCCATGGTTCAGATACCAGTTATGGCATTGAAATTTTCAGCCCTGATTCTACCGTTCAAAGTATCTTTAGTTCTTAAAATAGAAAATGAGTCGACTGATAACACTAAACACTCACTTCTTAAATTTCCTGGAACATGTTTCAGAGGTTATTTCCATTATTAACTGGACAGATGTCCGATTGATAATGGAGGAAATTAGCCTCTGAAACATGTTCTGGGAAATTTAAGAAGTGAGCATTGTTTAGTGTTATTAATCTACCCATTTTCTATTTTAATCTGATTCCAGCAACAGTCATCGACTTCCAATATTATTAATATACTTATGTTCAGTTCTTTTTTATTTTCTGTTGATTTCACATCATTGAAGCTGCAGCTAGGTGTGTTTTTAGTATAATTGCTTATTTTGGATGTGAAACAAAATTATTTATAGAAACAATTAGGATTGTTTAAAATTCATTATTCTCTATAATGAAGTTTTCTCCCAAATTGATAATTCTACAGATCTGTCTGATGGTTTTGATAATTAAGCTTCAGGTTTCATTTCATTCTTGGAGGATCAAACAACTTAAAAACTGAAAGCTCAACAAAGTTGAGAGATATTTTAATTTTCTTTTAGTATGCTGCTCTTACATGCATTCAGTACATATAGCACCAGTCACTTTTAAAAATGGCAGAATACATGACATCCAGAAGAAAATGCGCCACTGCTGCCAACAAGGAACACTTCATATTCTTATACACAATGCCCTCAAGCACTGACCACAGTTGGTAATCCAAAGGGTTCAAATCCAGAATGCTAGCTGGCTGATCTGTAGGCAAAATCTGTAGGGGTCCCCGTCTAGGGGATATGTGGTTGGCGACCACAAGGTACCCAAGCTGAGCAGAACATTACTTCCACTTACTGGTGTTTTGCTCCTCACTGTAGCTTTTCTATCTGACCTTATCTTGGTCATCTCTTGTTCTCTTCCGACCCCAATGCTATTAGGGTTCCCGAGGGCTAGGGAGTCTTTATTTTTCCAACCTTTTCATTTCTCTAATTTCTCTATAAACTCTTAACCCCTAACATACTGACCTGTCATGGCAAGTAATACATCCTCTGATGGGTAAACAGAGGATATGGTCAGTGAATTTATTTTGATAATTCTCCCGGTCAGGTTGGTGAGAACCGTAAATCAACAACAGGTGTGGTTCTCCAGACATTCTGGAGGTTGTGAGAGAGCAATGTAACTGCCAAAATATAAAAATATGGTGCTCTCTAAAAAGCGCTTACTATTACTGCTAAGTCTCTTCAATATTTATGAAATATGAATCAAGGGGTAAAATGTTCCGGAGTTAAAATAGTCCCCCATTTGGATCTCCGGGTGGGGACTACTTCTCGGTGGATTCCACAGGGAAGGTGGAAGAATTTTTGAATACTGCAACCTTTGAACTGATTTATAATAAAGAAGATCCCACAACGTTCATACATTACTCTGGAGTAGGCAGTAACCCAGACCTCTTGATAGCTACAACAGATATTGTTTCAAAAATTAAAAACAAGTTATAGAAGACCCAAGTTCTGGTTACAGAGCAGTAATTGCTAATATAAAACTAGATGATACAAATGTCAGTCAACGTCACACGAATCTGTATTGGAACTTCAAAACAGCAGATTGGAATAAATATAAAACTGAACTGGAAAATAAATTTAAAGAACAAACAAACTCACTGCTGCATGACCACCCAGATCATATGAACCAAAACTTCTGTAAAGTCATCCTAGAAACTGCAAAAAAACATTGCTCATGGAAGAATAAAAAATTTCAAACCCTTTTGGAACCCCCAGTTAAAAGAACTGAAAAAGCTAAGGGATATAGCTAGAAATACAGCTGAACAAACAAAAAACATATTGGATACACGAATATGGCGAAAAAAATGTGCCTCACTAAAAAAAGAAATTAACACAGCTAAAAAGAATCTTTTAATAATTTCTTAGAAAAAGCCCATAAGTTTATAAAAAATGTCAAGGACAGGAAAGAAAAAAATTGCACACCTATCATACACAACAATAAAATATTAGTAAATGATGAAGTTATAGCCGAAACATTCAATAAATATTATGCTAATTCACATAAAGTAACAAGAAATAATATAAAGGAACGTAAACAATTTAGGAAAGTATCTAAAGCAAGAACAAATTAGAAACTAAAAGCTTCACTTATCTTAGTAATATTGCAAGTTCTTTGGTGCTGATACTGTTTCCAGTTGACTCCAACTCATTCTCAAAGCTATACCGATTTGTTCTAATTTGTTCTTACTTTTTTGCTTCACTGTTAATAGCTTCATTATTTCCTTATTTAATTTAGAAAAGATTTGAAACAAGAAAGCAAATGTGATCCTAACACTCAATACAATATCTTTTTTCAAAATTTTAATATGCAGGAACTGAACATTGCAATTAATAATCTAAAAAACAAAAAGTCTCCTGGGTCAGACCACATACATCCAGAGTTCATAAAAAACTTGGGAAAAATAGCAAAACAACAACTACTAAAACTCTACAATCTATTCTGGAAAACCACTGAACCTGCCGACTGGCGAAACGCAATAATTGTACCACTATAAAAAATTGTAGACCAATAGCTCTTACTAGCATAATAGCAAAAGTGATGGAAAGAATGGTGTCAAGCAGGTTAAACTGGTTTCTAGAATCACAAAATTGAATTTCCCCATGTCAAGCTGGATTCAGAGAGCACTACAAATGAACAAGTCATACTTCTCAGTCAAGAAATCAAAGACTCCTTCAATAGAAAAGAAGATAATGTATCAGTTTTTATTGATTTCCAAACTACTAAAGAAAGTAAAAGAAATAGGCATACAAGGTCATGGCTGTCATTTCCTAATGCAACGCTTTATTGCTACCAGATATGGAAGAAATATATCTAAATATAAACAAGTACACCGTGGCTTACCACAAGGCGCAGTGTTCAGCACTACACTTTTTAATATATTTATTAACGATCTGCCACAACAAATACAAGATTCAGGTGTGAAGTGTGCACTATTTGCGGATGACTTAGTAATGTGGACTTAAAAACCAAAAGACAAAAGTACAGAACTAGAAAAAAACCATGCAACAATCCTTAACCAACCTACAAAAGTGGACCAAAGAAAATTTAATGACTAGTTAATACAACAAAATCAAACTACCAAATCTTTTCGCTAAGAAAAAAGAACCACTAAAAATAAAACTAAATTTTGAGGGTCAACAATTACCAGAAACAAAGGAAGCAAAGTATTCGGGAGTTATATTTGATACCATACTTACTTGGAACAAACAAGTAGAAAATGTAATACAAAGAGCAGAAAGGTGCCTTTCACTGTTAAAACGTTAACAGGAATGACAACTCTTAACACAACATATAATGTATATATAAAGTCATTATTTACTTACTGCAGCAAAGTTCTTGTAACAGTAAATGCAAAAAAAATTCAGATCTTTCAAAACCAAAGTCTGAGACTAATTATACGTGCTATCAAAACCACACCAATTCCAGCTATGGAAATACTAACCAACTGATACCCCAGTGAATATGAAATTGAAAAAGCAGCTCTTATTCAACACGAAAACTTAATCAGACTTTCATTCAATACATGGAACAAGAGAAATTTTACACACACACTAAAGACTCGGGAGAGCTTTCTTTCCAAAATTCAAGACATCAAGAAAAGTATATGTCTTCCTAATTCAAAGGAAAACTTCATATCTAAGGTCAATCCCACGCAAACATTAGACATCACATATTATTTAACTGGACAGAAGAAGTTAAGAAAAGTGATACCCCAACTAGTGTTCTAAAATTATTGGCATTAGAGACAATCCATATTAGATTTCCGGAACAAGAATGGCTCCATATTTATACTGATGGATCATTGATATCAAACCGAGATGGAGCAGGGGCCAGAGCCATGTTGTCACCTCTTTTCCTATTACAAATCTTTAAGTTATGGAACTACAAATTTTTATGGAGAAATTGAAGCAATTCGAATGGCCCTATAAAATCTTTGGTATAGAATTTCACATTTTCATCAAGCAGTTATTCTCTCAGATTCCAGGGCAGCAATTATAGCAATTACTTCCAAGTTGTCACCGAAAAACCAAACAGTTACAGAATGTTGGAAAATTTTTACCCATCTAACAGCACTTCAAAACACCTAGTCTTCCAAATTCTGAATTTAAAAAAATTATTGCAAAATATTACTATGAAAAATAAAAAAGTAAAAGATGGGAACTACCAAACATTCAAACAGTAATTCCTGAGTATCCTCAAAAAATGGCAGTTGCAACCTTGAGGTTGATAACAGGACATGATTGTCTGTCAAAACATTTGAACAGAATTGGGATATATGCTTCACCACTCTGTCCCCTATGTGATCTGGAAGAAGAAATGGACCAAGACCATCTTCAAATATGCCCGGCCACTTTTAGCACCTATCCATGAGTGAAAAATATTGGAGAGCAAGAGGATTAATGACTTCATTGTCAGAAATCCAGCATTAGCTAACAACATGATGCTCAAGCTGTCCGTGATTTACCTTGCCCTGTGGACTGGAGCAGAATCCTGCTGGAAAGTCCAGGGTTGGTTTTGAAACAATATGCCACTTAAATTCTCCACAATAGCCTCCAAAATGTTACAAGTGTTGCTTTCCTACACTTTGGCACTGGTTTTAATTCCCTTGTTGCAAAATTGCAGCTGGGTAGTGCCAGAATAACTCACCCCCTACCAAACCATCACTGAGGAGAGATGATGGGCCCTCTGAATTTTCGAAACTTTTTTAAGTGTTTCCTGAGAAGTTGATGCATAAACCATATCATTTTGATGATTGAAAGTCTCTTTAATGGGGAATATTTTCTCATGTGTGAAGAGATGACCATTACTGGCACAATGCTGTGGGTGACATCTACATTTTAGCGCTATCTACTTCTTTAGGCATGTATCAAGGTGATGTGCTGTACCTTGGGTATAAGCCCTTAGTCCAAGATCCTCTGACGGTAGCCTGGACATTGACTTTTTGAAATGTTCATTTCACAAGCCATGATCGACTGCTTCTATATTGGATTCTATGAATAGGAGCCACCACTGCTTGTTTTGCTGCTGGAGTCGTGACACTGTGTGGGGGACCCTCTCTCAGATGATCCTTCACAATACCTGGTTTCAGTAAACGGCTCAGTGATCCGGCACACAAACACATAACTGATTTTGAGCTTCTTTAGGGTTTTGAACATTTCATTTTCAGATTTTCCAACTTTATGTAATGCTATCACAACAACAGGCTCTTCATAACCATCCCATTCAATGTTTAAAATTGCAGTTATGTGCTTCCTCTTTCACAGACAAACTCAAAATGGTTCAGGGTGAAAGTCAGCACAAAGGTGATTCCTTACCTGTAAAACCAGTTGTACTGAGCACCTCAAAAGTTTGTAAGAGTATTTAAGGCTAGACTAGGTGTTTTTAAAATGCTTTATCAGTAAAACAAGGAAGCAGCTGTATGTTGATCTTCTAAAAGTTCAATAAATCTGATTTTTTCTGAAAAAAAAAAGGCCATTAAAGTTCAATAAAATTGGATTAAAAGTAAAAAGTAAATAATGAAAACTAAAGACGAGTATTCCACACTCGGAAAGTAGAACTGGAGTTCATCAAGACTCATTTCAAAAGTTGAAACATTGAAAGCAACAGTTTAGAAGTACCAGCTAATAATTTTCTTTCAAAAATGCAGATGGTTCAGATATATACAATTTATAACAGGGTGAACTAGGAATGTGTTCCACTTTTCTTTAGCAAGCTTCCAATTCTTTTGTTACATTCAACAATATTTGAAAAAAAAAATTGTACTTTACAGTTACTGACGTAAAACCAAAACTAATTAAAATTTCTTTTTTATATTACATAAATTACCTAGGTGAAGCTGTCAGATTTTGGTTTTTGTGCACAAGTGTCACAAGAATTACCAAAGAGAAAGTCTTTGGTGGGCACTCCTTATTGGATGTCACCAGAAGTCATATCACGTTTGCCTTATGGACCAGAAGTGGATATATGGTCATTAGGTAAGCACATTTACAATTACATGAATTTATTACATTTTAAGAATAAGAATTCCAAAAATGTAAACCATTATAGTATATATTACTTAACTTCTACATAAACATGTTGTAGAAGAAATTGTAACCCAGGATATTTAATTTGGAATAACAGGAATGGATGATACATGCTGTATTTGTTGTGTTTATTTTATGTCCACCAAAAGTATGTCATATTCAAGATGCTCTCGGGCTTCGAGCCAGGTGTAGTGATGAAAAGACATCAACGTTTCGGGAGTGTACATCACTACACCTGGCTCGAAGCCTGAGAGCATCTTGAATATGTTCGTCGCCAGGAAAGCTTCAAATCATAAAAGTATGTCAATTTTCAGTTATATGAATGTTACATTTTTATTTTGTAAACTTTATTGTTGCACCTGAAACTATTCGGCACAGTAATGTAGAAAACAAAGGAAAAACAACCGTTGCTAGGCCCCGTAACTAAGGAAAATAAATAGTGATTATTTTACTGAATAGTCATGATCTTGACGTCATAGTGAAGCCATGAAAAACTGTGGGAAAATAGTGGTGAATGAGTGTCGCAATAAATGTAAAATGTGTTGGTAATCCAAAATTATAAGAATGAATACCAAACAACCCTATAGTGATTGCATATAGAAGAAATATCGGATAATAAATCTCCATGGATATAAATACAAGTTAGTGATAGAAAAACCAAAGTTTGTAAAGGTGACACTGTTTAAGCTTTACAAAAGAAACAATTATCAAAGAGAACTTTTCCGTGGCAATAACCTGAGCAGTTTTGAAGAGTGGTTTCAAGAATATATTAAAAAGTGAAGTGATTTATGAATGCATGTTAAATTAATTCAAATTTAATTTGGTAAAATCCAGATTTTAATTGAAAAAACTTTAGCCCTCGCCATCTGTTCTTTATCTGTTGCACACCATAGACCACCCTGTGACTAAAATCTCATTTGCTCTTTTGATTAAAAAAACTGCCACCATGTAGTTTATTTTCAGATAATTATATTTCAAGTATACTAATGCATCACCGTTCGCCTACCACCTAGGTGGTCTGGGCTCAATCCCAGGGACCCACATGTGGTGGACAATGTGTCATCTGGCAGAATTTTCTCTGGTTGCTACTGCCACTAATTGCTCCATCATCACACTTCCCTTCATTGATTTCGCCTGCATTTCATTTCATCCTCTCCCTCACTCATATCAGGTGTTTGGCTGACCTCCCACTTCCAGGTCTTCATTTTGTCCGGTTCTGTGCTCCCTGGACAGGCATCTGACCCTAGGCACTGGCTTGTAAGTCCTAGGGATGTAAGGGGAGGGTAATGAGATAAAGAAGAACAACAATACTAGTGCATTCCTGGTCGCAAATTTCGTATTTCTTTGACAACTTCACTTTTGTCATTCTGGGTGCCATATTAACAAGGTTCTGAATTTAGGAAAGGATTATGATACCTAACTTTTTCAAGCACAAAAACTCAGTTTGAATGTATTCAACACAAGATGAATCTGAACATAGTAAATCCTTATATATTAATTGAAGATAGATAAAGTGTTAAGTCCTCTGATTTACCCTGTTAGTGGATGTGTTTGTTGGTAACTATAAATTGGGTCGTTAGAAATGTAGCTCTCAAAATGAAACAGAAGCTCATGGTTGAGGCTGCACACACTTGGGGCATTGTTTCTATAGAGCAGCGCTTCACAAATTGTCTCTCATGAAGTTTCCTATCTGTGTTAACATCTTTAGATGTGGCACTACCACTGAAAACAGCATTGATTTTATTAAGAGAGTATGAGATGAATTTACAAGGGTTTAAGGTATTTATTTTGTTCATAATTTTCTAATTATAAGCCTAAAATGAAGGTGAGTCATTTAACAAATTGGAAACCTTGTTGCTGGCTGCACAAAGGTTCAGTTTGTCCTTTATAGGGGATTAAATGAAGTGTGCTTCAGGAACAACCTTAAGAAGGCTTTATTTACAGAGTGCTTAAAATTCATTACAGAAGCACAGATACTTATAATAGGTGGCATAGTATGTTTCCAACTGGTTAAAGCAGCCAAATGAGCTGGGTTGTTTGCTTAGCTGTTGTGAGTTGGATGGACATAAGGCTTATTATTTTCTCTACTACGTATAATAAAGTAGTGGGAGTATTGTATTCCACTCAGAAATTCAATGTCAAGATTTTACCGGAAATATATGTTTTGAGGCCCCCTGAATCCAAAAAAAGCACTATTAGAAAAAGGTGTGTGTGTGTATGTATGTGTGTGGGTACATAGGTGTGGAGGGGTGGGCAATGCGAATATTTTAAAGAAAATTGTTCCACTCTAGACTACCTTTTACACAGAAAATCTTGATTTTCTTGAAAATGGTTCTAACTATTTTGATTAAAATGCTATATGTTTGAGATATTTTTATGACAAATGAAATGTATATCTTGAATTTTCTGGCTATAGCCCATGAAGTCCTTTTTACTCTGGATGACTTTTGCATAACTGGTAAATCGTAAGAGATATAGCGAATCTTACTATACAAAAAATGTAGATCTTCCCAAAACACAGTTTATGTTAAATAAATTGTTTTGTAGAGTGAACCATTTCAGAAATATTCCTCGTTATTTGTGTAAGTTTTGGAGAACTGTACTTCTGTCAAATGGAACATTGCTATTCATTTTTTGTGTTAACCATGCAAAGAGAACGGAATTTGAAAGCTTTAAAAAATTTGAGCATCGCTCAAAGCCTACTGTATTTTCATATTCCTGTTGTACGTGCAAGAAAATGAGCAATAACATAATTTCTGCAAATGTTTATCTCAGCTAACACAAAGAAGATAGAGGAATAGGAGATTGTAAGAATGATTAGTGAAAGAGTAGAGAAAGTCATGTGAGTGCAACGCATCCGATTTCTTTTTTTAAGTCAGTCCAGGCTCACTTATGTTTCTTTTCCTGTTTTTCTTTTTCCATTTTTTTTTATTTTTCTCAAAACAGGCTGTGGTATCAATAACACAACTGGATGTGGATTCTATTTGTTGTTTTTATTTTGTGCCTAAAAAGAGAAAAACAATAATTACATGTTGCCATAATGTTCATTATTGTTTGCAGGTATTATGGTGATTGAAATGGTGGATGGAGAACCACCATTTTTTAATGAGCCACCCCTTCAAGCAATGCGAAGAATTCGTGACATGCCACCTCCAAAATTGAAGAATACTCATAAGGTAATAATGATGTATAAAATTTGCATTAGAATTAGATTTAAATTGTGAGTATGACAAAGTACCATAGTTGCCAATTGTTACCAATTGTATATAGATTATTGAACAATTAAAGTCAAAGCAGCAATTCCTAGCAAATGGATGCAAAGATATCCACACTTATAACTATTGTAATTCTTCAATGAATACTTCTGTTATAATTCTTCAGTGAATACCTGAAGTGTAATACAAAATTAAATTACAGTGGATAAATTTATAAAGTTTGCAGACATAATTTGTAAACTTTGATAAAGCATTGTTTTTTCATAACATAGTGCTGAGAACAGCAGTTTTCCTGCGTAATCATCCTTACCATCTGCCTGGCACTGCCAACACTACACACCTGAAAGTACACCTGAAAGATGAAAAGGAAATGGAATGAAGGGAAACCATGATATGAAATAATGCACCTAATATTTGCCTAAGTGACATGGGGAAACCATGGAAAAAACCATGTCGGAGTGCGTGGCCACAGGGATCGAACCAGCGACCTCCCGAATGTGGACCACAGACATTACTGCCTGAGCCATCCTACTTGGTTAAGCAATGTATAAAATGCCATGCCCATCTTTTCCACCCCCCTACAAATCCTCAGACAATCCAGAATTGGCCTCTCCAAGTCTAAAACCTGGGTTGACACTCCCCCTGCAAATCTTCTGATCCCCTACAGTTAACATTAATTTATTTTGTCTACAATAACTTGCTGAACAAGTAGCAAGTTTGAAACATTAGTTTTTGTATACCTATTAAACAATTTAAGCAAAAACAATATAATGACCAAAATGTTCCAGTTGACATGCAAAATCAATGGGTATAGCACAAACCTGCAATCTTATGGAGAAACCACCGCTAGTCTCCATTGCTGTCTATACACTTGGATCAACAAGCTTCCAAATTTTCATGTGAGCAAAAAAATTGTATCTGTCAACATCTGCAAAATATTCATAGACTGTGATGATTATTTTCTTGCTTGACAAAAATTTCTTCACAGCAAATCAAAGCTTCAAGTTTGAGAATAATATCACCTGGTATTTTTAAATTTATTTATTTTTGTTTTGTTTAATGCCCACTTTTACTACATATGGCACTGCAGGCAGTGACTCTGATGATACATTGAATGAAGATGGAGCATTGGTAGTATGAGATAGCAGAGGAAAATTGAGAACCTGGAGGAAGCCTGCCTCTATGCTGCTTTGTCCACCAAAAATCCCACATGCAGTTGCCTGGGATCGAACCGGGCTAACCTAAACTAAACCCCGGCGCGACAGCCCACGGCCAAGGCCAAGGCCTACCGCCCAACCGCTGCATCCTGGGGCCACTACTTCTCCATCAAGTAGCTCCTCAATTGATCCCCCCGGGACCTAATGAGGCTGAGTGCACCCCGTGCCAGATCTCCCAGAGGGGATAAAATCCCCATGCTGGTACCGGGGATCGAACCCGGGTCCTCCGCACCAGAGACAAGAACGCTACCAACTGCGCTACGGTGGCAGTCATCGAACCGGGCTGCTTGTTTCTAAATAGTCTAACTACTTGGCCACAGCATGGCCCCCAATTGGTGCTTAATCTGGAGAATTGGTTGCATGAGAAATCAATGCATTTTGGACAAGCTGCTACGGGTGTTGAAGCATTATCTGATGAAAAAACACTTGTATGTGCCATTGTGGTTTATTTTTCATTTAATGCTATTTCAAATGATCCAAAAAGAAGCACAATAGTTTTCCATGTAATTTATCAAAATTATTCTGTGGAAATCCCTATCAACCTTTCAGCTGACAGAATGGTTCTCTTCTTTGTCCTTATTTTGAATGCTGCTTTATCTCCAGTGTGTAATGGTGAACTCAAGTTTCATCTACAGCCATGAATTGGCACAAGAAGTCCATGGATTATGATCAAATATTGTGAGACACTGTTGTGTTCCATATGTATTTGTTATTAACAACCAGCAACTGCTGCACCTATTGTGAACAGCCTTTTCATTTTAATTTTTCATGCAGGATATTTTGGATTTACAGTTGAGGTATCTACAATCTCCGCCATTTTGTGCATTTACACTCAGCAATCTTGCTTTGCAATATCATTGATTATTTTTAATGATTTCTTTTTTGGTGAACCTAAATGAGCGATTGGAGCATGCTTTATCTTAGGAGCCTTTTCTATAACTTTGATACGCATTCTTCCAGAAATAAACTGTCTTCAGTGGTAGTGCTGAGTCTGTATGAACTCCTACTATTAAATAATGAAAAAACATTGATGTATGGATAGTGTCTTTAAGCCAGTGTCTTTATTAAGATGACCCTCTGGGCAGGAAAAAATGATGGGAAAAGTACAGGGTGGGTCAAAGAAACGGGAAATTGTGAAATGAAACCTTAGATAATGTATTACATGAATTTTTATTGTATGAAGATCTAGAAAATAGTACGCAATTTGCTATAACCACTATTTCTTGAAAATAACATCCTCTAAGTGTCCATCACCAACACGCACGCATTCTTGTAATCAATCTTAAAGTTTCTCATCACTCTTTGCAACATAACTACTGGGATTCTTGCAATTTCTTCACGAATTTCTGTCAGGTCGTCAATATTTTGTGGATTTTTTGTGTATACTTTACTTTTGAGATACCCCCATAAAAAAGTATCCACATGCAGACAAATCAGGGGATCGTGCAGGCCACGAAATGTTTCTATTCCTCGATAAGACATGATTCCCAAACAAATTTTGCAGTTCCGTCATAGAGATTCGTGCAGTATGTGCTGTTGCACCATCTTGCTGAAACCCGGTTGTTCTGTTGATCCCATAATTTTTTATTTGACCACGTAAGAATTGTTGAATCATTGTCACATAACGATCTGCAGTAACAGTTTGCGCGCGACCATTGAAATCTTCAAAGAAGTATGGCCCAATAATTCCTTTGGAAGAGACAGCACTCCAAACGGTTACCTTTTGTGAGTGCAGGGGCTGCTCATGAAGTTGCCGTGGATTCTCTTGTGCATAATACCTAAAGTTCTGCTTATTAACGAAGCCATTCAAATGGAAGTGGGCTTCATCAGACATCCATACATTCGGAAGAACTTCATTATTTCCGATCTCAGTCAAAAACCGGTCGCAAAACATGACACAATTATTTACGTCCTGCTGATTTAATTTATGCACAACTTGCAACTTGTAGGGATGAAATTTTATATTGTTTTTCAGTATTCTTCGTACACTAGAGCGATCCATGTTAAGTGCCAGAGAATGTCTCCGGGTGGTTCACTATAGCAACTGTAACTTTCTCAATATTTTCAGGTGTTAGATGAATAGATTTTGGTTTACCTGGAGGTTTCTTTAGTGTTGAGCCTGTTTCTTCTGATTTACGAACCCAATCATTTATCACATAAGCAGAGGCACAGGATCATGCCGGTGGAGTTGAAAATGACGATGAAACTCTCTTCGGTGCTTTGACCATTTAGATAATAAGATTTTAAAGCAAATCCTCTTTGCTCACCAGTCCACCGTTCCATGTTTACTAAATTGCAACTATCACACTCAACAATGACATGAATCTAAGCTTCCTGATATAAACCATGTACTAACAACAACGAAATTAAAATTTCCCATTTCTTTGTCCCACCCTGTATTAAAGATGGAGTTATAACTGAAAGTAGAAAAGAATATATTTATATGTTTATTTATTTTAGTCTGCTTGAACTCTTTGATCTGTTCGGCAATCCAACTCTTTAAATGGAATTGTTTAATAACAGTATGAAACTTCTCTTTCCATTTCAATGGCACATACAATACTGATCACTTCACGTAGCTCTGAACAATTAGATGATCTTATCAGACTGAAAATTTGTCTAAAACTATTACAGAATTGCTCACAATGGTGCCACATTACAAATCTTCCTGCCATTTCATGAAAATTTACCAGACTTTTTTTGGGTGGGGGGTTGTGTTTGATGCCCATTCTTACTATATACAGCACCAGAGGCACTGGATACTGATAATACATGAAGTGAAATAATACCATATTTCAGAGCATAATGGTCATACCTTGATTTATAAACAAACAGTTAATTGCAACTGAATTAGGAGAGGATACACAGTATGCAACGTATTTTAATGTATCCCTCATTGTTAGTGCCACCAGTTTCCTGATTGCTAAGATGATGAGTAGCCATCAATGAATCTGATTAGGTAAACTAAAGTCATGGAAATTAGTAGATTGATTAAGCAATAAGCAAATAATGTGGCAAGGCAAGTGAACCACTTGGTTAGCATGCACTAAGTCAATAACTATCTTATTTTTCAATTAGGTACGGCTGTTTGTTTCTATAGTTATTCTAACCAGTGCTTATTTTGTGAAACACCAGTATGGGGAAATACAGAACTTATAAAGCAGGTTTTAAACTATGAGTGCATTTGCAGAACAGAATGGTAATTTGGCTGTAGAAAGGTAGATAGCCAAATTATGGCTGGCTCAGTAGCCCAATAAAATTGATTCCGTTTAAAAAGTACATGTGATTCAACAATATCATAAATTTGAGAGGTAGAACTGGAACTTAAAAATTCAATGCCACAACTGGGATTTGAACCACAGACCTTCCGCTTACCAGGCAGGTTCTCAAACCAGTGCGTATTTTTCCCAGTAAACCACAAAAGCAGTCTTACATCAGAGACAATTACCCCAATGGTGGCTTACTATTGCAAGTACTTTATGTCCTGGGATTAAATAACCTTCAGATGGTAATTATTATTTATTTATGCCAACAAACTTACTGTTGGTGTTTTTAAACACACAACCTGTGTGTGGGCAATGTTTGAGAGTAAGTTTGTTGCCATAAATAAATAAATAATATCCTAAATGCTTTTCCAAGTAATAGAAGAGCCTTAATTCAATAAATCCAAGTCACATTTTTCTATCTTTTTTGTTTATTTACTGGAGTTTGGTGTCAGCGTCACTTTTGTTTTCCCCAGGGTTGCCAACCCATATGATAATTATAGGGGCATACGATAATTTGAATGTTTGTACTCCTGGGTGTCAACCCGTACGATAATTATGGGGGTGTACCATAATTTCGATACCGGCAAAATATCATTTTCAAGGGTTTGTCACATCAGCGAAACGAAATGAATTATAATAGCACTTTTGCCCTCATGGCCTGTCTCCACCTCTTTGAGGCAACCATTTCATGTCCTACTAATCCTATCCTTTATCCTCTTGGTGCCAGAGTGCCCAGATCTGGCAATAACAATGAGGAAGGCACTGTTCAGAAAATTGATGATCAATGGAGAAAACTCAGAATACCTGCATGATATTCCATGTGAAATAAAAAACATGCCTGAACCTGGCAGTTTCTGGAGTGTTGTTAAACACGTGTCACCTTGGTGGAAATACTGATTTCAAAGAACTGGTGGAGGTTGCATTATCAATGATTTCATTGCCCCACAGAAACACTTCTTGTAAAAGAGTTTTTTCGAAACTAGGTTTAATAAAAATAAAAATTAGAAACAGATTGGCGCTAGATACGGTAAATGGACTTATTCGGTCACCTCAGCTTATGAAAGAATGTGGTGGGTCCGAAAATCTGCAAGTCACTGAGAAGATTTGAGGTTATTTTGAGTCACTTATTTACACTTACCTTCACTACTAAACTGCTTTTTTAAAGCGGAAACGTTTTCAGGACTATTCGATCCTGAAGAAGATGTTTATCCCAACAATAAATCTGTATAATGCTGCAATAGTTGAGGAAGATGATGAACTTTTGGATGAATAGTGCGAAAAACATAAGTACTAAAGTTGTAATACTGATTGAGGTCATCATTCTTTAAAATGGATACCATAAACATCAATACTATTACATTTTCATAAGCGTTATGCTGATACATTTATTGTTGTAGCATTTGGGTTATGATCTACGATAATTTTGAATCCAAATCTATAATTTTGAGTGGCCGGTATAATAATTCTACTTTTAAACATTGGCAACTCTGGTTTCCCCTCCTTTCCTTCTCATTTCTTTTCAATTATGAATAGTGTATCATGGTCGTGCTTCAATACGCTCGGACTTGCTGTTAGCACCATTACTGTACACTTGTCACCAAAAGTTAACACAGCCAGCCTTAAATAATTTATTCGTTGCATAATGATTGCACAGTGTATTTCAACTTTATGAAGAAAGCATATAAAGTATGGCAGTTATGTGATGAAATGCAGTATTTTGAAAGGAAACATTCCAAGCCTAAGCTTATGAAGAAAAAAAAAGCCAGTCATTCAGAAGGATCGTTTTGGTTGGATTTAAACTGCAGACCTGCCGAATGCAAGTCTCACTCGGACCATTCTTATTGAAGAACCTTTGTAGTTATAAAGAAGTCAGTAAGCAAATTGCATGTGTGTAATACCAGTAACATAAAGTATGGAAGTTAATCAGAATAGTGATTTGTGGACTCCCAGCATAAATGGCACAGTGTAACTAGGACTATTTTTTTCTTGCTTGACCCTATGTGAAAAACATGCCAATAGTGCATTACACATATTGCCTTTCATTATTACTAACTAATTGTAACTCGCTTGCTGTTGCAGGTGTCTCCACGTCTTCAAGGATTTTTGGAACGCATGTTAGTCCGTGATCCCGCTCAGAGAGCTACAGCTGCAGAATTGCTACAGCATCCATTTTTAAGACAGGCTGGATCCCCAGCCCTTTTAGTGCCACTCATGAGGGGCTCGAGACATAGCAATTGCTGAAAGAAACAGTCTTTTGTGTTGTGCCAACATGCATTGTGTATTATAGCATTCATTCCAGACTCTACATCATACCCACGTGTACGTAATACTGCCCATTTATATTGACTTCTCTTGTTAAGTTTCCCAATTATACTCTCTTTATCAACTACTGAACATTTTGAAGTGAGCTGCAGTTCTTTCCTCTGATTTTGTTCTCTGTTAACTCCTGAAGTGATACATTCATATCTCTCCATTGACATAATTCCAAGAAATATATGCATCCATTAACAAAACTCATATTATCAAATATTTTTACTACTACATAGAAAGATTAGAAATTATTGAAATGGTTAAGATTTCTTTAGAAAGCAGGAATATTTCTATTTCTCTGAACTTTTCATTTCTATAAAGTGAAAAAAGGGAACTAATACTGTATTGAGAAGTGAATCGGGAACATGTGATTCCTTGGCTTTGTACATTGTGCAGATTTGAACTTTTATCATAAAGACAAACCAAAATAAGTTGGATTGCTCATAGCTGTACTTGAGTTGCATGTTTCATTAGGAAGTTGCTGTTATCATTCACCATCCCAGTTGGTCAGTCATAGGATTGTGGAATTCCATAAAAATGGTTCTAATTTTAAAAAAAGTATGTTCTTAAATTATATCATAATGTTATTGCCAATTTGGCAATGTTGTTATTTTAATTATATAAATCCAAGTTTTTAATCCTTGCCAAAGAATATTAAGATGTCTCATACACCTGAATACCAGGGAAATTGAATTTGTTTAACAAAAGTTAGGAAAAACTTTAACAATAGTATGAAATCAGAGAAGAAGCATACATACAATTATGTAAAATAGTAAGTTGAATACATTTTTTGAATATGCAGAATACAACACAGCACCAACAAACAGGCCAGTTGGACACCATCTGACTATAGGAACAACTTTTTTGGCTTATGAATCATATGATGAGCTCAATTTGCAATAGTTGCAATACTGTATGTAGTTTAGGTTCGTTCTCACAGCTGTCATTTGTATACGTTTGGAATGAATTGCTGACATGTGATGTTTGTAATTCCTCCAGTATGAACTCGCTACCTGTATTTCAACCAAAGATAAATAATTTTATTTTTAGTATTATTTCACCTAAGTTAGTAGCCATAATGATCATGAAAAGTATCCATGCAGATGCCGAAGAGGGTTTGAGAAAACTGATACAAAGTATACAGGCAGTGATAGTGTGATGACGTTTCTGAAAATGAAACATAATCTGAAGAAAGTTGTGGTTATTTTTAATGAAAGGAGTGATTGAGACCTTTGTTACAGGGTTATTTGTGGTGGGTACAGATAAGAACAAAATGGTGAGGACTAAGGTTTTCTTTTTCAATTAAAGTCCAGATTTCTCCCAATTAGTTTTATTTGGGTCAATTTAACATGCATTTATAAACCACTTCACTCTTTAGCATGTTCTTGAAGCCACTGTCCTAAACTATCTGGGTTATTGCAATGGCAAAGTTTTCTTTTATAATTGTTTCTTTCGTGAAGCTTAAATAGTGTCACTTTTATGACAAGTCTTGGTTTTTCTTTTATTGACGTACATTTTTCTTTATTAACTCGTATTTATATCCTTGGATACTTATTATGCAATATTTCTTATCCGCTTTATCATTATCGGGTTGTGTGGTGTTTCTTTTTGGAGAGCTATATAGCAGTAAAAGTAACTGCTTTTTAGAGGGCACCATATATTTATGTTTTGGCAGTCACATGCTCTCTCACAACCCCCAAAATGTCTGGAGGACCACACCTGTCGTTGATTTATGGGTCTCAGCAACCTGACAAGGAGAATTATCAAAATAAATTCACCAACCATATCGCCCTCCTTGGTAGCTTGGTAGTTAGTGTGTGTGCCTCACGTTCAAAAGGTTGTGAGTTCGAATCTCGCTTAGGATAAGTTATATGGGTAAGGTTTTTTTCCGTGGTTTTCCCTTATCCTGAGAAGACGAATGTTGGGTAACTTAAAGCTCCATGGACCTCGGGCTCATTCGAGCATCATTTCACCCATTTCATTCATTCTCCGTCCGATATGATATTACGTTAGAGGACAATTTAAAAAAGAAGAAACCATATCCTCTGATTACCAATCAGAGGACGCATTACATGCCATGACAGGTCAGCATGTTAAAGGTTAAGAGGTTATAGAAAAATTAGAGATATATTCTTTACTATGTGATCTACAAGAGGAAATGGACCAAGAGCGCCTACAAATATGCTGGCCACTACTAGCGTCCCATCCATCAGTGAAAAATATTGGAGAGCAAGAGGACTAATGACTTCATTGACAGAAATCCATCATTAGCCAACCAGTATTCCTTTTTATAATTTTGGATTACCAACTCATTTTCCATTTATTAAGACGTGCACTTGCCACTATTTGCACAACAAAATTTCACATCTTCACCTTCTGTATAAGATTCACTATTTATTTCCATTGGTTACGGGCCTAGCATTGTTTTTCCCTGAATGTATACTTATAATCAATGTTGGTCATGCTCCACATAACTAAACCGAATAGCTGTGGACACTACAGATTCCTATTTTTTTAAATAGCTGGTCGCTATGTGAGTATTTGGAATTCATTCTCTTTGTATGATCATAGGTAAAAAAGCTAATGACGACTTTTTATTTGAGAAAAGTACAAGAATTTTAAAATTAATAAAGTTTATAAAAATAAAATGTAACATATAACAGAAAATTGACATATTTTTGATGGACATAGAATAAACATAACAAACACCAGCATGAATCATCCATTCCTGGTATTCCAAATTAATGTCCTGGGCTTACAATTACTCTTACAAAGTTCTAGTGATGTGATAATGAATCTAGTGCAGAAAGAAGCGAGGAAAATAAATATGAAACCAATGATGACATGCTAGACCCTTCAAAATGCATACATATTACAATGCAGAAAAAGCTGTTTTACAGCAAATAATGTTTTTTGTAAAGACTTTCCGAACAAGTATGTGTCACAGATGATATCTGCAACATAAATTTTTGTGGAAGACATGGAATCTGAGCCAGTTGCAGGAGTATTTGGTTTGAGACCATCCTTTTTGCAGCACATTTTCTATAAGACTACAGGCAAAATCTATGGCTCACTTTTCTATGCAGATTCCCTCCATCAGGAAGAAGGCAAAGGTTACCAAAAGTTTTGTTGTATTCTACAGCAGGGACAAAGTGAAAGTTCATTTTGCTGTGGGGAGGGAATATTGGCAATGTGCATGACTACATGTTCCTTCTCCACGTCAAAAAAACTTGTAGTTCTTTCTAGTAATCTGCATATCTCAAAAATTTCATGGAAATCTAGTTTAAGAACATAGCTTTTCTTTTATTGTATTATATAATTGTTTGGTGAATGATAAAGCAGACTTTCTTTGTCTTTCAAAGAAATCACTGCCAGTACCAGTTATGTGCTGCTTGGAAAATCTGCATTATAATGAAAAGAGCAATGTGTTTCATTTTTTATGGACTTCTCCAGTTCACATTTATTTTGAAGTATAGAATAGTATAAAACTTGCCAAAATTTATATCTTTTTATATAAAAAAGTTTTCCAGTAAATATTCGTTGGTAGAAATGTGCAGTAATAATTATTGCTGTAGATTCTTTTAAAATTTAATTTTCTTTAAATTATCTTCGACAAGAAACAGTGTTGTTTGTCAATCTAAGCAGCTGTTGCCTTCACTTATTCATTAGTGAAAACTGTATAGCAATTGTTTTACATATAATTGTAAAGATATACATTTTGTTGATTCATGTGTTATTACATAGATCAGTGAGAAAAATGGTACTCCTAAGTAATATAGGAATGAAAGATATTGTAAAAATGAGGCTTTGTGGATATTAGCATTATTATTGCATTGAATGAAGTCAGTCTTAGAAATGGATATTCATTTGCATTCAATATTGAGGGCTGTTCAAATGAAGTAGTTATACTTGAAGCCTAAAATACTGCAGCCTGGTAAAGCCAATGAGCTTGTCATTCATGAGTGACTTAACTCACTATATTACACCGCTCACTAAATACCTAATATAAAAAATTCCATATTAATGAGTGGCAATGAAAGTTTATCTTAGTGCTCTGATTAGGAACTTACAGGAAAATTTATGCACTTGAATGCTCACATCTGCCACTACATTTTTCATACTAGCCTAGCTAAAGTCTGATTTTTAAAAGAAGATACATGTCAAATGTCAAGCAAGGGGGTTAAAGGGTAAGAGGAGGAGGCTATTGTTATGGAAATGTAAATAAAGGTTGCCATATTGGTTACACTGCTGAATCATGTGTTCCTCAGGTCAGTTATCACTAGTAGTTTAACAGAAACCGAGCTTGTTTGAGTGTGTAGTTGTTGTGTGTTGTTAGCCTACTTTGTTAAAACTCATATTAAAATAAGTACTTAGCAGAAGCAAGACTTGGTGGAGGTAGAGGTAGACCGAGGATTCATGGCTCAAAAAAAAGACTACTTTCTGGTCGGGATGTTATATTGCACAGCCAGGCTAGAGAATTTGTCTTTTCTCTTAGGGAATTCTTCAAGCAGGAGTATGCTACTTCACAATTAACCTCCTATTCCTTTCAACCAAGTGGGAAAAAGAACTACCAATGCTCTTAAAATAAGTGAGGTGACTGTGTCGAGATTCTCGAAAGAGAAGCAGCTATAACCATGTCCATTACGAATTATAACTCCAGTTTTACAACTGGACAGTTTTCAATCAGATGCCATAAGAAGGTACACATGTAGCTATTACATGAGAAAGGAGCATACTACCACATGTAAGCTTCTTTCTTCACTTAAAGAAGCAGACCTATTTGAGGGAACCCTTAGCACTTGGAACAAAATCCTCCATGATTTGGTATTTCAGTTAAAAAAAATATAAATAACTGAAAATTTGTATTAGAAAGATCAGGTGTTGCGGCCCTTAGGGTTTTTTTTTTTAGAGAAATGCAAAATAAGAACTTGGAGGAAATAGTGCGGTTGGATGAAACCTGAGTAAATGCCCACCATACTGTGTCAAAGGGCTGGACTGATGGTACGAGTGAAAGTACCACAAAAGACCCTACAAGAAAGGTGGCCTGTTTTATTGGTCATGCTGGTACATCCCATGGTTTTGTGGATGAGCCCAGTTGCTCTTCAGAGAGAGAGTGGTTCAACTGTAAAATAGGTACTCAGGATCACAACTATGAAAATGCAAAGACACAGTGAATTTGTATTGAGAACAAATTACTTTATTCATAGTGAGAGCAAATTACTTTCATTCTGAATGTGGGTTAATATAATTACATCTGCATGTTTTCACTGATGTGAGATAAACCTGAACGCCTGTTAATACATTTTGAGGGTTTAAAGAGGGGCAGTATGCATAACTTGCTATTGCTTCTTGACAACACTGCAGCTCTCCAGGTGGAAAACCTGACCATTGTCATGTATCTTTTTTTAAAAATCAGACTGTATGTATGCTCATTTCAGAAATAACAGAGTGAATGAGTTGTAAATGTTATGAAGTGTTTGAATGTCAATTCATTAAAAGTGGGTGGTTGATTTTCAGTTCATAAGAACGAAACACTAATTTTGAATGATTCATTCATGGATTACTCTTGCTAATCAGTAGAAAACTGAAAAAGTTGATTCATATTTGTGTCATATTCATTGTTCCATAGAACTGATCATTTGTTTCCTCTCTATTGCTCATTTTTTAATTTTTTAAATCTTATTTTTTTAATTAATTTTTTTATTTTATGAAATGGTATTGTTCTAAAATAAAATGATTTCCAAATTAATTTCTTTAAAAAACAGAAATGAAAGGAGAGTAAATGTTGTGGGAAGTTGATGGTTAATATCTTCACTGCCTCAATTATTTGTTGTTTTCAGCAGAACATAATTATTTTGTGATACTCAGTATGTCAATCTGGTTTAAAAGTTAAGCCTTATTTAACCTTAGAAAGTATTTGATGTTTTGTACTTAATTTGATAGTTGCTAATGCTTGGCTTAAAAGTGCTTAGTTGGAATACTGATTACTTTTTATTTGATAATATAATCCAAGAGGATCCAAGTTCATACAGCAACTTGTCTCAATAAATGATGACAGGCAATGGGTATAGTAACAGTAGTGTGCATAACACATTAGTGAAGTTAAGATCGTCTTAGCAGTGCACCTACTCAGGCATATACAGTGCTGTTAGTTTAAGAATCTGCGCTAGCGTCAAATGCCACACTCCTGCAAGTCACCGCCCACTTGCCGATAGACAGAACTTTACATGCCAGAAGAAACTGGCACACACTTTTCATGCGTCTGTTAGTTTCAACCTTGGCACGCTGTAGTGGCGCGACTTATCAGATGGTTGGCCTTCGTTGTTTCTTTTTGTCAATCACACAACCTGTTTCCATAAACTTTTTCACTAACTTGCGTACTGAATCTCTATGAGGAACTGGGCGATCAGGAAATTTACGTTTAAATTTTTGCCTGGTTCTGCAAACCGATTTCTTTTTCAGAAAACAGCTTTTCACTATATATGCACGTTCACTTACTGAATATTTCACCATCATGAAAACAACATGTCCAACCATCTGATAAGTTGCGTCACTACTGTGTGCCAAGGTTGAAACTAACAGACGCATGAAAAGTGTGCGCCAGTTTCTTCTGGCATGTAAAGTCCCATCTATCGGCGAGTAGGCGGTGACTTGCGGCAGCACAGCATTTGTCCCTAGCGCCGATTCTTAAACTAACAGCACTGTATTAGATTGCATTCTGGCATAATGTAAGCAGTGCTGTAGTACTGAGGCTTTCTACAAATCTTTTAAACTTTCTGTAATTGGTTTCAAGAGTGTTTACAAAGTAGATTACAAAAGAAACCCATCTAGGTCAAATTAAGGAGTGTTGGCAGGTTGAGGACAGCCTAAGGTTGTCTTACCTGTACCTGCCCTTATCAGGGCTTAAACATTGTAATGATGGGATGTGGGATTTGCAGGGTGGTGGGTGTAATTGAGGTTGGGGTAGTGCAAGGAGGTAGCAAGATTTGCTCCTCAATGGCTGCAGTTCAGGGTGCAACAGTTGCATACCGCTGCACAGTGGGCCAAATGGCAGTCAAAATGGGACAAAAGTCCAAAAATGACATGTTAAAAATTAGGAATTTGAAGCTTGGAGGGGAAAGTAGAGATGTTAAAGCATAGAAAATCATCAATAAATCGTTTCTTAGCCCTTTTTTGGCACCTCTGAAGAGTGGCTTTGTATAGGTTTGATAAGAAGTCCATTACTAAGCTGAAGTTTATGCAGAGCTGCAATGTGTCATTTGCTTGTTTATAGTATTATGGTAATGTTTAAATAGTGATGCAACTGCAGGAATAAATACTTCAGATGGTGATCCAATAGAACATAGTTTCCAGGCTTGTAGGCCATGGTTCAGTCAGTGAATAAGCATCTGACGTTTCACCCAAAATTCCATTGGGCATCTTCACAGAGTGTGACTCCTAGCTGGTTAACAACTAGTTATTCATCGACTAGACCATGGCATACAAACCCAGAAACTACGTTCAATTGGATTAACAACAGCCATGAAAGCCTAAGTATGTACATTCAGGTGGTGAGTTTCAACTGGTTTTTAAGTATTTAACATTTTATAGAGCTTGATAATGGATATATTGAGTTAAATGTGACACAAATATTAGAAATTACACAGTAGATTTTTTATATTCAAATAGATGTAACTGTGGGCGTCATGAAGGAGAGCCTTGGAAGTTGGTGAACTTAATGTGCAGCCAATTACTGACTACTAAACTATTACTTTACTTTTGATGTAAAGAACAATTTTTATTTAATGCAAATTAATACGGTTATCTGCAACAAATATTATAAATTTGGACAGTTAAATAATGATTTAATATTATCTGATTGCAAACTTCCAACATGTGGCCCCCCATGGAAAAAAATCTGCCAACACTTATTGAGGTAACTTTTTTCCTTCATAATCCTTCGCGTTATTTTATGTGTTGAACAAATAAGTATACCTTACATAACATCCTGAAAGTTTCATCTGCGCCTTGCTGCGACTTTCAAACACAGAGCGTATCTTGTCTAACAGTGCACTCCGACTTCACATTGCAGGTGGTCTGTTTATGTAGGAACCCATCTAGCTATAGCATAAAGGAAATATTTAGTGATCTAGTTTTAAAAGTATCAAATTATGATGCTTTTTGTGTCTACCAGTAATAAAAGTTAATGAAAGGAATACGGAAGTAATGTATATGCCCCTCTGGTAGCAGAAGTACCTAACAATTAACTAATTTAAGCCACAATGGAATGGAAACTTCCACCCTTTGTCATCCTGCAGACCTCAAAGAATGTTGCACCTTGATTGCAGATCACTTTCATCAATCGACTTTGCTAGTTTAATTACTACCATGCTTGTAATGGTTGTACTGTAATGTGCACTACATCATAATGGCAGCATCATGATTCTGCCAATCACTGTTGTGTTTCTTTCAGGTGCAGCTTTCAGGAACCACATAGAAAATGCCTTGCAACAAACTATATCACATACACGTGATTCAGTCAGAAAAAGTCACTAGTATATTTGTACATATCATGTAAAGGTAATGCAGGATCACTAAATTAACTTTATTAGAATGAAATGTAATGCACTTGTGAACATTACATGTTCTTTTGAGTGGAATTAGAACGTCATTATGGCAAAAACTTCTTTATTTATAAAGAGAACTTCAACAGTGATTGCATTTGTCAAGGTATCTAGTGACCATATAAGGCATAAAAAGAACAAGAAACACATGAAAGTGAACCTGAAGACGTGCCAATATTCCATATGTTACAAAAAATAAATTTAGCAAAAGATGCCATATGCATGAATTAAAGTGAATGAAAACTAGCTACCACCAGTTTGAATCTCTTGGGCTGAAATGTGAATGTGTAATTGAGACAATTTTAGTTGGATGTTTGTATGATTGTCTGCCTTCAGCTGACATCCAGGAAAAAGTTGGTTTTAAAACTGTTGGTTGGAACAGGATGAGTCCAAGTTCTGGCTTAGGTCTGTAGGGCAGAATTACGATGTGTTGTGCAAGGCCTCATTTATGCAGATAAAGAATGATGCTATGTGGTAGGGCTTCTAGTGGTATATTTATGCACACTGTGTCGCATTGTATATTGTTGAGAAACTGGCTCTATCAGTTGTTTTCACATTTGTTTTAACCGCTATTTGGTTTGCATCCATATTTGTTATACTATTGCTACAAACTCGTAGCTTGAAAAAACAAAAGAGTGCACATTTGATGAAGGGTACAAGTGATATATAAAATTGAAGCTAGTGACAATGAAGCAAGGCAAACATTATAATACAGAGTGCAAGGTTCGTGGTCAGTGTATTTAGGAATCTGTATGGGAAATTGCTTCTTTTGTCAGAATCCTTGTAATTTTCTGAGGTGTCATCCCAAATCGAACTCATGATACAAATTTCTACTATAAAATGTTGCTCAAAGACCATGAGAAGTGTTTTTGAGTTTACACAACATAGAATCTTGAGCAACTGGTGTTTCATGTGATATAGGTGCTTGCATTAAACTCAGCGTACTTTCAGATTGTGACATACAACAAATGTGACATAAAATAGCTTGCAGAAATTGAGCCTGATTTGTACAGGAAAAGATTTAATATCAGAAGGTCAGGAATATTCAGCCTTGCATCATTTGCGAATCTTATGTAATGCTTAACACATTGACTATAATAGAACTAAACATTTAGTTTCTCGTAAACCCAAGATGCTCTAGTGCCACTCTGCTTCAAGCTTAATATGTAAGATTTCACTATTTTTTATGCACATATACTGGATTATACTCTTGTCATGTTTCTGTTTGCCTTGGCAAGTTCATTGCACCAATGGATTTGTACTTAAATTTACCACTAATCCTCACTTGCTTTAGAAACTTGTAAAAAAGCTATGAAGGTAATGTTTCATCCACACAAAGGAATTATTCATGAATGATATTTTATATAACAGTGCATAGCAGCCTAAGCAAATAAGAATGTGAAATACTATTGCTAGAATTTGATAAATATGAAGCAATTATTATTTAATTGAATTTAAGTAATTGCTAACATTTTTACACTATTGCTTCACAAACCTATTTTATTTAATCAGTAGATATCAAAATACAGATTTGGGATGCAGCGGAGCAAAAGATGTTTACTCATATTACTTACATTTTAATTAAATGTGCATCTGCTTCTAGTATTTACTGTGAGAAGAATTTATAAAATGGTGACAGAGGTGATGCAATGAAAGCTTGCCAACAAGAGTTGTGCAAAACTATTACTCAGATAGAGTTGGATTACCTTGCTTGATTGAAGACCACATGCCATTTTCATCTCTGCATTGTACCAGCCGGTTCTACTATCTAGTCTCATCTGCTCATTCACTGCAATGTGCATACCTCCAGATATTAGATACTGGAGCCCATAATAGGGATATTGTAGCCCTGCAACAGCTGTAAAGGTACAGTACGGTATATTTACAAAAATAGTCTTCTGTACATCCTGCAGATTGGCAAGCTTTCATTGCGCCAGCTCTAACTGTAGAACTTGCATCCTATTATTTTCCAATGTACAAAACATTGATGATTTCTATTGGAATGGAACAAGTTGTAAAGATCTTATATTTTTGATCCAATTTGATTGATGACTTATTTTGCAAGAGCAACACATGTATAAAAGTGTTATAAACCTAATTTTATACTATTATTAAGGTAAGTAAAGTATGTAATGTTTTTAATAGTTGAATAGTATTTATAAATACAAATATTTCATCAGATAAGAATGAAAACCTGATATCTAGATTTTTTCTCCAAAATATTTACAACACAATTTGCAGAAAATCTAAGAGATAATTTTACATAGCAAAAAAAAAAAAATTCTAATGACTGATTTTGCTGTTAGAATATCAAAAGTAAGAGTATAGAAATAAAAAATTGTTTTTTGCCTCCTCTGAAGTTCAGTTTTAATGCCATACAGTGCTTTCATTCTTAGCTGAAGAAACAGCAGTTTCAGGATAAACTCTATAACAATTACATCACAAAATACCAATGAATTATGTAGTGAAATTTATTTATTTTTTGTACTAAATGTCGAGATCCTATACTTAATGTTATCTTACAACAGTACATAAAAGCTTAAATGTTGATTAAGCAAAATGAAGTAAAAGTGCATAAAATACATTTTTGTTCTGTTTTTAGTTATTTAATAGGCTGTAACTTAACGAAAATTGTTTCAGGAAAGTGTTGGATTACTAGAATAATGTTAATATAATTGTTTAATTGCTGCAATTTGGCAAAGAAAATCTACAATTAATTTTAGTTTAATGTGTTTGTATAGCGTGATAATCCATATTTTCAGATGGCAGTTTCAAACCAGAGTAAGGAACTGTAGAGATATTATAATTCTCTGTCCAAATTGACTCCAAAATCAACCAGGAACTTTGTTATGCTGTGTATATTTATTTGGTCAAGGCTGTTAGTGGTGTCGCAGTTGTATTGTGTAACTGAGGCATATGCTCTATGGTTCAGTTTTTTATTCAGAGCAAAGAAGACCACTGCAAGAATTCTGCAGTCTCTCTGCTGTATAATAATAATTAGCAAAGTTCTTGTGATAGTTTGCTCTGTGCGATTTTAAGGTTCTGATCATTCACACCTTTGAATGATCAAAGGTGTAAAATTATAAATTCAGTTAGAAATTGAGTTTAAAAAGTGTTGGAAATTTCTGAAGTACTCATCCATAATGCTTCAAACCAGCAAAACTTACACCTAATACAGGCTTAGTGCATTAGCCTAGTCCTGATAACCTCTGCAAGTGTTCATAGTAGTAATAGTAAGTATAGAAGCAAATTAAAAAGAGGAAATATTAAGCTTCGCATTTTTTGTTCTGGTGACTCAAAGTTTGAGTGCAATGTAGAACTTGTCAAAAAATATGTTAACTCAGAAGTTCTTTGTATAAGTTGCTCATGTCCACTCCTGTTTAATTACAATGTAGTATTTTTATTGTACATCACAAAAAGATTTGTCCTTGAAAGTATGCATTCAGCTGCTTGTGTTAATTTAAAGCAGCAGACTGGTTGAGTACAGTAATGTTTTCTCTATTTCTTTAATGTCACTTTAACTACATAGCCATATCATGATGAATCTGTTAGGATATACTCGTAGAGCAGTGTGTGGCATACAATTAGCCTTTAAGGTCTCATCCCTATCCATACCATCCTGCTTTGTCACGAGTTCACAGAGGGAGTAGTGCAGGGCAACTGTACCTCCATCTCTTTTGAACTTCTCTTTCCTTGGCTAATTCTTTGAGCTGAGCCATGGACTTCCCTCTCTTTGTAGCTACTTGTTGCACTACCTCTTCCCATGTTATTCTTGGTCAACCAACTTGTTGTTTTACATCCATGAATTGACAGGGTTTCTGATCTTCTTCCATTCTTATTACATGTCCATACCATGTAAGTTGTCTGTCTTAGATTCTTTTACTTATGGGAGATAAACGTAACTCACCTCTTCTTCTTTCATTTTGAATCTTATCTCATTGTGTTTTGTCTGCTATTCTTCTTAGGCACTCCATTTGAACTGAGTTATTGTCCAGCTCTCACTCCCATATAATAGGTTCCAGTAGTGCATCATATACCCAGATTTTGATCTGTTTATCAACTTCCCTTTTGCCAAATATGCATCTGTTCAATGAATATGCATTTGAGGCCTTTTGTACTCTTTTTCTTATTCCTCCTTGAATTTTACCAGTCTGATTTACATTAGTTCCAAGTACTCATAGCTTTCTACTTGTGCTAAATTCTGCCCATAGCATTCAATCTTGATCTGTACTATTTGAGCTTCTGCTCTGGCCACCATCATTACTTGACTTTTTTAAAAATTTATTAACATTCCTTTCTCTTTTAACATTTCTGACCATTTTGTGGCTGCTTGTTGGAGCTTCCTTTCAGAATCTGCAATTAAGAATACATTGTCAATGTATACCAATGCCGGACAAAATACCAGCCTGAGTTTTCTCATTCTCACTAAGGATTTATTTGTTCTCATCTTACATGTTTCAAGAATTTCATCCATAAATATAATGAATAGTAGTGGACTTAAGCTGTCTCCTTGCTTGGCACCTTTCTCTAAATAAAAAGGTGAGGAAAGCTTACCATTAAGTCTAACTCTGCCTTCGACTCTTCAAAACATAGCCTTTATTGCTCTTGTGAGTAAAGGAAATAGTAGGGTGCCATCCAGTCTATCTGCTTACATTATCTGAGGATAGATGGCACAGCATTCACTATTACCATCTATACCATTCATCAAAGTTCTAAGGCTTTCATGGCCAGTGTCAATACTAGATACAGTGTGATCCAGGCTTGTGGGCCATGGTCTACTGGATTCCTTCTTCTTCCCAGACATTTGATCTGCGACTGCAGCAGACATCTTCAGTGGCGGCAAGGTTGAAGGAATTGTCGTATGGGTCAGACAGAAAAATCAGCAATTGTAAAATATGCCATACTTGAAGAAGGGGAACACATCATCCAGTATAAAAACACAGCTTCCTAAACTAAACAGAATATGGTAAGCAGCACTCACAAAACTCAAAATCAAGAACTCCACCCTAACCAATCAGATGTCAGCAGACCGCAGCATGTCAGTGTGGGTGGCTCAGTTGGTTAGACACTGGCCTACTGATCCCAAGGTCACGGGTTCAAATCCGGAAATTCGGTTTTTAAGTGTGCTTAAAAATGACAGCTCCATGTCAGTAGATTTACTGGCATGTAAAAGAACTCCTGCAGGACAAAATTCCGGCACACCGGCGACACTGATGTGATCTTGGCAATTGATAGCGTTGTTAAACAACAAAATAATTTAAATTTTTACTGCCAACACAAGTCCAGCCCACTGCTCCCCCCCCCTCTGCCAGACCAATCACAACACACCTCCCCTCCAGCCACTGATATAAATACTGCACCCGACGGAGCAACCAATACAGTTGCTGTTGAAATCTCCACCAGGATACTTCAACCTCGCCACCACTGAAGATGTCTGCTGCAGCCACAGACAAAACACCTGGGAAGAAGGAGCCCAGTAGATCGTGACCCACAAGTCTGGATCACACTATATCTATACTATTGTTTTAGATTTAAGGTGGAACGTTGGGTTATGGTATTAAATATCCAATCTGGTGTTTATCTTGGCGATAAAAACACTAATCAGATTGGTCAGCCCATGGGATTTGAACCCAAGACCTCCTTAATGCGAGTCCCACAGATTACCATAGCGCCATCTCGCTCGGTAGTAATGATGTTATGCACAAGACTGAATGCTAAATTCCTTATCACAGTGTGTGATACCTAGAATTACTAGAATTAGTGTGATTTTTCTGGTTTAGGCATGATTAAACAGCAGTTCCGTTTGATAGTTCATTTAAAGTGAACTGCAATTATTTAGCTACACTGAAACCATCACCAAATGCAAATTTGATTATTTTAATTATATTTTATGTGTGCCTGTGGAATATTAAAATAATGTAGGTGGTGAATCATTTACTGACATAGACTTTCTCAACCAGTTACTGCAACGCCTAGGTTTTAATGACAAGATATGGCATATATAGCTTTTTCTGGGTTGCTCGTTTATTTATTTTTGATCTCTTAAAAATAATAATACTTATTAATTGTTAAATATTTTTGTCAGAAATGTTTAATACAAAATGCTGTGGATAGATTGTTTCTTATAGCATTGAAAGATTTTATTTTTGGAATGTCGGTGTTAACAAGAAATATTTGATATTGCTTCTGAATTGTTTTGAGATACAAACCATTTTATAGCAGTGTGAGGTTTTACTTTTGGAATGTCAGTCTTAACAAGAAATATTTCACTTCTCCTCTTAATTTGTTTTTAGCCATAAACCATTATATAGCAGTGTGAGATTTTACTTATGGAAAGTCAGTGCTAATAAGAAATATTTGATATTACCTGTGAATTTAGTTTGTGATACAACCCATTTAAGGAGCTTTGAAACAAAATACATTTAGTCCATTAATGGCTGAGAGTTTTATCTGGTTTAACATGTATGTAAAATTATTAAAGAAATGACCATAAATGAATTAGAGATGGTGGGAAACAAAATAGTTCGTTCTACTACTACTATGATAAAATGAGAAAAATCAATAGATATCCTCCCTCTGACATTCTGTCTTGCTTTCAAATACCCATACTAGCCCTAATACTGAGCACTGTCTTTGAAATAAAATAATGTTATAACAACTGATTGTATAACATAAGCTCTTAGCCTGTAATTTTGTCTTGCCACTAAAATAAGCATGAAACATTGCCACTGGGAGTTTTGGATAAGTTGAAGTGTGGTGCTAGACTATATCAATCACCTAAAGATTAGGCTGACATCAGCATATAATCTGATGTTTCTCAGAATTTAGAACATTTTCATGTGGAACTTGTCTCTATGACCAAAAATTAATGATAAATGACATAAAGAAGGTATGCCTGTGTTTTGTTTCATGTTGTAAACACTGAAACAGTTTTAGGACTAGTGTATAGGAAAAATCAATTATCCGCCAAAATATACAAATTAAAAATTCTGCAGATAAAATCTGTTTTATCTCCGCAACTTTAGAAGCAATAATTTTTTTCTTCTGGATAGGGTTATTTTGCTTATGGCTAAAAAATTTAATTGTATGATGCACACTTAAGTCACATGGAAACATTTGATATATAATCAATTGCAGATCTATTAATTGTTTAAAGTTAGTTATCAAATATGCAGTTATTGTAAACATAGCATGTTAAGGTCTGAGTACGGTAAATTAATTTACGGGTGCTATTTAAACCTCGTGTTACTTAAGATCAGAAATAGAAAATATGGTAACAGGCTCAGAGGATTTCAGCAAATTATTAAGTTCATTTGTAAGCACTGAACATTGTTTTGCTGAGCTGTTGAGTAAATTAGCATGCTTATGTTATAGTGAGACTGAAAGATAGCAAATTTTCCCCAAGCATTATGTGTGTACTACATTTGTACATGTGTGTATGTAATAGTAAAATGGGAAAGCTAATGGAGCTGTGCTAGAAAGTTTAAAGATATTGTATAAAACTTTTTTAATTTTAAAACTAAAAATATATTTTATTTTGAAAAATTAATACACGAGCTCGATTGTGTTCACATAATCTGGTTTGCTTCTATAATATATTGAGGAGGAAGTAATCATACATTTGAACATTTGGAAAAGAGCCGTTTGCCTTTGCTGTAGTTTAATGAGCAGTGATTGATTTGCTTTGATCAGGTTAAAATCTACTAAAGCAAAAAATGTTAATTAAGCTTTGTTTTGTTGTGTTTTAATGTTTACCAAAGAATGCCATTGAAACCACAAGTATTCTACTTGGTAAATTCACTGAAGTGGGGATTGTCTTTTATCACCCTCAGCCATGACACAGAAAGGCATGTTTTAATTTTTATTTATTGCCGCCATCATCATCATCATCATCATCATTTCTTTCACTTTTTCAAACTCAAACACGAGACTCATGTATAGGTGAGCCAGAATAACATCAAATAATTTTAAAGTATGATTCAGGGCTTATAATTGAGTATTAGAGTATTAATAGCTGGAAGGCATTAACATTTTTGAAACACTGTGTTAGGTTATATGAAATTCCGCTGAGCTGGTCGCTACAGAGTTTTACTACAAGGTATTAATAGAGTTTTGAAATAAGAGTAGCCACATTTCTTTAATTTTAAACAATACAATAATAAAAAAGTCTCTTGTAAATCTTGATTTAATATGACTCTAAAACCACGTGTTCTGAGGTAACCAATCTACAATACATGTTAAAATAAGAAGAAAATAAGAATTGAACAAGTGTATAAGTTTGAGAGGTAGAACTGGAACTTCAAAATTCAATGCCACAACTGGGATTTGAACCACAGACCTTCCGCTTACTGGGCGGCTGCTCTAACCACTGAGCTATTGTGACAAACTGCCAGAATGGCATTAAATTCTCAAACCGGTTCGTATTTCTCCTGGTAAACCACAAAGTCTCTGATGTGAGACTGCCCTTGTGGTTTACCAGGAGAAATACGAACTGGTTTGAGAATTTAATGCCATTCTGGCAGTTTGTCACAATAGCTCAGTGGTTAGAGCAGCCGCCCGGTAAGCGGAAGGTCTGTGGTTCAAATCCCATTTGTGGCATTGAATTTTTAAGTTCCAGTTCTACCTCTCAAACTTTGCCCACACACGGCTTGTGTGTTTAAAAACACCAACAGTAAGTTTGTTGGCATAAATAAATAATAAGTGTATAAGTATTTATAAAAGATGTTCAAAATGCTGACCATAGACTTTGTAGCATAGTTGATAGTATCGTAGTAATAATTCAGAGTGTTTTAAAAATATCTAGCATGTCACAAAAAGCATAAAATCCTACAAAGATCATCATTAGCTCCCTCTATTAACCAGTGTCTCACACCAAGGAGGTTAGATCTGGTGAACTTGCTGGCCATGATATTGGTGCTCATCTATTGATCCAACAGTCAGGATATGTTACACTTGGGAAATCCTTCACATCACCAGAATAATGTGCAGGTACCCCATTGCCTTGGAACTACATTAACTGGCATATTTCTAAACGAACATCTTCCAGACGTTCTGACAAAGTATGTTACTACAGGTAAATCTGGCCCATCGATGTGAAGGTAGTAAATAAGGCCTTATAAGTGTGCTATACACAATGCTAGTCTGAATGTTCACTGCAAACTAATGTTGTTAATTAGTAACTCTAATAACTCTAGGGTTTTCCTGTGCCAAAATATGACTTACGTGGGTTAAACATGCCCTTTCATGTAAAAACCTCATCAAACCACAATGTGGTTGTAGGAAATCTTCGTTGATCAATGCGTTCATGAAAAAACCACTGGACAAACTGTAGTCAGGGTGGAAAATCATCTAGTTCCAGTGTTTGAACTCGGGTGAGGTGATGATGGATGCAATTGCTGTTCTTGTGGAATTCTAGTAACAGAAGAGCAGCTTGTATGCATGGCATGTGCTATTGCTCTTGTTGAAAAGTTCTATTTCTTGCAGTAGTTGATGTATGCCAGTAAAGGTGCTGTGATGATGCAAGTATCTCATTCATTAGGTAAAGTTCAGCATAGAGATCTCTTGTCCTTTTTGCATTTCCCCAATCAGCACCATAAACATAGTGCACCTCTGCTAGGTCTGTGTAAATAAAATGGAACATTTTTAAAATAGGCTGTAAAATTGACAGTCCTTTTAGTATACCCCAAATGACCTAGCTGTCGACAGACCCTTAAACTCCACTCCTTCCAGTAAATGGGACACTTTAGTATAGCACCGATGCTAAGATTGATTGGAACCACAAAGTGCTGTATAATATGTGGCAGAACCCTTACCATTTAAGTAACAAAATGCAGGTTTTAGGATAATAGTAGTATAAACATTGTTAAAAACAGAATACAATGTTCAAAAAAAGGGGGGGGGGGAAGAAAAGAAACAAAAACCAAACATGTGATATTTCAATGCTGAAGGGGAAACAGTTATTTGTGTGACATAATTTCTTCTAACCTGATATGGTATTTGAAAAGCATTGATGCTCTCTAGCTTGATAAGGCGCTTATGGACATGCTTTCCTGTTGAGAAAATACTCAAATATAACTCCTGAATCACACCTTAAAATTATTCAGTGATGTTCTGACTCCCTCTGAATAACAAGTGGAATGGTTTTATTTTTCTCCTCTATTTCACTGACATGGTGAGAACAGTGTAGTAAACTGCAACAAAAGTGAATTTAGCTCTTTTAGCTTTGTAAGAAATGTTTTAGAGGAGAAAGAAATGTAGTTTGAAGAACTGGCACATAGTTTGGGTGGCCAGTTAGAACTAATGGTTTTCTAAATATTCATATCTAGCTCCATTAATTTATCCACTCTAATTATTGGTTCTATGTCTAGACTGGAAATATTTGTGTTTCTAAAATATATTTTAATATATTTCTTGGAAAATGTATGCTAAATTTCTTATATATTTAATTTCCTACATGGAGTAAGATGTTTACTTGATAAACATAACTTCATGTGGTTTTTTGTTATATTTACTCTTGGTAAGATTACAAGTTTTAGGAACTTTATAATGAAATGATGAACAAACTGGAAAAAGTGAAATACAACAGCTGTTTAGAATGTTTCACACTTCTTTGCAAAGGGTTTTCTAATGCTGTTGTGTTCTTTTAAGGAATTTTATAAGTGACGTTGAAATATAATGAATAAATAAATAGACACAATACTGTATTGTTTATACAGAATTCTTAATAAGATAGAAATGTATTATAGCATTATTATGAAGTATTTGTGGACAATTCTAACATTATCCAAACTAGCTGTATATATCATACTAAGAAAAATAAGTTGAAAGTTAAAGACCTATTTTACAAAGAACAATTTAAAGAATGGTTGATGGCTTGCAACAGTCTACTGGTTTAAGTAAGATGTTGCTTGTCTTACTTTTTGGAAGGACTTCACTTTTAAGTTATTTCTCATTTCATGCTAGAATAATTACTCAACCAAACCAACAGATTGTGGAAACAGTTGTAAAATATATATATTTTGCTGATATTTTTAATGCCATGTGATATTATAAATTACTGTTGTCTTTTGACACACTTGATTTTATTGGTGATGTAAGTAATCATATTTTGTTGCCAGTTAAGTTTCTTTCTTGCCCAATGAGTTTGCTGTATATTGAAAATGTACAGAAATACAAGGGGTGAGGCATGTACATAAAATTTGTTGTAAGGTTTAAGTAGGGACACACTATTTTGAAGTAACTTGTGTAATTGTATAATGGCAGTTATCTTTTATAATTTTTGGAAAGGGAAAAATGAAATCACATTTGCCATATAGTATTATAGGCAGCTGTTGTTACTTGATCACATTATTTAATGTCGTAAATGATGTTGGCCATTGTTTGTCAAAGCCGTCCATATATGAAAGTGTCTTAGATGCAGCTTTAAAAGTTTTGCATTTGTAATGAAATTGTGTTTATGCAATATTTTACATTACATAGTTTGTCTGATAATCTGCATTATGAAGTACTAATCACTTGTTGTAAATTACAGTTTTATGTCTGTTCAGGATCACAGTATTTATCCTTAACTGTTATTTTGTTAAGGTAAATAATGCAATACCTAATAATATATATTTCATTATCTCAATAAAAATGTGAATTAATTTAAGGAGTATATTTTATGACTACCTTCACTAGTGGTATTAGGGTTGCCACATAGCCTTGCCATGCTTCCTTATTTATCCTGAACAGTTATGGTAGATGCAAAATTTAATGGCAGCTGATACCCTACTATTGCTATTCTCTTTCCTGTTGTGCAAACAAATTTTGCGTGTGCAAATTATATTTATATCATGGACTATACTGTGTGTTTAACTAGATAACACCACAAGGTGTGGCAAGCCTATGATTGGATGCTGTATCGAGCCACCCACTATTAAATTTTGCAACATCCATAGTTATATGATTTGACATGTTGATTATGGCAACAGTGAACAGCTACTGGGTGGGCTTTCCCTGGGTTTTCAGGTTTCCTCCACCGCTCATTCCACCAACTACTCCAACATCACCTTTTCATTTCTCCATTTTGCCTGTATTTCTTACTATGCTCTTCCTCAATCTCATACCTGGTGCTGGGCTGACCACCGACTTCCAGATCTTCTCTCTGTCGGATTCACATGTTTGTCTGCTCCCCGATAGGCATCTGAGCCTAGGCACAGGCTTGTCAGTCCTCCATATGGGGAGGTAATCAGATGAAGACTATGGCTACAGGACACATAATTGAAGAGAGGTACAAGGCACATCAATGCAACATCAGACTCTTGTCATCTCTAAAAGTCAGCAGAGACTACAGACTAACACTGTATCGGCATCTTGGTTCTGGAACATATGGACAAGTACTATGACAGAGTCATCAAAGAAGCCATTCAAATTAAATTACATCCATGGAACTACAATAGATATTGGGGACTTCAATGGAGTCCAGCTTGGATATCAGACATTAAACACATCTGCCTGGGGAGGATGACAGACAGATGGCAGACCACGTGCAAAACACCAGCCAGCTGGCCCAGTTGCAGATCGTCACCTGATAATTGGCCGGAGCAGTGCAAGCCCCACCCATGTAGTAAGAGTAGATATTGGGGACTTCAGTGGAGTCCAGCTTGGATATCAGACATTAAACACATCTGCCTGGGGAGGATGACAAACAGATGGCAGACCACATGCAAAACACCAGCCAGCTGGCCCAGTCGCAGATCGTCACCTGATAATTGGCCAGAACAGTGCAAGCCCTACCCATGTAGTAAGAGTATATATTAGGACAGATGCCCAGTTGATTCATTCAACTCCCAAAGAAGGGTCGGTCTGGGTGGTTCAGTTGGTTAGACGCTGGTCTACTGATCCCAAGGTCGCAGGTTCAAACCCTGCCCAGGCCGATGGTTTTTAAGTGTGCTTAAAAATGACAGCTCCATGTCAGTAGATTTACTGGCATGTAAAAGAACTCCTGCGAGACGAAATTCCGGCACACCGGCGACGCTGATGTGATCCTGGCAATTGACAACATCGTTAAACAGCAAATAATTTAATTCCCAAAGAAGGTTGAGTTCGAAATGGCTGAAAGCTCAACATTTACGAGTATAAATTTGACACAGCTGATCACTTTGAAGCCATAATCAGTAATGCTTGTCCCGCAAAAGCTTCAGGTCTTGATTTCACATCATGTCTGATAGTGTAAGGAGAGATTAAAATATTCATCTCTGGTAACACTGTCATGCACCAAGATGTACCTTAAAAGATGTTTGTAATGTATAACTGAGAATCCCTTGAAAGCTTGGAAGTATACTCAGTTACATGAATCAGATGAAAGAACTCTGTGTGCATTCAGAGGCATAATTTGTTTAATGTTAGATCATTGGCACAGTAAAGCGGAGATCTGTATTTCCAGACCCAGACATGAGAGTGCATTTTTCAAGTCTGATTCAGCTTTCCTAAACAGACTTAATATGGCTTCAGTGAGCAAGCTTGTTAATATAAAATCTGACAAATTGGATGGATTCATAGTCTTGTAATTACTGCAAATTTCACTTTATTTAGGGACTTTAATGCCACTATTATAAATCTACTCAGTCCTAACATACTGTATTCGCTTGCAAAATCATTTGTTAAAAAAGTGTTCACTAACAATCTTTTTATTTTTATTTATTTATTTAATGCTAAGTTAAATACACTGTGGCATTTGTAGGAACTGACCCTGGCCTATTGTCCTATAGACATCAAATGTTACAATCTCTTTTACACTTTTCTTTCTTATTTCTGTACGACTAATAAGGAACCTTTAGCAAACAGAAGTAACCTAATGACAATTATTTATAGTATAGCTTTTATTACGTTTTCTATTGTGTATGGTAAGTAGGAGAGGTATTCCATTCAAAAATTCAATTATTAGATTTTACTGGAAATATGTTTCCAGGTCCCCCAAAGAAAAAGCATTTTTGCATTGTTAGAAAAAGATATCTGTGTGTGTGCAAGCGTGCGTGCGTGCTTGTATGAGTGTGTGAACAACGTAACTCAAAAACAAAGTTGGTTACTTACCAAACTTGGTATTCTTGGTATCTTCTGAGGATGCAACACATTTTTTAAGAAAATCCCCCCCCCCCCCCACTCCAAACTATTTCTTATGTGGAAGAGTATTGAAAAATTTTTATATTCTCTGGCAATTTAATTAAAATTACATATATATAAAATATTTTAATTACAAATGAAACGTATATTTTGAATTCTCCAGGAATAGCTTCAAAGTCCTGTTCATTCTGAATGACTTTTCTCTAACTAGTAAACCATGAAAAATAGATAAAATATAATGCAAAAAATACATATAATTTATGTCTAATAATTTTTTTGTGGAGGTAAACAGTCTCCAAGATATCTAGATAGTAAAGTGAATCTGATTTACTGACATTACATCAGCTAAAGTGATTCCAGAAAACCCAACCCTTTCAAGAATTTATGGTTTACCTAAAATCCATAAACTAGGCAGACCATTGAGACCAATTGTCAACAATATTGGTACTCCAGCATATGACTATCTATATGGTTAGTCTATAAATTCATTTCTATCCAGAAGTTTGAAAGCCACAGCATAAACAACTCATTCGACCTGGTCAAAAAACTTGAAAATGTTCATATTAAATGAAACACTGGTCTCTTTTGACATACAGTCATTGTTTCCCAGCATACCCACTGAAAAGTTAAAAAAATCTTCTGAAATAATGGTTAAATACCATAGGACCTGCACAAGATCAAATAGAAGAAGACATCAATTTAACCATACTATGCATTTCGGACAGTTGTTTCACATTCAAAACCAGATTTTCCAACAAAAAAGACCTAGCAATGGCAAACCCACTGTCAACAATTTTAGCAAATCTGTTCATGAGTAAACCTGGAAACAAGGACTACAAAAGGTTTTACATGGATCTTCCAGACCAGGCATCAATATGTGAAAACATTTGAGGACTCCTTAAAATTGCTAAACCTGCAAGAAATTTACATAGAAGTTGAGTCTGAGCAGGAATTCCCATTCCCAGATGTAAAAATCAAAAACTGCAATGAAGGTGTTACTTTTGGCATATGCATAAAATCTATACATACAGATAACTACATAAAATTCAATGACTATAATCCAAAATTCACAACAGTATCCTATTTTCAACAGTCTGATACATAGGCTTCTTTACCTACCTCTCAACAACAGAATTCAATAAAGAAAAAGAGACATCCACAGAATAGCTGAAAACAATGGTTTCAATAGAAAAACAATAGACAAAAAATCCATTCAAAAGGTACAACAACAAAAAAAAGATGATACAAGAAACCACCAAACCAGAAAATATTCAAAGATCACAACATTATTCTAGTACCTAAAAACCCACATTCCATCCAAAATGTACTACACACTGAACTGAAGGACATCATACTAGCAGTAGAAAAATAGGGAATGTATCAATTCAACAGCAAAGTCTGCAATAAAATATATATTGGAAAACAAAAAGAAAATTGAAATCAAGGTCTAAAGAAAAAGTATAAACAAGTGGAAAAATCTGCAGTAGCAGTGCATTTTTGTCTAGAAAACCATGATATCAATCCAGAATTTCATTGTTAAACAGCATCTCTAACACGAAACAACCAACAGCATGGGAGAATATGTTATTTTTCTCTTCTTCTTTTTTTCTTTCCCTGATTACCCTCTCCTTACATAGTACTTACACCTCCTAGGATTTACAAACCAGTGCCTAGGATTAGATGCCTGTTGGGAAGCACAGGAACCTATGGACCAGACAGAGTGAAGACCTGGAAGCAGATGGTCAGCCAATCACCAGGTATGATAGTGAGAAAGAGGATGATATGAAATCCAGGCAAAATCAATAATTAGAAAGGATAATGGAGCAATTGGTAGAACGAATGGCGGGGAAAACCGGAGAAAACCCACCCTGACACTGCTTCGTTCACCATGAATACCACATGTGGATCCCTGGGATCAAACCCAGGATACCTAGGTAGTAGGCAAATGCTCTAACTGCTTGGCCACAGTGCCTGGGAGAATATATTCATTCTGAAAAATAAAGGCCAAGTCTTCAACTAGAGTTGCCCCAAAGTGACCTCAGCAAGAAATTCCTGGAAGACACCAGAGGACAACAGCATTGCAATCGCCAACACAACAACGTTTTCCAGCAATCGGCATCTGGTTGAGAATAACAGCAAATGAGCTCTTGAAACATGTCCCAGTTTTAATAAATGATGTAGTGTCAGTAAATCCAATTCACTTTACTATCTAGATATTATTACACATCACTGTAAGCAAAATCTTCTGACAAAGTAGTTCTTAATTTCCAAGATATTCGATATTGATTTAAATTTTCAAAAACATATACTTTTTAAAATGGAAGTTATTATCCTCGCCACTCCTGGTCATGCAAAGAGAACAGTTTCAAAACCACGCATAGCAATCCATTCTTTAAAGATTTGACCATTACTTAAAGCTTACTGTATTCTCTAGTCCCATTGTACCTACAAGGAAACAAGTAATAAAACAATTTTTACAAATGTTATCTCTATTAATATGAGGTGGATAAAAAAATAAGCATTTGTAAGAATAATTTGTTGAATGGATAGAGTCATGTAAATGTTACACATCAGAATCTTTTTTATTAGCAATATCTATTCTTACTACATATGGCTGCATAATAATCAGTGGGCACAAATGATACATGAAATTACAATTAGGACAGAAAATTTGGGGAGGAAATATGTCAGGCTTAAATGTGAGTACTACCCCAGCAGTTTGCTAATTATGAATACTTAGGAAAATCTGGAGAAAACCTCAGAGAGGACAGTTCTGACAGTCCCTGCTTTAAAGACCTTGCATACATGTATCAATATGATTACAGCTGAGGTAACTACGAATAATGATGGTACCATAGGTAAAGATGCATCCTCTGAATGTGGCATATAGAGTGGTACATAATAGCTTGCTAGTACAATGGTGTCAATTGTGACCCTGAGTGGCAATGCCAGGCAGCAGGCCACTTGCCATGCCCAGGGCATACTGGGCCAATACATTACAAAATGGTTCAGTGCAATTTTTCGTGTGATGCACATAGAGCAATGGCTGCATCAGAGATTGTGGGTGAACTCGCCTATTTGCCATAGGTCTGTTGAATCCAAATGGGAAAAACAACTCTTGTGTAAAGTTGTCTGTGGTAGTATACAGTGCCTAGTATACAGTTTGTGCTAAAAGAATACAACTAAGACATTATGAACTGAAATACCAGGCAGTGTATCAAGAGCTTAATTTTGCAGGAAATTACTAGACCCTATTAGTAATTATGTTTTATGTTGTTCCATTTATTTGAAAATATCCAAGTAAATATTCCCTTATGTTCCAAAATGCTAAGAAACTCCACTTGAAGGATAAGAGGATTTGAAAGGTACTGTGTTACATTTTCTATCCATATCAATACTGTATAATATTTTTTTTATTAATTATTTCAATATTTGATTTTGACCTTTTTACATCTTGGATTAAAAAGTCATAAAATATATCTGTCTTTAAGAGGTATATAAATTCACAAATGATTCTTCTTCATCGTTTTAAAACTGCTAACCTAAGAGCTAGGTAGGTTTCATGATCTCTATAAGGTGAGTCAAACCATAAGAAAGCTATAACAGTATCTTGTTATATTAATGAATTTGACAACCAATGAGTAGTTTTCTATTTATGGCTGACACACTAAGAAGCATTGCTCTCTTCATACATCAAACTTGTACCTGTTCAATGTATCCAAGGCAATTCTGAAGGAAAACATTTAACAAGGAATAGGTATGTAGTGTAAGAAAGCTTTTACCTGTGCATGCAGCCAAGCTGCGATAGGTGACTGCTGATAACGCTCTTACTGTTTATATGTGTTACATCATTTGGCGTGCAGGCCAGCTTTTTAGTTCTTTGTCCACTTGTGCCCTGAACTGCATGTAATCATCACATCACTGTTCTAGGAAATCTCATTGGTCTAAGATTATGTTTAGTTAATTTTGTTATGTCTTCATTTTTTTCTTTCAGGAATATATATTTTTATACTTTTTCAAGCACATACCACTAAGCAAATACTGTAGTCCACCCAAAACTTTAATATCAAGATTTTACCAGAAGCACATGTTTTTTTAGGTCTTCTGAATCCAACTTCTTAGAAGAGTGTATATGTATGAGCAGTAACCCCAGAAGTGGGATAAATATCAGTCTTAGTATCATCCAAAGATAGACACAAATATTTTTAAGAAAATCTTTTTATCTTAAACTTCTTATTTATGCAACAAAGTATAATATCTAGAATATCTTGTGTGAAGAGAAGGCCCCATACATCCTCTACTTCTGGAGCCTGCCCCATGTTATTTGCTGTTGATTCTAACCCAGGTATTTGCAATACAATGAGCCATCTTGTACAGATGTTGGTAGATGGTTGTGCCTTTCTCCATTGAAAGGATTTATTTTGACCATAAAAATAATCAATTTGTTGGTTTAGCTGGCTTGGACTAGGTTCACATTCACCACCTCATCATCAGCCTCCTGCTCTGGATTGGTATCATTTCTTTCAGTTATGTAATGTTCATCTTCATCACTATCATCAAACACTTCACAAATAATTTGTTCTAACTTCGTTTCATAGTCCGGATCAGTTGCTTTCAAATTCCATTGAGAATGCCATCCATTTTCAGATGGGCCAAGTGCGGTTCCATGGCTTAACTAAAATTTTGCTTCCTGAAATATATCTAGGAACTGAATAAATATAAATCAGTAAATACAATATTCCATTAACATGTTGCCATACAAATAAACGCTAACACTTTTTTCTTCTTTACCTGATTACCCCCCTTTATGTAGGACTTACAAGCCAGTGCCCAGGGTCAGATGCCGGTCTGGGAGCTCAGGAACCTATAGACCAGACAGAGTGAAGACCTGGAAGCGGGTGGACAGCCCAGCACCAAATATGAGAGTGAGGAACAGGATGATATGAAATGAAGGCGAAATTGATGATTGAAAAAGTGATAATGGAGCAATTGGTTGAATGAGCGGCAGGGGAAACCGGAGAACCTGTAGAAAATCTGCCCTTTCCATGAATACCACATGCAGCCCCTGGGATAGAACCCAGGCCATGTAGACGAACGCTCTAACTGCTCGGCCATGGCGCTACCTGTCAACACTAACACCAAAGACCAAATGTATAAAAAAGTTACACACCGGTATCATACGTCCGGAAGCATGGGTGTCGTGAAGGGGGCCAAAGGGGCCGCGTTCTCCCCTTGGAAGTTAATTTGCTGACCATGAACCTTGGCAGACATTTTGCCGGGGGGGGGGGCCCACATGTTGGAATTATGCTATCAGATAATATTAAGTCATTGTTTTGTTGTCAAAAGTTATAGTATTTGTTGCTGATAACCGTATTAATTTGTGCTAAATACAAATTGTTCTTTACATAAAAATTAAAGTAATAGTTTAATAGTCAGCACATTAAGTTCATTAATTTCCAAGGGGCACCGCGGCCCCCCCTTGCCCTCTCCCCTTTGCGACGCCCACGGTGCTGACTATTAAACTATTATTTTAATTGTTATGTAAAGAGCAATTGTTATTTAGCACAAATTAATACAGTTATTCGCGACAAATACTATAACTTTTGACAATAAAATAATGAATTAATATTATCTGATTGCAAACTTCCAACATGTGCCCCCCTCACCCCTGGAAAAAATTCTGCTGACGTTCTTGTCCGGAAGATGGCAATGAAGCTTTATAAACTGTAATTCAACGTCAAATAAAGCGAGGAGGATGCAATCTTCTCTGCACTAAAGTATACACTTCAGTCTACTTGTAAACTGTGTTCTATATCCATGGGCATTGGCAAATGTTTTTCCAGGGGAGGGCTGCATGTTGGAAGTTTGCAATCAAACAATATCAAGCCATTATTCTGTTGCCAAAAGCTGTAAAAGTTATTAGTTATAGTATTTGTTGCGGATAAGCATATTAACCCTACTGTTCTGTTCGGGTCAATATGACCTGAAATGAATCTAAATTTAGTTTCTAACTTACTAATTTCCAATATATATTAACGAAACTTGGTGACTTTGTCTGGAAATGCAAGAACAACATATGTTTAAAAGCATTTTAATATAATCCAAACACTTTGTTCGTGAAATGTAAGAGTTACGTATGTAACGTTCAGGTCATTATGACCCGACAAATATGACTACTCTTATATCAATACTTACATTGGTATTGAAGTGCTGAACATGTAATAATGTATAAGAACAACAATATATCCCATTCTGCCAATAATAAGGGGTTTCAACAGTGGGCTTGATTGTTGCTTTTCCTGGGAAAGAAATAGCAGTTCTTGACAATTATATACTATGTTACGTTTGCCCAGTTTGGATTGCGACACCATGGCAGTTCGACCATTGCCTGATGCTGGATTGGAGGAATTAGTAAATACGTCAGCAGTTGAAGAATCATCAGTTTCAGAGTTCGAAGATCATGTCAGTACTGAATACAAAAGTGAGTGTTCTGATTGCACCTATGAGAGTCCACAGACTGTACAAACAAATGTAAAGAATATGATTTGAAGCTTTCCTGGCGACGAACATATTCAAGATGCTCTCAGGCTTCGAGCCAGGTGTAGTGATGAAAAGACATCGACGTTTCGGGAGTGTACATCTCTCCCATTTTCAGGATGAATGGAGATGGGAGAGATGTACACTCCCGAAACGTCAATGTCTTTTCATCACTACACCTGGCTCGAAGCCCGAGAGCATCTTACATATAAATGTAAAGAATTTTCTTGCTAAAAATGGGAATATAGAATGGCATTTGAATCCACCAGCACAACTTGGCCACCTCTCAGCTTCGAACATAATCAAGAGTTCACCAGGGATTATAAGGTATGCAGTCACCAGAATAAGTGATATGAAAAGTTCATTTGAAACAGTGCTTTTTTCAGCACTTTAAAATGAAGTAATTGAGATGACAAACATCGAGGGGCAGAGGGTTTATGGTCAACAGTGGACAAATATTGATTATTCTGTTTTTCAAGCATACTCAGGACTGTTATTACTTTCGGGAGTATATCAATCTCACAGGGAATCTACAAAAAGCTTGTGGGATAAGGATACTGGGCAAAACATATTTCGAGCAACTATGTCTCATGAAGCATTCTGTAAGAAATCGCATGTCCTGCAATTTGATAAGAAATCTACAAGACAAGAAAGACAATGTACTGATAAACTTGCAGCATTTTGCAGTATTTGGGGAAAAATGGATAGAAATGCTTCCTAAACTGTATAATCCAGGAGAAAATGTGACTGTAAACGAGCAGTTAGTAGTATTTAGAGGCCGTTGTCCATTCAAGCAGTATATCCTAAGTAAACCGGCAAAATATGAGATCAAAATATGGACCCTGTGTGACAGCAAATCTTCATATGTATTGAAAGCCCAAATTTATACCGGAAAGCAGAGCTGAACTACACCAGAAAAAAATCAGGGAATGAGAGTGGTAGCTGATCACACTGCTGAGCTTCAAGGGCAGAATATCACACGTGACAAATTTTTTACGTCATACAATTTGGGGCAACTACTTTCAAAACGGAAATTGACAGTTTTGGGAACTATTCGGAAGAATAAGCCTGAGCTTGCACAAAACATGACCAACAAGGAGGTACTCAGCTCTTCATTTTACTTCACTGTGGTCAATTATGTTCCCAAGAGAAATAAAAATGTTGTACTTATGAGTATTCTCCACCACGATAAGCAAATCAGTGACAGGGCTACTAAAAAACCAAAAATGATTTTGGACAATAATTCAACAAAAGGGGCATAGACAAGCTTGACCAGCTAACAGGTACATATACGTGCAAATGCAAAACTAATAGGTGGCCCATGATAGTCTTTTACATCATCATCATCATCATCATCATCATCATCATCATCATCATCATCATCATCATCATCGTCGTCGTCGTCGTCGTCATTGTCGTCATCATCATCATCATCGGGGACTTTAATGACCAAGCTGTCGACGGGCCCTTAAACCCTAATTACTCACTCACTCGCCATCATCGTTATTATGATTATTGTTGTTGTTGTTGTTGTTATTATTATTATTATTATTATTATTATTATTATTATTATTATTATTATTATTATTATTATTATTATTATTATTATTATTATTATTATTATTATTATTATTATTATTATTATTATTATTATTATTATTATTATTGTCGTTATTATCGTTATCGTTATTATCATTATCATCATCATCATCATTATTATTATTATTATTATTATTATTATTATTATTATTATTATTATTATTATTATTATTATTATTATTATTATTATTATTATTATTATTATTATTATTATCATCATCATCATCACAATTTTTGTTGTGGTTGTTGTTGTTGTTATTATTATTATTGTTATTATTATTATTATTATTATTATTATTATTATTATTATTATTATCATCATCATCATCATCATCATCATCATCATCATCGTCATCGTCGTCATCGTCATCATCGGGGACTTTAATGACCTAGCTGTCGACGGGCCCTTAAACCCTAATTACTCACTCGCCATCATCGTTATCATCATCATCATCATCATCATCATCATCATCATCATCATCATCATCACAATTTTTGTTGTGGTTGTTGTTATTGTTGTTGTTATTATTATCATCATCATTATCATTATCATCTTCATCATCATTATAATAATAAAATTGTTCTTTACACCAAAATTAAAACAATAACCTAATAGTAATTATTATTTATTTATGCCAACAAACTTACTGTTGGTGTTTTTAAACACACAAGCCGTGTGTGGGCAAAGTTTAAGAGGTAGAACTGGAACTTAAAAATTCAATGCCACAACTGGGATTTGAACTGGCTTGAGAATTTAATGCCATTCTGGCAGTTTGTCACAATAGCTCAGTGGTTAGAGCGTCCGCCCGGCAAGCGGAAGGTCTGTGGTTCAAATCCCAGTTGTGGCATTGAATTTTTAAGTTCCAGTTCTACCTCTTAAACCTAATAGTAATTGACTGCATATTAAATGCATTAATTTCCAAGGGGGCGGCCCCCCTTGTCGTTCCTTCGCGACACCCATGTCTGTGTCTTCAACTGAAAGGCAAGTGGAGTTTGAAAGAACGATGACGCCAGTTAAAGATGGAAGGGGCCTACTACCGTCTCACAGATGTGATACTAGTTAGGAGTACCTAAACAATATTTGAAATTTACCGTGTCTGATAAGATAGGTCTTTACAAAGTTTCAAATAATGATGTAATGGAAATAGTAAAAGCTGTAACTAGAAAGGAATATGAATGTAACACTCTGAAAAATAAGAATGGAATAAACATGGATAAAACAATAATAATTATGAAGTTACGGGAAGCTGCAAATATTGCAACTTTTAATGTCAACCAAGTCGTCAGCAAGGTACATACATCTGTTGAAGATTGGTAAAATGATAAATGAAAATTACTTTAAAGTGAAATTTATAATTTCTCTCTGAATAAATAAAGTTGAAGTCCATTTTAATAGTTCAAATTTTTTCATTCGGACTTTAATGACAAGCATAAAGTTAAGTCTTATATTCCATTTTACAATCGTGTTAAGGGAGTAGATGAGCTTTCTGAAGAAATAACTTTAAAAAAATGGAAGATCACAACCACCAGTAACGGTAACGATAACCAAAGCGAAAAAGTTGAAATATACAGTCATAGAAAAAAAGTATTCATACACTGTTGTTTATGTAGAATAACTTTATTCATTGATAGCGGGTTCAAATCCGACCCAGACCGGTGGTTTTTAATATTGATTAAAAACGACAGCTCCATGTCGTAGATTTACTGGAATCTAATAGAACTCCTGCGGGACGGAATTCCGGCACACCGGCGACGCTGATGTGTTCCTGGCAATTGACAGCATCGCTAAACAACAATAAAAAATCATTGAACTTAATGTGCTGACTATTAAACTATTATTTTAATTTTTATGTAAAGAACAATTTCTATTTAGCGCAAATTTATACGGTTATCCCAGGACCTCCTAAATACCGGACCTGACACTGTGATTCAAGATGGCGGCCTATGTGGTGGGAACTACTTATACACAACTCGTCTACAGGCTACGATTTCAACGCAGTAAAATAAAAATGCGGTGTAATAACACGCCGATTTTGTGAATATGGACTGTGTTAAACATAAAATAACACTGTCTTAAAAACATAACCTCAAGTAGGTAAACAAAACGGAATGACATTTAATATTAAACGATAACCCATGGGCAATGAAATATATAACCTTAAATAACATCCATGCAATCTACAGTTTTACATGTCATTATGTAACTGCATTACACACTCAAATTACAAAGAAGATAGACAAAACTGCAAGCAGCATATTACTTAAATAAAACAGAAATGCTGACATTGAGTTGACTCAGAATTATTAATCATTGTTTACACTGTTTTTCACACTTGCTTCGCGTATATAATGTTATATACCTACACAAAACATATGCTGGGTGGCTGATATACAAATGCTGCCATTTAGATTAATTAGCGACCTACTGAATTCAAAAGCTTTAGGGTGGAATTTTGCTTTTACTTTTACTGAAAATTTATGATTACTCAGTCTGCAACCACATATTACTCAGCGCTTCATGACACTTCATTTTACAGGGGGGATCCACAAAAGCAAATGAAATATTAAAAGTAATAACCGTAAAGCAGCACTGTAAATCAAATATATGAAATACGTAATCTTAAATCAGCATTGTAAAGCAACATTGTGTTAGGTTAGGTCAGTGTTGTATATGAGTGGGGTGACAGGGTCCTGTTATGGAAATATTTACAATTTGGGCAGTGTTTATGCAATCATTTCAACGTAAATGCATTAATCATTGTAGCATATATTACACTCGTTTATACACATTTATTAGCTAAATATCCGTCGCATAAGCGAAATAAAACCACTGCATCGCACGTACGAAACTTTCTCATAAATAAAACACGAAGTTTAAGCGCACAATAAAACTTACAAGATCGTAATCAGCAATAAAAACTGCATCCATTGCACTATGTTTCATCCGTTTTCTCGAGCGGCCGTTTTGTAAATATTTACCAAACTTTACTATAGTCTACAGTTTTACATGCAGCAACATAACACATTTCTTCTAAACTACAGCTACACATTTAAATTACAAAGACAAAAGATAATGTATAAATACAAGCAGCATACTACTTACATGAAACAAACTGTTGGTGTTGCAGATGCCACTAATTGAGTTCACTCGAAATTATTGTCTTTCACTATTCACACTATTCACCATGTTATATATACACTGGCAACTAACACACATAACGCTGCAACTTATAGTAATTAAATACTGAATTTAGAAGCTTTACGTTGTAATTTACCTTTTGTTTTAACTGAAAGTTTCTGATTTTTAATTTGCATCCGGGAATGCAACAGTTACGGGGCATTGTCATGTTTGAGGTTAGGTTGTAGTATGGCAACAATAACATACACTACTGGAACAGTTTTTCTTCAACAACCACTCACCACTGTAATCGTGACACAAATTGTACTTGCAAACAGATAAATTAACCACACTATACGGCTAATGTAGCCATAGTCCTAGATGGAACACAATAAACATGAACACGTGGATAGCACACGGCACAGTCAACACGTTATAGGTTTATTCCCGTTCCCTATACTACCCAAATAAAACTTTTGAAACACTCGCTTTGCTGATATGAAGACAAACTTACATAGGAATTATTATAACAAACAATAACTCGAAGACATAGGAAATAATACGAAAAACAGCGTGTGGAAACACCTCAGAAATCACGACCAACAGCCGGCGCCATTTTTGTACAACTGGGATACCAGGGTCAGGTCCGTTAATCTAGAGGTTCCTGGTTATCCGCAACAAATGCTATAACTTTTGACAACAAAATAATGAATTAATATTATCTGGTTGCAAAATTCTAACATTTGGCCCCCCCTTGGAAAAAAAGTCTGCCGACGTTCATGCTATTGTGACTCCTTACTGAAACTAAACTTCAAACCATGTACTGAACTCATTGCCTTTGCCGGTGATGTTCTGATTCTTATCAAAGCAAAAACACACTGGAATTAGAGAATCAAACAAATATAGAAATCCGAATAATTACAACATAGGCCGCAGTAAACAAGATAATATTCAATAGAGGCAAAAGTCAAGTAGTGCTTATATCTCGAAGGGAACCAAAAACTCAACAACGATTAAACGTATACCTGGATTATGGCAAAATAGAACAGGCGGAGAGTATAAAATATGTATCTAAGAATAATAGCAGACAACAGATTCAGACTCCGTCAGCATATCGATCATGTAGGCTATAGAGGAAAAGTCAAAGAAACTAATATATGCATTAGGACAATCAGCAAAACTCAACTGAGGACTGCGTTCTGAAGTAATGAGCATAGTCTACAAAGGAGCAATCTTGTCACTAATCTCCTATGGAGTGCCTATTTGGATAGAGCCTTAAAAATACAGTATAATGCCTACAAAGTAAGACAGGTACAAAATTTAGTAAATATGAAAATCACAAAAGCATTCAGGACACTTCACTCGAAGCTCTATGTACTCTGGCCGAAACAACTCCAATCATCGCCAAACTAACAGAAATAGCCAACTACCGCAATATTATAAGGAGAAGAGTAAAAACATCTGAACTTGACATCCCAATAAACTACAAAAGATGGCCCCATCCTGCCCTAGCATAATCATTGAAGAAAAAAACGAAACAGACACATATGCAGTTCAAATATACATATACCGATGGTAGCAAAACTCATGCAGACGTAGGATCTAGAGTTGCTATCATCTATCAGGACCAATCAATAAAGAAATATCAGTATAAATTACACAATAGATGCTCAAACAACCAAGCGGAACAAATTGCTATATCAACTGCCCTTAAAATAGTAAATGCCAAAGAAATTAAAGACAAATCTGCAGCAGTGCAAAATGATAACCAGATAACATTAGACTGTTTACTGTTTTTTACGTTTATGTGTATATTTTCTTTGTTGCTAGTAATTTTATTTTTGATCTAAATTTATATTGCCTTGAATTTTTTAAGGGCGCTGATGACCTAAAAGTTGAACGCCCTTAATCCTACAAAACAAGCAAGATAACATTAGATCTTCGGATTAACAGAAAACATGATCCTCTGATAGAGGAAATAAAGAGTTTAACAACCCTAAAATCAAAAGAATGGAAGATACATTTTGCATGGGTTAAAGGGCGTTTAGGAATTGAAAGAAACGACACACTAGCCAAAGAAGCAGCAAACACAGCCACAACAATAGTGTACATTCTAAAGCCCATTAGCACAATGAAAAGTGAACTAGAACAAGAGAACTTGAAACGGTGGGAAAATGAATGGAAAACCACACAGAACGGCGCACTTACAAAGATCTATTTTCCAAGCACTGAGAAAAGACTAAAGATGAATTTAACGCTAACATACAACTTTACAGCTGTAACTACTGGTCATGGGAAGTTTGGTGAATACTTTTATCGATTTAAACAGTGACACACAAAGGTGCGAAGTGGCCAATTAAAAGTCAAGAACTAGTGGAAAAACATATGAAACTATTTCAAAAGTATGTAAATAATATAGACTTTGAACGTTTAAAAATAAGTACCATCACCACATAATTGTATTAAACCAACATTGATTGTACTGTAACCTTAGATAAGTATAATTATGTAAAAGCATATGCATGTAGTATTACATTTTCTGCAATGGAACATGCTGAAATAAATTGTTATTGTTGATAAAATGGGCTGAACTCAAGTTTTTGGTTCACAACAATCCGGCAAAGAGAACAGATAGGAATATAATCGATCAGCTTATCGATAGAAAGTGAAGGTCGACATTAGTAATTCGTTTGTTTCTGACACATGATTACATTTCTATATATTTTAGCTTGGGCTGTAACGGCTCGGCCGTCTTGAATAATTTCAACAGCAAAAAGTATAATACGAACAATATGAATCTAACATGCCGTGTTCGGCAACGGGAAAGAACGAAGTAATTTTTATTTATGACCAGTTAGCACAATGACCCATGATAGTTCTTAGGTATCTTGATGTTCTGTGAAAGTTCCCCTTACTATAAGGTATTCTGTGAGTTCCCCAATCCTTGCACAACAATAACAACGAAACCCGCATGTATAGCAATGACAGTTGTACCCACAGGATGTACCTAGGTGTTTTGTGGGTAGTACTGTATGGTTCGTCCTGAACTTGCTTGAGAAGGCTTAATAAAGGGAAAAGGGTTTAGTTAGATACGGTTAGGTAATAAATTATTCGTGCTCTTGTGTGGTAGAAACTATGCCACTGTACGAAGGAATAGGCTTGACAGAAAAGCAAGCCGTCGTGTTGGATATTGGGACAGCTTACACAAAGTAAGTAAACCATTCGTCAAAAGCTCATTTTTATTATTAAATCTGACCTTATATAAAGGTTTGCCATGTGACACAGAATAGCTTTCATGTGTTTGAAATGAATACATAAAAAGGTTAATAAAACAACAACAACACCAAAAATACAAAGTTTTTGTTAGTATATGACACAGAAGTACATAGTTTAGTTACCAATGAATCATTTACTTGAATTTCCCGTTCAGTACTTCTTATATGTAACCTATCACTGCCAAACTGGGAAACGCTGGCAAGGGAAGTATTTTTTCCACAGATGTTTATGCATCAGGGACTAGGGTAGGGAAACTATCAATTCAGTGAAGCTAGACATATGTTAAACTTTTTAATAGATAATACTGAGCAATATAAGAAATTATAGAGTAATGAATATAACGTTTTGATGGTTAGTTTGTCACTTTCATTATTATCCCCCATGTTTGCTCTTCTTTATACTTCTGATTGATGTAACATCTTAACTGCGTTTCATTTTTCATAAATATGAAATAAAAACTTGGTTTCAGGTGTGGATTTGCAGGTGAAACAGGACCTAGATGTATTGTTCAGACAGAGATAAAATGTTCTGAAACCAAAGAAGTGAAAAAGCTATTTAATTATTCAAATCAGGAACATCTTTATGATCTGTTGGTTGAATTTATTCATAATTTATATTTCAGGTAAGTTGCAATTCTGCTATATATTTTTATTTTCTTGAGCTCAAGTCTGATTGTGGCTTGGCTATAGAATGACTACGAGTGCCGGAGTTTTGTGTTTATTATATCTATCCTAAGTTAGCCTTTGGTTAGTTTAGTGTGTGCATGTGCATGCATATGATGTAAGCTGCAAAAACAAGCATCAGCGGCCAAAATTCTTAACCTGCCAGAGTGGAAAAGATGCTTAAATTGATGCAGTGGTATTCAATACTTGTTCCAATAATTGCATAATGTTGCCTGATTTTGAAGCATTTTATGTTTGTTCTCTATATAAGTTGTATGTTTTCTGAAGGCAACATTGGGTAAGTGTAGGTCGTTTGTACCTGGCCGTCTACGCGAAACAATGAAGTATTGGTGCATACGTGGATCGGCTAGTCGAAGCGATGGAGGGGTTATTGCCAACCGAAGATACAAAGCCAGATAGCAAGCCTTGCATGCAACGGCAGTAGCACCAACGTGCATAAACGTAACTAGTTCAGCAATCATGTATTTATGCGTGTATTATTATAGTAATTTGGGTAGTGATATGTTAGTATTAGAACTGTTATTCAACACCTTAAATACGTACTGCAACGTATGACTGGCATTCGGGTGGAAATACACATCATGAGCTCCCCGAATAAATAAAAAAAATCGACATCGAGATTTCATTGAAAATATACGTTATGATAATTTCTGAATGTAAAAGGTATTTTTCGAAGGAAAAAAAAGTCTGTGTGTGGATGGAGTGAACAATATAACACAAACAAAACGTAGGCTAAATACCAGACTTGGTATATAGCTTTCCATCTTCCCAGAATGCTACACGAAGATTTTCAAGAAAATCCCCTGCCTCAGATTACCCTTTACATGAAACTTGTTTCAAAATGTTCATTTTCTCAAAAATGTCTAACAATTTTAATTATGATACCATAAGTTTAAGACATTTTCAGGACAAGTGAAATGTATATGTTGAATTTTCTGTGAATAGTCTCTGAAATGCTCTTTATTCTGAATGACTTTTGTACAATTGCAGAGTTGGAAGAGATGCACAAAATATTACTGCAGAAAAAGTGTAGGTCTCGTTAAAGTACACATTTTATATCAAATACTTTTTTGGTAGAGTTAACTATTTCCCAGATATTCAATTTATTGGTTTGCATTACATTTGTTTCCGTTGAAAACTTGGTATGAAAGTTTTGGTTGGAATAAACACTTCTACTTATTACATGTTGAATCATTATGCATGCACAATGAGAATTTGCTGGGTACTGACACTAGACTTCACAACCAGCTCGGGAAATATTTTCGAAGTTTTGGCGCATGCGCAATGAGAATTCGCTGGGTACTGACACTAGACTTGACATCCAGCTCGGGTAATATTTTTGAAGTCCTGGTGCATGCGCAATGAAAATTCACTGGGTACTGATGGTATTTAACCGACAGTTTGTTTATGTGTTATATTGTTCACTCCATCCACACACAGACTTTTTTTCCTTCGAAAAATACCTGTTACATTCAGAAATTATCATTACATATATTTTCAATGAAATCTTGATGTAGATTTTTTTTTATTTATTCAGGGGAGCTCATAATGTGTATTTCCACCTGAATGCCAGTCATACATACATTGCGGTACGTATTTAAGGTGTTGAATAACAGTTATAATACTAACATATCACTACCCAAATTACTATAATAATACACGCATAAATACATGATTGCTGAACTAGTTACGTTTATGCAACGTTGGCGCTGCTGCCGTTGCATGCAAGGCTTGCTATCTGGCTTTGTATCTTTGGTTGGCAATAACCCCTCCATCGCTTCGACTAGCCAATCCACGTATGCGCCAATACTTCATTGTTTCGCGTAGACGGCCAGGTACAAACGACCTACACTTACCCAACATTGTATGTGGTCTTTGCTCATTCATTTTGTCCCATTGCGAACTAACACATATGTATATTGCACATGTCATACAATTGCATAACATGCAGCATGACTAATAATATATCCACCATTAAAGTGGTCTTCTTTTTACCGTATATCTTGCACTACGTAAGAAAAAGTCTGATGTGTCATACTTGCATCACTTTGCATACTCTTGCACAAACTGTTCTTACAAGTGCTTTATTCTTCCATCTACTCTGTGTTCATCAAGATACAAATTTGCAGAAATTGTATTATTGTATATTTCCTTGTAAGTACTAGGAGAGTAAGGGACAGTAAAATCTTTTAAGAGCTGGTTGGTATCTGTCTTTGGAATTTCATCCCCTTTGCATGGCTAGGACATAAAAAATTAATTACTTCCTATTTGAGAATAGAATAGAATGATTTGAGAGGTGGAATTGGAACTGAAACGTCCAGCCACAGCTGGAATTTGAATTTTTCAGTTCTGATTCTACCTCGGAAACGTTGCGCACACACGGCTTGTGTGTTTAAAAACACCAACAGTAAGTTTATTGGCATAAATAAATAATAATAAATTAGAATGTTTGTTTTGCAGTAGATGTATAAGAACTTTTTTTCCTAAAAAGATGTTAAAATGTGGGGTGCGTCATTTGCACTGCTGCACAAAAGGCGCACTCCACTCCATCAGCAAAATTTTAGTGCTGCAATGGACATTTTGAGTAGATCAGCAAGAAAGTCAAGATTAGAAAAGGTTTGAAATGAAACAGTGAAAGAAATTAGGAGAGTTAAAGAAGATTTGGATATTATTGAACAAAAAAGATTGTTGGTATGGGCATGTTAAAAGAATGCCAGGTAACAGACTACAGACTACCTAAATTAAGAATGAAATGTTGTTGTTGTTAGCTAATGCTGGATTTCTGACAATGAAGTCATTAATCCTCTTGCTCTCCAATATTTTTCACTGATATTGAAGAGAGCAATAGCAGTAATAGTAACCGCTTTTTAGAGAGCACCATATTTTTATGTTTAATAAAATGAAATGAAATGTATACCATCAGAAAAAAATGGTAGAAGGAATGTCCAAAGAAGACCTGGGTGAAAGGAGTTATAACAGCTATGAAATTCAAAGATTTGGAAGAAGAAATGTGGGAGGATAGAGAGGAGTGGTGTTTGGGTGCCAGAAGACGGCGACAGCTGTTATGACACAAGAAGATAGAATAGAGCTTTTTGACTGTTACATTCTTTTACAGCATTGCAGTTGGTCTTGTCGGGTACATAAAATTTGTCATCATATTACAGTAGTGCAATATATTTATATTAAACAATATTGAGCATTTACATTATTACAATTTAGTTACTATGACAAAAGTACTAGCAAAATTTAAACAAATAACAAAGATTACCCCAGAAATGGTTAGCCCCCCCCAAAAATGTATGCCACATAAATTGGTACTTTGAGATCTACATTTTTGTATAATAAAATTTTGTCTGTCTCTTACGGTTAACCAGTTATGGGAAAGTCATTGAGAACGAAAGTGACTATAGGAGCTATTCCCAAAAAATTCAAATTATAAATTTCATTTGTCATTCAAGTTCTGCATAATTATCCAGTGATCTTAAACTTCTAGTATTTTGATCCAAATTGTTAGTACTCTTTTTGGGGAAATCAATTTTCGAAAGTTTTTCTATGCAAAGGTTAGTTAAGGGTTGAGGAATTTTCTTTAAAATCTTAAGTGTTGCATTCTTGGAAGATGCTGAATTTAAATGCCAGATTTGGGCATTTAACTGCTTGTTGTATTAGATTAGACTGTTGATAGACACATACACATTTGTGCATACACTCACAGGACTTTTTGAAAAAAACTATATTTTTATGGATTCATGGAATCACAAAACATATTTCTTTTGAAATCATCAAACATCAAACATTTTGGGTGGAATATAATACTTCTCGTGGTAGAGGTAGAGCATTTATGAAGGGGATTTCTCACTCAGCCAATTGTTGAGGCTATTTTTATGTCAGACCTGGAGGAAGGGATGAAGTGAGAGCATTCTACAGGCATGTTGGAATCTGGGCAAGTAGCATGAGCCAGCATGAGGGTATCTTAATGTGTGCTGGAGATTCTTCATCTCAACACCAGGATTTGCCAAGCAGCCACCGATCAGATGACTACAACACTACCCATCTGCCAAGAACAACAGTTACAGTTTGCAAAGTCTCCACACAACAGCGTTAAGCTCGCCCATCACCAACACTTCTGACCCCGAAAGACCAGATTGAAATGATGGGAAATTTGACAGATAAAATCTTCCTTTCCTGCATTTCCCTGGTGACCTGGGGAAACCCAATGGTCAGGAAGGTTGGTTGTGAGAATTGAATTGACGACCTCCCAAATGCAAGCCTCACATGTTACTGCAGAGCCATTTTGCTCGCTATACTTCCCATACATTACAGCAAATATGCATTAGAAAAAGTAAAAATGAGAATTTGTAAACCACCACCGTTTCAAGAGTAAACTTTTATTGTAGGATAGCAATAATGAGTAAGTGTAAATCACCATAACATGTAGTCTGGTGCCCGCCCCTCCCCTTCCAAGTGCTGCAACGGTAGGTACAAGGATGGAGCTCCCAGGGTACCAAGCCACACTCTCAATTGGATTCCTCTAAGAGGTGAGAGAGCCTATTGGATGTAGAGATTTCACTAGGAAAATGTTTTGAGGCCTCTGAATCCAAAAAAAAAAGCATTTTTAGAAAAAGGTGTGTGCACAGTAGTGTGTGTGCAGATTTTGAAAAAAATTCCTCCACCCTAAACTACCCTTTACATGGAAAATTTTTCCAAAATTTTTATTTTCTCAAAACTGGCTCTAATGATTTTGATTAAAATTCTGTATGTTTGAGATATTTTTATGGCAAAAGAAATATATATTTTGAATTTTCTGGCTATAGCCTATGTACTCCTATTTACTGTAGATGAATTTTGCATAACTGGTGAACTGTAAGAGATAGATCAAATCATCATCATAACCACCGCCACCGCCACCACCTTCTTTGTCTTCTTCTTCTTCTTCTTCTTCTTCTTCTTCTTCTTCTTCTTCTTCTTCTTCTTCTTCTTCTTCTTCTTCTTCTTCTTCTTCTTCTTCTTCTTCTACCACTTCAAGGTTAGGCTATAAAGTTCATTCCGATGCAGACATCTTCCCAACTCTGGGTTTTGGTCATCCTCTTGAATGCTATCCTTCTGGTTTGTATTGTAGTGCTAGCTTAGTAAGTCTATTATTATCAGTTTTTTCTGTGTTGAAACCAATGTCATTTGTTGTTGTATATCTTTTATTTATATACAACTTCTCTTATATGTGAATATTAGGTACATGATCTTTTAGTGTGCAATCTGATATTTGCCTGAGGAATTCCATCTCAGCTGTTTCTAAACCTCCTCTTAGATCTACTGAAGACCCAGTTTTCACTACCATTATCATTAGTGTAAATCATGTAAAACATAGAAGTCAGAATTAGGATTGCTGCAGCATTTAAAGTTCATAGTGTTTAATTCGAAAATACTTCAGGCTTTCCATATTTCATTTCAGGCATTTACTGGTTAGTCCAAAAGACAGAAGAGTGGTGATTGTTGAGTCTTTGCTATGTCCAACAGTCTTCAGGGAAACATTGGCCAAAGTACTCTTTCATCACTTTGAGGTAAAACGTTTATGCTGATAATTGATTTTTAAAGAAGTTAAATCATCATCATCATCATCTTCATCACCATCACTATTATTGTTATTCCAACGTGGGTGGCAGGTTTCTCTAATGACTAAAATACTTAAAATCATTGTTCACAGGTATCATCCATACTATATGTACCATCACATCTAGTGGCACTTTGTACATTAGGAATCAACACTGCAATTATTCTGGATGTGGGATACACAGAATCTGTTCTCATTCCAGTGTATGAAGGTGTGCCAATTCTGCATGCATGGCAAGCGTTACCCCTGGCTGCTCAGGCAGTACATAGGTTTGTATGGATTGAGAATACTTAAGCATGACATGATGAATTGTTTAACTGTTAGAATTTAGTTTTGAATCAAAAGTTTTAATTTATGCTTATCTAAACACAACACTTCAAGCATTGATTTCTTTATCTCAAATATCCTCAAATACTCGAACTTGATGCAGTTGCAGATGCAGTTGAAATCAGTTTAGAGTAAAAACAGAGTAGATTAATGACACAAAACAACACTCACTTTTTAAACCTCCCAGAACATGTTTTAGAGGTAATCTGCTTTGAATCATATCAGTCTGGACTTTTTTTTTAGAAGTACTTTATTGTTTTACCTTTCATGTCTACTTACTAGAATATGCATTTATTTTCTGAAATAAATCTAATGTATTAATAATTAATTCTCTGTAATTAGCAATTATTCACAATACGGTATAGGTGAAATATATGAAATTCTTTTTGTATAATTTCTTTCAGAACAAAATCAGTAATTTTATTCTCTCAATAAACAATGGTTTTTAGTTTATTCAATAAATTAATACATTTTCTTGTGCACAATTGAGTGGACTTTTAACAATGTCTTAAGTTGTTGTTGTTGTTGTTTTCTAGTGCCTTGCATCTGGCAATGAAGCCATTAGCATTCGTGCTTTCCAATACTTTTGAACTGTAGTTCCTTCTGATCTTAATGCTTCACAGGTCTTCAAGTGTTCTTCATTCACAATGTCTTAAGTTATTGTTGAGAATAACATAATTTAATAATAGTGTGTGTGTATGTGTATGTGTTATGCTGAGGTTATTTGTGTTTTGCGACAATTTAGTAACTTGCAATTTATCAAATACTTTTCATTAATTATTCTTTAATATTTAATTATTACAAGTGTTTAATAACTGTGTGTGATGTGTGAGATATGGCTTGATAAGTGTTTGTGGGTACTTCTCCACATGTTTTTCTTTACTCAACATACAATTGGAGGAGCTATATAACTATTTAATCCTTGGATTTCATTCCCACTTACGCTTACTTTACTCATTGATTTTATCTCCTTCCCTTGATCACTTACCTATTAAATTAAAAATATCACACAATAATTTCTTGTGCATCGTGAGCGTGTGCGAGGTTCAGACTGTCTGCTGCGTATAAAGTTACAATGGCGAGTTTGTTTCACATTGTAAATTTCCCTTCTGCTTTATCCATTGTTGAAGGCTTTTTATACATTCTTAGCGGGTCATATTTGTTCACTATTTTAAACATCCTGTTCATGGAATTTCAAATAATCCTGTTACTTGAGATGTTGTTTAACCAGTTTTATATAATTCTCTATTTTAAACTTATATCTTCGTAAAGTGTACTCTGAAATATTTAATTTAACATGGTTTCCTGTAGGTTCCCTCCCATCACCCCTCCTTATCCCCCTAGCTTTCAATTATTTGCATTTTTATATTCTTTTTGATTTACTTAATTTTTATATAATCACACTTTTGTTTAGTGTTAAGTAATGTTTAAATGGCCATTGACTGATCTTGGATGATGAAGCTGATCCATTTGTGGACTACTCTGTGATGTTTCTAAGAACTTGTACAAGGGTCGCTCCGAGAAATATTGAAATGAAGACTGGTGTTATTTTTTCAGGTGAAAATCTCTTTCCAAGTTGACAATCTTGCTTGCTGGTATGTGTTTTAATGGTTATTGTTCTGGAGTTGTGGATTTTCATCCCAAAATTGATGGAAACTGCTATTTTTCTAAATATTTGTGTTTTGTATTTTTAAAAGGCTTCTAACGTGCGTTTCAAATGGGAAGAGTTCTGATCTGCAGTCAGTGAGATACGTTTAAATGCACAGTGTTGCGAGCTCATTACCCCCACTCCCCCACTCTTCATATTTCTTGGCACGCGTCAAGCCCCACTTAAGGGGAAAGCAATATTAAAACAAAGCAGGACTCTGATTGGTTACTGGCCTGGAGATGCTCAAGGACAAACTCCTTCCCATTTGAAAAGCATAGTAGGCCCTTGTTTCCATGTTCCTTTTTTTTCCCTATGTTGCTGTTGTTAACTTATGCTGGATTTCTGACAATGAAGTCATTAATCCTGTTGTTCTCCAATATTTTTCACTGATGGATGGGGAGCTAGAAGTGGCCGGGCATATTTGAAGATGGTCTTGGTCCATTTCCTTTTGCGGATCACATAGAGGACAGAGTGGTGAAGAATATATCCCAATTCATTCCTATGTAAATGTGGTGGCATTTGTTGCATTCTATGTGGTAAATGCCAGATTTTTAATTTAAAGGTAATGGGCAATATGTTAGCGAAGGAACCAAGTACTTGTTTTATGATGTATTTGTTAACTGGAGGCAATTTATGTTGCATTCTTTGAAAATCTTTTTGAGTTTGTCAAATGTCTGTGGAAGACAAGGAATTTTTGAAAGGCATCTTTCCTTCTATTGTAGTGACCATGGTTGTTTCTTTTAACAAATTTTCTTTTTTAACTATTTTTACCTTGTCTGCCAAAGACTTGTGGACACCATGTTTTTCCTGGAATTTCAATTATTTTATTTAACTTTGCAAGTAAGTATATACAGCAGAACCTCTGTTATCCAAAACACTTTTAATCGAAATACCGTTTAACCAAAGCGACCTACTGAAAAAAAAAATTGCATTGTTTTTATTGCATTATATTTTACACATATAGTAAACTATATTTCATTGTGTTAAAAATAAATGGAATTTCTGTTGAATGAAAGTTAGCACAGTGCTGTATATAGCAGTTGAAGAAAGGAATTTCTGAACCGACAAGCCTTATTGACAAAGGGAATGGTTAACGGAATGTGGCCTTGATCACTTTCGCCAGCACTAGCCAATTCCATTTTCTTGGTCTTCAGGTGTTAACATACAATGCTGTAGTGCAGTTGTGATCCAGCATATTTTGTTAAATATTTTTACTCCATGTCTGCGCATCATGTCATCAAAACGGAAATGGGTCGTGATAACGATACAGGAAAAGCTGCAAGCAGTAGAAAGGATTAAAAATGGTGAGATTTTGCATACTGTGGCAGCCGATTTTGGTGTGGGTGTCTCCAGTGTTTCTGATTGAATGAAAATGAAACATAAGTTTGAAGAACATGCTTCAAAAATACCTAACAAGAAAACAATGAAAACCTGTCACAATGAAAAAGTAAATGAGGCAGTGTATTTATGGTTCACGCAACAGAGAGAGAAGGGATTTACTTTTATCAGGACACTTATTCAGGAAAAAGCCAAGATGTTATCCAAACTGATGGGCAATGAGGGAGAAGGGTTTAAGCTAGTGCAGGGTGGCTAGAAAAGTGGAAAAATAGGTATGGTGTACGTCAAATAAATGTTTGTGGGGAAAAGTTATCTGCCGATGTTGATGCTGTAGACATTTTCAAAACAAAAATGGAAGAATTTTTTCAAGAATATAATTACAACCAGATTTTCAATGCAGATAAGACGGGTCTGAATCTTAAAATGTTACCGAAAAAATCACTTGCTTCAAGAGACGAAAAGAGTGCTCCTGGACACAAAATCAACAAAGAGTGGCAGTTCTGTTCTGCAGTAATGCTTCTGGTAATCCCCATCTGCAGCCTATGTGCATAGGAAAATCTAAAAAACGAGGACTTTGAAAGATATTTCAACAAATGCTCTGCCTGTCTACTACCGAAACCAAAAAAGTTCATGGATGTCCACAGTCTTGTTTGCCGAATGCTTTAAAAATGAATTTGTCCCCAGTGTTGAGTCTTTTTTGAAGTCAAAAAACCTTCCCAGAAAAGCAGTTTTATTGATAGATAATTCTACTACACACCCATAGAGCCTGCAGGATGGTGACATCATTGTTAAGTTTTTACCCGCAAATGTCACAAGTCTGATACAGCCCCTAGATCAAGGTGTAATAGAATGCTTCAAAAGGCAGTATCAGTCATTATTTCTTAGATTTCTTTTGCAAGAGCCAAACAAATCAAAAATATTAACAAATATTAAAATATTATGCAATGCACAAGGTATTGTTTACTTTTGCTACTTCTCATATCTGATGACTTAGGATGAAGGGTTATGTATAGACATTGATCTTAAGTAGTACGACTCCCCAAACGAATCCCAGAGAACCTATGTGTTAGCATGACAATTGTCTAATACTGCCAATAGGTGACTTTATTAACCCTGGAGGACACTAATGCCACCATGTGGTGACTGTTTCCTATTCAAGTCATTGAGTCTCATTTCCTACTTGCGTTCGTCATACATTACACTGAAGCAGTTAAATAGGTACTCTGGGAACATGGAGCAAAAATACATTTTTGCTGAATTAGCTGATGTGCACTTAGTAGGAGGTTGTTCTGCCATAGCTGCATGGATTTGCAGTGAAAGGTACCCCAATACGTGGCAGCAACATCAGAATACTTTTGAGTCTGTAGATCAGTGTTTCTGAGAATGTGGTTCTGTGGTGCCAAATAAAACAGATTGCATTGCAATCTATCGTACTCCGTAGGTTGAAGAAAACTGGAAGAGGAACCATCAACCAGCACTCGTCCTATTGCATGTACAGTGGGTGTCAACCACACAAGTCTTGCATGAGGAGCTGCTCTACCCTCTGCATCTGCAAAAGGCTCCAGCCTTAACCCCTGTGGATTGTGATTTATGCTTGCAGTTTTGCAAATGGGCCTTAAGGCAGCCACCAGAACTGTTTTCAGTGGCGGTGTTCACCAATGAAGCCCTGTTTATCAGGGTTAGACTGATTCTAAACTGCAAGAATAGTCACATATGGTCTGGCATTTTTTTTGACCATGTCATTGGGCCATACCTTCTTCCTCCTCGACTGTGTGGCATTACTTATAAAGCATTTCTGAAGGATGTACTCCACCCTTTTGGAAGGGGTGATGATGTTCGCACTCAACTGCATTTCTAACATGATGGAGCTTCTGCCCATTATGCTAGAAATGTATGGAAGCATCTAAATCGAGTCTTCCCCAATGGTTGGATCGGAAGAGGCAGTCCTACCATTCCCTACCCACCTTATTCATCAGATCTCAACCCCATGGATTTCTTTTTCTGGGATCATCTTCAGATTATGGTGTATTCATCATTAATTGATTCTGAAGAGAAGCTGGTAGCCTGCATTATTGCAGCCAGTGATGAGATTCGCAATGCACCAGGACTGCTCAACAGGTTTTGCAAATCATTTCTGCATCGGTTGCCTATGCATTGATGTTAGAGGTCACTATTTTGAGCAGTTCCTGTGAAATCTGTGCCTACTCATAATTTATTTCCTTACCTTTGTTCTACTTGTATCTACCTATTGTATTGTAACATTAATATCAATTCAACTTATGTTTATAATAATTCACTTACATGTAGCGCTTTCAAGAGTTACCAATTGTAAGCTGTTAGATAAGCTTGAACCTTCTGTTTAAGTATGAAGTTTTCAGTATGTGCCTGTTGCCTAGGTAATGAAAGTGTAAATAATGGTTAAACGAATTTGACATAAAAAGCTTAAACATTGGTTAAATGAAAAATTAACAACACAACACGAATGTTTCATGCAAATTAAATTCAGCATGTACAGCCATGGAAAAAATGATTGAGCGCTGTAGCATTTGAAAATGCATGTTACAGCACTGTCATTTTTTCCACAGCTGTATATAAGAATGAAAGAAAAATGAACATAAAAAATGATAAGCTACAGGTAATTTGAACCCGAGCTTTTGATTCATGTGTATTTTGGCATTCCTGGCAACATATCCATTATGCTAAATACTCAGGCTATGAAAACCATCCATTTGCTTTCTCATCATGCATTACAGCTGCAGTGGTCATGATCAGTGGTGTGCATATGCCCAAGCAATTTTGAGGCACAATTCTGTAATTTGTAATCCTAGACCATAGCTAGTGTCGAGGTTGTGAAGACGGAAGATCATTGTGCTCCCGTATTATTTTCTTTTTCAGTAGGAAAATCATCAAATAAGTGTAAAAGCTGCTAAACAGCCCAATATAAGTGTTTTTGAAAGCATTTGAAATATAAATCCTTTTCTTTTAAATTAAAATTGTGGAAATTTTAGCATTTTTTGTCAACAGGTAGACTCAGCTGTTAGTGCCCGCCATATTGAATCTATCTCACGTTGTAAACAAACCGGCTCTTTATTCTCGGTGGATTGACTAAAGTTAAAGTTGTAGTAAATTATATTTGTATTTGTATTATATTTGTATTTGTATCTTTAAGGAATTGTATGTAATTCTGTGCCTTTTGAAGTTAAAGTGTTGTGTTTGTAGAAGTGCTTTAATTTAAATAAGTGTGAAGTGAAGTGAAGCTTTTTGAAGTTAAAGTGTGATAGGGTTTTACGGAAGTGCTTTAGTTTAAATAGTTAAGTGTGAAGTGAAGTGAAGTGAAGCTTTTTGAAGTTAAATGTGGTAGTGTTTACAAAAGTGCTTTAGTTTAAATAGTTAAGTATGAAGTGAGGCTTTCTGAAGTTAAAGCGTGGTAGTGTTTACGAAAGTGCTCTAGTTTAAATAGTTAAGTGTGAAGTGACCGGAAGAATCTAAGTAATAGTATTGAGAAAGTTTATCAGTGTAATCAGGATTTTATAATAATGAGTATGAAGGCTTGTGACCTTAGCGGTAATTGTGGTGCGTGTCGCCGAAAGGTTAGTCAAGGTGTGTACTGTGAAGGATGTAAGTTTTGGTTTCACTGGGCGTGTGGCGGTATTGTGAGTGGTGATGTGAGAGATTGTGCTGAGTGGTTCTGTGAGCTTTGTAGGTATAAGGCTTTGGTCAAGCAGCAGGAGGAAACCATTTCTAACCTTAGAAGAGAGTTAGAGTTTGTCAAAAAAGAATCTAGAAACATGAGTGTAGTTTCAAACCATTTGGAAATTAAATCACCAGAGTTTAAGGTGCCCTCTAGACGACATCTAGGGAAGAAAAGGCGTTTCTCTGCTGATGACCAACAGCAGATCAAACTGCAGATTCAGTGCCCTTGGAACTGTTGAACAACCCTCAAATCCTCCTGAGCAGGTTATGGATGAGAGGTGTAGGAAAAGCAAAGTTTTGTTACTTGGGAGTAGTCATGGGAGGGGCATAGCATCCCTGCTAAAAGAGGATTTGGGGAACGATTTTGATGTAGTAGGTATAGTTAAACCCAGTGCTGGGCTTTCTGATGTCACTGAAGATCTGGTAAAACTTACTCAAGGTTTTACTAAAAGGGATCATGTTGTGATAGTGGGTGGGCCAGGAAATAGCCTGGATAGAGATCGTAATTACATTATTGAGAAGGATCTATATGACATCAGTAAGACCAGTAGCCATACCAATGTGGAATTTGTTGGACTTCTTCAGAGGCATGACAAGCTGCAGTTTCATTGGAGGGTGAGGGATATGAATCTGCGACTTGAAAGTGCCCTGTTGAGTCCTATCACTTCCCACATTGAAATGATAGATGCTAAAGGGATAGGCAGAGATGGTTACACATCTCATGGTCTTCACCTTAACTCTGGAGGCAAAAAGCAGCTTTCGCAGCTAATTGCCAATAGAATTAGGGATAGAATTCCTGTTGTCAGGCGTAATGGGCTTTTTTTAGGTTAGATGAGGTCCCCAAATATAACCATAAAAACAATATAATGAAAAAAGATGTACATAAAGGGATAACCATAAACAATATTAATGTACAAAATTCAAATAATACTAAAAACTCTTTTTGTATATTTCACCAAAACATAAGAGGTTTAAGAAACAAGACAGATGAACTTTCCCTTAGCCTTACTTCTGAAAAACTACGGCCACATGTAATATGTCTATCTGAACATCATTTAACACAACAGGAATTCTTACCGATTTCATTACATGGATACTCTTTGGGGACGACGTTTTCAAGACAAAACTTACAAAAAGGAGGGGTTTGCATATTTGTAAGAGATGATGTCCCTTATAAGGTTATAAATGTTTCTAAGTTTTGCATTGAACAGGACATAGAGATGTGCGCAGTACAGTTAAATATAAATGAAGTAAATTTAATAATTATAGCTTTATACCGGTCACCATTAGGTAACTATGAGGTGTTCAAAAAGCAATTAGAAGGTTCCCTAAAGCTTCTTTTTAAACCTAAAAGAGAATTAATTATATGCGGTGATATAAACATTGACTACTTAACTCCTAATTCTCGGAGGGATCAAGTCAGTTCTATATTTGCAACACATAACATGTCCCACACGGTAAACTTTCCCACAAGAATACAAAATACTTCATCCACAGCAATAGATAATATGTTTATAAGTATAGATAGAATAAAATCACACACCATTGAACCATTCGCAAATGGCCTATCAGATCACGAGGCACAAATATTACACTTGAAAGAAATAAATCTAAAGTTAAAATCAAAATACAAGCATAAAAGATCCAGAATAATAGATGAAAGTAACATAAAAAGTTTTAATCAAGCACTAAAACAAGAATCTTGGAATGAAATTTATGTAACGGAGGGACTAAACAACAAGTTTAATAAATTTTTGCAGCTGTTCAAAATTAATTTTGAAGCATGCTTCCCAATTAAATATGCTAAAGTACACAATCGCAAGCAAAATAACCCCTGGATTACATTAGGCATTAAAACTTCATGTAGGCGGAAAAAAGAATTATATCAGGAAATAAAATATAATAACAACAAAAATTTAGAAATTTACTATAAAAGATATTGCAAAATCCTCAAAGAAACAATAAAAGCCGCTAAAATATTGCATGATAAAAAACAGATATGTAATTCTGGAAATAAAATAAAAACAATTTGGAATATAATAAAGAGAGAAACAGGAAGGTGCGCCCAAGAAACCCCCCAATAATACTGAACACTGATAATCTAGTAATTAGTGATCCTCAGATGGTAGCAGATACTTTTAACAATTTCTTTCTGAATGTAACAGACAAATTAAACATCAAAGTTGGAAACAAGGAACCGTCCCTAAACTTTTTAAGAACTTCATTAACTGATGAAATCCCTAAATTTAACATGGATATGACAACTGCATTTGAAATTAACAGTGTAATAAATTCCCTTAAGTCTAAAAACTCGTCTGGATATGATGAAGTAACAAGCAAAATGCTAAAAGCATGTTCACATGAAATAAGCATTCCTCTCAGTTATTTATGTAATGAATCACTAAAGACTGGAATATTTCCTGACAGAATGAAATACTCAACTGTCAAACCCCTTTTCAAAAAAGGCAAACAAAATGATGTCTCAAATTACAGACCAATATCCCTCTTACCAATATTCTCGAAAGTATTTGAGAAAGTAATGTTTAACAGACTGTATAATCATATGGAAATTAATAATCTGTTTGTCCGAGAGCAGTTTGGATTTAGAAAACGAATATCAACCAATAATGCAATCTACAAACTCTCTCATGAAGTGTTGACAGCGTTAAATGATAGTATGCATGTGGGTGGCATTTTTTGTGATCTAGCAAAAGCATTTGATTGTGTAAACCATGAAATTTTGATAGGAAAACTACAGTTCTATGGGATAAAAAATGAAAATCTAAATTGGTTTATATCATACTTAAAAGGAAGAAAACAAAGGGTCGAAATCAGCAATCCCAACCAGTATAACAACAACACATCGGATTGGAAATCAATTAAACATGGCGTTCCCCAGGGATCGATATTGGGGCCTCTATTATTTTTAATCTACATAAATGACCTCCCACTATACATAAATAACATTGCTAGTATCTATCTATTTGCAGATGATACCAGTGTCCTCGTCAAAAGCAAAAATTTAAGTGAGTGCGTTATCAAATTAAATTATGTACTAAACTGCATGTCAAATTGGTTTAAAGCAAACAAACTGTCAGTAAACCTTGAAAAAACAAAATTCATTAAATTCATAACTAATCGTTCACCACATACCCATATAGAAATAGGAATCAATGATATTTTACTGGAACAACCTAATGAGGTAAAATTTCTAGGTCTCCAAGTAGACAACCACCTCGATTGGAAGTCACATATTAATTACATTACACCTAAGCTTAATGCAGCATGTTATGCCATCCGATCTCTGGTTAACTTCCACACAATTGACACACTGAAGTTAGTTTATTTCGCTTATTTTAACTCCATTATGGAATATGGAATAATGTCCTGGGGAAATTCAGTGTATAGTAAGAACATATTCCTAATACAAAAGAAGGTTATACGAATAATATGCAACACCCATAGAAGGCAGTCATGTAGAGATCTATTTCGGAAACTGGGTATATTAACCTTACCTTGCGTATATATACTATCTATTTTAAAATTTTATGCTAATAACCAGAATTGCTTTACAACTAACATGGAAATTCATACGTTTAACACTAGGCAAAAAAGAAATATACATCGTCCCAATGCCAAACTCTCTTGCTTCCAGAAAGGTGTTTATTGTGAAACAATTAAAATATTTAATGCTCTCCCCAGTAATCTAAAGGAAAATGTTAGCAATTTCAGAGTTTTTAAAGCTTCCCTCAAAGAGTATCTCTGTGATAAGTCATTTTATTCTGTAGAGGAATATTTAAATCAATAATCAGCCTAATGTCAGATCAGTTGTATTGTTCGATAGGTACCAATTAGGGAATTTAGTATAACAAGGGTAGCTGAAAATACAATAATGACGTGCAGGCTACAAAAAGCCAACTAATTGATTACAATTTAAGTGCCAATATTAAGTAACAGTGTTAATATGTTTGTTGATATTTTGAAAATGTATATTTGAACAATCATGTTGGACACGCTTTATGTAAAAGTAAGGATGTAAATAGATATTCTGTATATATGAACATAATTGAAATGTTGTCTACTCTGTACATTACATACTATGTAAGAATTAAAATAGGTATGCTATGATTAATGTGCACAGTTAATATTTTGAGGTCGCTTATCTTAAATTTGACACACTTAACACATGAGTAAGAATACTGTTTACTAATAAGCTAAATGTACATGTGTAACCTGTTAGAATGTATTACTTAGCTATAAATTTGGACTGCTTTTTCATACAAGCAAAAATGTAAACATTGAAGCAATGACACAGTCTGTAAAAGCCAAGTAACATGATTTTGTACATGTATAATAACTATGTAAGTGTCAATGCACTAGAAGTATTATCTTCATCTCGTACTTAACAGCAAAACATGAAACCTATACATGTTTTGCATGTTTTTTATGCATTTAATTGTAAATGCTTTTGACATGTTCTATGTTCAAGGTCTGACTGACCATCACTGAACCTACAGAACGCAATCTAATCTAATCTAATAGGTTTCCTGTCTCAAATTGATTGTATATGAACTGTATTACCATTAAAATTTGTACAGTGTTATTCATTTACATCCTGTATGTAGAACCTGACCGTGTACCAACTTTCAGGGATGGGTGATTATCATGAATTACTTTCTTATGGGGAACCAGTACTTCATTTGATAGTTACAAGCCTTTTTATTACATTATAATCTGTAATATGAGGTACATCCAGAAAGTAAGTCCCAATGCCTGATAGAACAAAACATCATTAAGTAAGAAATATTTATTGGAATAATTGCATTGATTCACTGGCTACTTTTTAACACAATCACCATCATTGTTGAGGCATTTATTGTAATAGTACACCATCAATTGCATGCCTAAGTCAATAGGAGTCTGCCACCAATGTGCAGAGCCACAAAATCACATCATTCTGCACCCCAGGATTATTGTGGAAATGTTTTCCTGCCAGAGACAATACTGTGCAAAAGCGAGTGAGACATCTGTGGGAGTTCACAAGAATTCTGAAATTGTGAAGCACCTGTTTTGCACAATTTCTTTCTTCACACTTTCCAATGCTTCTGGCAATACCAGGGATGGTTGGCCACTATGGTCTTCGTTGTGAATATTGGTTTGTCCTTCTGTGAATTGCCTGTGCCATCATCTTACTGTACTATCACACATTATGTCGTGTCCATACACGGAACACAATTGGGAATGGATCTGTGCTGGAGATTACTTTTGAGCGTGAAAAAATTGGAGGCTGCATGAACCTTGCAGTTGGCAGGTGACAATATTAGAGCAGTCATTTTCTCCTAGCACAGAGCGCTAACCACTGTCATCACAAGACTGAAACTTTACTGCTTAATTCCTACATACTGCCTCTCTACTCCTGCACATGCATATTCCTATCTGACTGGTAGTACCATCTCTGGATGTAATCGGGAGTTACTTTCTGGATGTACCTCATATTATTGTGTAATGCTTTGAAGTAACATTACAGTAATCAAGAATCAACATCAGATATACTTAATGTTCAGCATATCTTCTGCTGTCCTTAATGTTCATATGTGCCATTCCATTAAATTACAAGACCTAAGTTCCTCTTGTCCCTAATGCAGCTAATTACGTGAATTTTATGTCAGAAGAAACTGTAATATGGATAAATATTTAATATTACAGATGCACTTTGTATAAATGCATGTGTGTTTCATTACAGCCATCTGGATTGTTATCCAAACATTAAATAGTGAGACATATGTATATTAGAAACAACCAGCTTTGCAAGTAAACTTTAATTTGAAATACAAACATAACTTCTAACACTTATCAGTTGTGGTGCATCTGGTTAATAGTACAGAATGTTGTTTAAGTTGTACATTGAATGGCTTCTGATGGTGTGGTTTTTCTGAGTTGTAGGGCAAAAATTATGGGGTGACTTTTGAAAATGCAAAGCTCTAATCCGAGCAGCTATCTTAGCTGTTAAAAATAAAGTTTGAAAAGATTTTGCATTTAAACTCAATAATATTGGACTATTTGTTTAAAGCTCATGCAACTAAAGAAACACAATATTCAAAACATACCATCAACACCACAGCTGATACCACAGCATATAGTTAAGGATAATAATTAGATTCACATTGTATTAAATCTTTTTCAGTTCTGTAAGATCATTGTTAACGAATGAGAGCTATGAAACTGCAGAGTTGAGAAGAATAATTGAACATTTGCCAGAAAACACCATAGAGGATATAAAAGGTTAGTCCTAGAATGCCTTATCTATAGGGTCATTAAAACATAGTAACCCGTTTGTGCGGGCTCTCCACTGTGCGAGGGAACTGACAGTTGCCATGGAAATGATGCAGGTGGAGGCACACTAAAATCCTTATCTCTCAAACAAGTAACCTACTAAACCCTAGTGCAACAGCTCATGAAGGGCCAAGGCTTGCCACCCAGCCACTGCGTCCCCCACCTCTTCCCACTACAGGTGTCATTGGCGGGGTGCAGTACTGGAGGGTGGGACGTGGTCAACGTCCTGAGCCCTCCTGGCCAGATGCAGCCTTTGTGACCTGGGGCCACTACTCCATCAAGTAGCTTCTCAATTGATCCCCCGGGACCTAATGTGACTGAATGCACCCCAAACAAGTAACATATCTCTTATTATTTCATTAAACAAAATGGGTTGTTTCATTTTTATGGCATTTATCTCACACTACACTCTTAATTTTCAGCTCATAGTGATAGTTTCATGTGATCGTTTATTAAATTTTAAGGTTCTGGTTCAGTGTTAGACAAACATTTTACAGTATGTTTACTACAAAACCTGGCTGGCAGGTGCATGGCCTGTGTGACCATCCTGCACGCACGTGCTTATCGTCACACATGCATCAATCAGTCTTCTGTTAGATAGCTGTTCTAGTCCATTTCACACATGAATAACATTAGGACCATTAAGAACTTTTTAGTTTTGCTTGAAGTGTTTTAAAAATGAATCAGTTACAGTATACAGTACAACAAAGAGTCTAAAGTAAGAACAAATTAGAAACTAAAAGCTTCACTTATCTTAGTAATATTGCAAGTTCTTTGGTGCTGACACTTTTTCGAGTTGACTCCAACTCATTCTCAAAGCTATACAAACAAAATAGTTACCATAGCTACTGATGCTCATTTTAATAAACACTGCAGCTCTACTCTTGTGCTAACCATTCCTACAAACTCTTGTTCCTGTATCTTCTTCGTGTTAGTTTAGATAAACATTTGTACAAATTATATTATTGCTTATTTCCTTGTAGGTGCAAGGGGAATATTAGAATACAGTAGGCTTTGAGCGATAGTCAAATCTTTTAAAGCTCTGAGATTCCGTTCTCTTTGCACACTTAACATATAAAAAAAAATGAACATTGATGTTCCATTTCACGAAAGTTTTAAGTTTTCCGAAACGGACACAAATAACAAGGAATATCTCCAAAATGGTTCACTCTAAAAAAAATTTTATTCAGACATTGTGTGTTTTAGCGAGATCTACATTTTTTGTAGAGTAAGATTTTATCTATCTCTTACAGTCTGAGTTATTCAAAAGTCATCCAGAGTAACAGGACTACATAGGCTATAGTCAGAAAATTCAAAATATACATTTCATTTGTCATGCAAATATTTTAAACATATGGCATTTTAATCAAAATCGTTAGCCATTTCCAAGAAAATCAAAATGTTTGAGAATTTTCTATGTAAAGGGTAGTTTAGGGTGGGGCTGTTTTCTTCAAAATTTTTGTGTTGCATCCTTGAAAGACATTAAACTTAAATACCAACTTTTCATTTTTGAGTTATGCTGTCCACAGACTGATACGCACACACGCAGGCAGGCAGGCAGGCCTTTTTCTAAAAATGCTTTTTTTGGATTTGGGTGCCTCAAAACATATATTTCCGGTAAAATCTCGACATCGAATTTTTAGGTGGAATACAATACTTCCTCTACTTACAAGTAGAGAAAGTAAAAATATTAAGTGAAAAATATTACAAATAATTATTATTTATTTATGCCAACAAACTTACTGTTGGTGTTTTTAAACACACAAGCCGTGTGTGGGCAATGTTTGAGAGGCAGAACTGGAACTTAAAAATTCAATGCCACAGCTGGGACTTGAACCACAGACCTTCCGCTTACCAGGTGGGTGCTCTAACCATTGAGCTACTGTGACAATCTGCCAGAATGGCATTGAATTCTCAAACCAGTTTGTATTTCTTCTGGTAAACCACAAAGGCAGTCTCACATCAGAGACAATTACCCCAATGGTGACTTAGTATTGTAAGTACTTTATGTCCCAGTAAGTTTAAAATTTTATTAATAATGTGTATCTGTAAGTGTTCAGAAATCTCTAATGCATGCTTAAAGAAACAAATTAGTGTTATCTTACTATCTGATACACACAGAATTAATCAATGATATAGGAATGTTTTGTATTAACTATTGAGAGAACTTCAAAAGTATTGGTGTGATTTCTGGGCAATACAAATTTTTTGATGCCTCAGAAGAATACTGTACTTTACCTTGATTTATAGAAAACAACCAGGAGTTATGCATTAATATTTAGGTGTTCATATTTGAGAAATATTGAAAAATAACGTGCTACCACTGTAATCTGTCAGGTCATGGGAGACAATACAAGGTATGCAGCGTATTGTAATATATTCCTTATTAGTTTGCCAACTGACAAGATGGTGGCCAGCCCATCAGTAAATCTGATTAGTTCAAGTATGTGAAGTACAGGAATTAGCAGGTGTGACCAAACAATAAGTGAATGGAATGGTAAGGTATGTGAACCCTTTGGTTAGCATGCACCAAGCCAATAACCATTGTATTCTTCAGTTGTGTATGGCTGCTCGTTTGTATAGTTATTTTAACCAATGCTTATTTTAAGAAACACCAGTATTGGGAAATCCAAAACTCATGCTAAAGTGCTGATTGCATTCACGGAACAGAATGGTAATCTAGCTGGAGAAAGGGATTCTAAAGTAAGAACAAATTAGAATCTTGTTGCTTCACTGTTAATAGCTTCAATTTTTCCTTATGCAGAAAGGGAGTTAGCCAAATTACGGACTTGTTCAATAGTCCAATAATATCGCTCCATTTAAAAAGTACACTCAATTCAACAGCATTGTAAATGCTTTTGTAAGTAATAGATGAGTCCTAATTCAATAAATCCAAAGCCATATTTTTCTTTTTTTTAAATATTTTTTTAAAATTATTATTTACTGGAGAATGTGTTTGCATTGCAATGTCAGCATTATTTTGTTTCCCCTCCTTCTCACTCCTTAATTGATGCAAATGTTGATTGGTCCTATATTGATCGAGATAGTACATCTGTAAACTGCAACAACAAAAACCAACAACCCTCTCCTTTTGTTTCCACTACAAACAGTATAACGTGGCTATTCTTCAATATGCTTAGACTCGCTCTTACTCCCATTGTCGTACACTAGTCGCTGAAAGTTAACACGGCCAGTCTTAAATGATCTATTCTTGGCATAATGGTCACACTGTGTGTTTTTACTTTATGGAGAAATCATAAAAAGTGTGACAATTATGTGATAAAATACAATATGTTTATGTGACATTTTAAAACTTTGATAGCAATGTCTTTTAAGAAAATTCAGATGTGATGACTCAAATGGTGTTTCTCTTTTAGTGCGAACATGTTTTGTTACCACTTTGGAGAGATCAAAGCAGATTGAATCTACCACGCCTCCAACACCTCCACCAGATGTGTTATATCGAGAAGGTGGTTCCTGTGCATTTACCATTCCTGGAAAGCTTAGAGAGCAGGCTTTTGAAGTCCTGTTTGAGCAAGATAATGATGAAATGTCGGTATCTACCATGATACTTGATGCTATTTTGAAGGTAATAATACAGGTGATATGAAATACACGTTCTAGAGAATATAGTGGCTAAATGAAATCAGTTCATTTTCAAGTAATTTCTGAACAGGATATTTGTATGTGCATATCATCTCAAATGCTGTGTAATCTGCAGTTGTGCAACACAGTTTACTTCAGACTATTCTGTACACCCAAAGTTTGATTTTATCAACATGTGTTAATAAATAAATGCAATCTTAAACTGTCTTAGCATTGAAATCAAGATTTGTTTCAATGTTAGCTTTAGCAACTGTCCAAGTAGTTGCATGACCTTGAAGCTGTTGTGAGAGCGGTGGCCTTGTGTGTATCTGTGAAACTGTGGGCTGTAGTGGAAGAGTTACTCATGCCAGGGTGGTCACAGGGAAGATAATAGTTGAAGAAGCAGCTTACCATAAGTTCAACCCTAAAGTGTAGTGTGACCTGCGCTGAGGGGGTGTATGACACAGGGCTAATGTTTCTTAAAAGGGTCCTCTGGATGCTGATGACCTCCAAAATCTAAACCTTAGCCAAGTATGCAGGGCTTAGCCTGGGCAGACTTATAAATCCCAGCTTCTCGTGGAACCTTTATGGAAGCCACCAAGAAAAATAAATGTATTTCTGAGGACTACACTAGTGAGCTCTCAGCTACATATGCCCTCCAAGGGGAAATGAGAGACATTATTGCATGAGGGGTTGCCCACAAGGGGTGTGCTCTCTCTTCTGCTTTGGAATATTGTTTTGGACTGTCTACTGAGAGACATGACCCAGCAGGGATATTGTATATAAGGCTATACTCTGCTTATTCTTGGTAAAATTGCTCCTGGCTAACATCTGGCAGGGATTCTAAGTGACTAAGGGTTATTTTAACCTGATAAAGAATAAATCACACACATGTCTCTCGGGACACCTTTTGAGTGGTAACCTGACCCAAGTGTGTCTGACATGCAGCATAAGCCTTTCTGTGTCGCATATTCTACTTGATTGTCCATGATACGCTTATGAGCAGCAGTCACTTGTCCTGGGTACTACACTACTCAATTTCAGGCAATGACCATGTACTTATACCCAAGGTGCTGTGGTGTCGCTGACACCAGATTCAGGAAGCAGGTTTAGCTTATGTTTTATTCTTGTGCATATTTAAATTTTTAAGCATGAGAACTTTTATTTGATCCTTTGCTTTAGCATTTTAACTGTTTACTGTTTTAACATTCAACATTTACCATTTTAGCTGTTTACACATTCACTTCTAAGTATTTTAGAATTCACTTTTTAATTATTATTTATTTATGCCAACAAACTTACTGTTGGTGTTTTTAAACACACAAGCCGTGTGTGGGCAAAGTTTAAGAGGTAGAACTGGAACTTAAAAATTCAATGCCACAACTGGGATTTGAACCACAGTGGTAGAGCGTCCGCCCGGCAAGCGGAAGGTCTGTGGTTCAAATCCCAGTTGTGGCATTGAATTTTTAAGTTCCGGTTCTGCCTCTTTCACTTTTTAATGTTTTCAGTGTTTCAGCATTCACCTTTTAATGTTTTAACTGTTTTAACTTTCAGTTTTTTTATTTCTAACCTTTACTGCTGGCAGTATGTGTTACAATTTTTTATATTTTGACTTTTGGCCCAAATGACCCTGTTGTCAACAGGCCCTTAAACCCCACTCACTCACTTGCTAAAATTGCCAGTACAGTCTCACAATCAGACATGACTATATAAACATGGACTGAAGAAACCGTGTAACAGGTCTATGCAGGAACACCATATATAGGTCGTGGGTTCAAATCTGGCCCAGACCGATTCGTTTTTAAGTGTGCTTAAAAATGACAACCCCATGTCAGTAGATTTACTGGCATGTAAAAGAACTCCTGCAGGACAAAATTCCAGCACACTGGTGACGATGTGATCCTGGCAATTGACAGTGTTGTTAAACAACAAAATTAAAAAAAAAAAACTATTCATCTATCTCAACAAAACAGGTGTTCCTTTTACTAACAGGAGGAATTTGTCAGTGAAGTTGGTCACATATAATGAAGAGGAATAACAGGAGGAATTCAAAAAGCCTATAAAATCTTAAACTAAGCTATTCAAAGCTGGAATTCGCAATCAGTAAATTATCTAGACATTTAAAATAGGATTTGAATTGATTAGTAACACTAAACAACACTCACTTTTTAAAAATTTCCCGGTACATGTTTCAGAGGCTAGCTTTCCTCCATTACCAATGGACATCGACTGAACTGTAGAGGCTGTTTCCCAGGACGGTATCTCCTGTAGACTACTTTGGTGGTGGTTTTAAGAACTTGTATAATGGATCACTTTGTGGTATATCAAAATTGAAAACTCTGTCTTTGTTTTTCCAGATGATCTGTTCCCACGTTGAGAATTCTTGGTTTCAAGTGTTTGTATTTTATACATTTGAAATGTTCTTTTGTTCTTGTTTCCAAATTTCTCTTAGTTTTTCCTATATAAACCTGGTTGCAGTTATTGCATTCTATTTGGTAGATTCCAGATTTTTTATTTGCTGCAATGCTGTCTTTAGTGTTTGAGCCAAGTAAGTTTTTCATGCTATATCTGTTGATTGGAGCCAATTGTATGTTGTATTTTTTAAAAATCTATTTGAATTTGTCAAATGTCTTTGGGTGGTATGTGAATTTTTTGTATGACATTTCTTCTTTCGGTTTGCTTAGAGTGTTTTTTTTATCAGTTTTTTCTTTTTTGCTATAGTGACTCTTTTATTTATCCAAGATTTCCGGAAGCAGTTCTAATGATTTCTTTAAGCTCTGTTTGCTATTCCTGTGTTGAAAGTGGTATGTTCTCTAGTCTGTGAATTAAACTATTGAAAGCTGCTTGTTTGTGCAGTCTTGGGTTGAAGTTGTGTTTGATATAATTATCTGTCTGCCCATTTCTTTTTGCAAGTTCAACATCCTTTAATTTGGTAGGTTATATCGGACAATGAATGAGTGAAATGATCCTCAAATGAGCCCTGAGTCTGTAGAGTTTAAAATTACCAGATATTTGTCTTCTCAGGATACAGGAAAAGCCCAGAAAAATCCTTGTCAGGATAACTCACCAGAACTGAGATTCTAACTTGGGACCTCTTGAATAAGGGGACCCCACACCACAGAGGCAGGCTAGCCCCAAATTAATGGTTCATACATAATATGTATAGTATATTACGGAAAATGTTTGTCATTCAAATCACAGACACATTGTGGGTTTAATTTATTGTAGTGGAATTAAAAACAACATTGAGGCTTTGTTACTCATAAATTTCTCAAAGTTAGTTGCTGACCTAACAGCTACTAGCTTATTCCTTTTTTGTTTCATCTTTTAACAGCAATCAAGCATTATATGTATTATTATGTATGGTATGTACTATTCACACACTTGTTGTTGTAGTGTTTAACGCCCGCTTTTACTACTACGGCACCACAGGCGGTGACACTGATGATACATGGAATGAAGATGGAGCACCGGTGGAATGAGATGGCGGGGGAAACCGGAGCACCCGGAGAAAACCCGCCCTGGCGCCGCTTCGTCCACCACGAATACCACATGCGGGTCCCTGGGATCGAACCCGGGCCGCCTAGGTGGTAGGCGAGCGTGCTAACCGCTCGGCCACGGCGCCGCCATTCACACACTTTATCTTTAGCTCTGGAATCTAGTGACCCTAAACTAATAAGGCTGACTAAGAGACATAGAATTCAGATGGTAGGAGCAAAACACATTCTACATGGATACCGGGATGTAAGTGGTAGAGACAAGACATAGTTTAAAGAAATAACACAGTTTACTTGCTCAGGATGCTACTTACAATTTAGGAGGGCAAATCAAAAAGTCTTTGCCCCTATTTTTTTTTGGCCAAATGATGAATGTAAAATGAAAACCAACATATACATTTGAAGTAGTGGACTTTTCATGGGCCGGTCCTCATAGAGTTTCCAGCTGCTGCCGGTGGCAGCACTGCTGTCAGTGCATTCAAAATGGCAGGTGTGCTTAGCACGTCCACAGCTTACGAGCATTGAAATATGATCCGTGTTCTATGGAGTAAGGGACGAACGCCCCCATCAAGATCCACAGGGAAATGCAGTCAACATATGGGGAAAGGTGTCTTGCTTTGAGAAATGTGAGATGTGGTGTTCTAAATTCCATAATGGCCAGGAAAACCTGTATGACAATGAGCATGTGGGGAGACTGCATGACAGTATTGCCCACGTGCAATGGTGAAAGCAGAGCAGCACGTGCACATCAAAGACATTGCTCAGGAGCTCAACATTTCTTTTGGGAGTGCTTTCAACATCATTCACAAGTGCTTAGGGTACAGGAAAGTTTCATGTCTAGGGTTCATAAGCAGTTGGATGACGTGATGAATCATCTGCAACGATACGCCGAGGAGGGTGACAATTTCCTGAATTGCATTGTTACTGGTGATGAAACGTGGGTACTGCATTACAGCTGGAATCAAAACAGCAGAGTATGGTGTGGAAACATCTGCAGTCACCTGTGAACAAGAAATTTCATACTGCGCCATCTGTTCAGAAAGTGATGTTACGGGCATTCTGGGATTCACGTGGACCGCTCGTGCTGGATTTCATGCCACGAGGTGCCATCAATGCCACCAGATATTGTTCCACACAGTCACTTCTGTGGGCTGCGATCAGAAAGAAGCGCTGTGGGATTCTTGATGTTGACAGCGTGATCATTAAAGCCATAATTCTTAGTCACCTTACTGTGTGCATAGGGCTGTTTCGTTCAGTGCTGACGGCTGGCCTCTCGGTCTGGGCAAACACACTCACAGCATAACTGACACTCCTACTCATAATGCAGTACTAAATATTGTGGCTTTAGTGATCATCCTCCACAACAATGCGAGACCACATGTGGCAAACAAGACCATTGGCAAGCTAAGAAACTTTCACTTAGTTTCTAGAGCATCCACCATACAGCCCAGATCTTGCGCCTAGTGATTTCCATCTTTTCAGCCTGCTGAAGAAGTTCCTGGCAGGACAGTGATTCACTTGCGACGACGAAGTCAAGACAACAGTGTGACAGTGGTTCTTTAGTCAGACGGCCAACTTCTACCACAGTGACATCACAAAATTAGTGCTGCGATTGGACAAATGTCTGAACTGGCATGGAGACTTTGTGGAAAAATAGTAAAAGGTACAAGGAATAGTATCCACATGTTTAGATGGCTGAATGTATCTTATTTTGCCAGAAAAAAATGTGATGTGTTGCATACACATGACTTTCTCTACTTTTGTACTAACCATTCTTACAAACAGTTATTCTTCTGTCTTCTTCATATTAGTTGAGATAAACATTTGCAGAAATTATCTTATTGCTCAATTTGTTACATGTCCAACGGGAATATGGGAATACAGTAGGCTTTGAGCAACAGTAAGGTCTTTTAAAGCTTTCAAATTCCATTCTCTTTGCATGGTTAATGTATAAAAAATGAATAGCAATGTTCCATTTGACAGAAGTATAAGTTCTCCAAAACTTACACAAATTACGAGGAATATCTCTAAAATGGTTCACTCTACAAAAAAATTATTCAGGCATAAATTGTGTGTTTTAGCAAGATCTACATTTTTTGTAGAGTAAGATTGATCTATCTCTTACAGTGTACCAGTTATGCAAAAGTCATCCAGAGTAAATAGGACTTCATGGGCTTTAGCAAGAAAATTCAAGATATTCATTTCATTTGTCTTAAAAATATCTCAAACCTATGGTATTTTAATCAAAATTGTTACAGCCATTTTCAAGAAAATAAAAATTTTCCATGTAAAGGGTACTTAAGAGTGGGGCTATTTTCTTCAAAACTTTTGTGTCACATCCTTGAAAGACATAAAACTTAAATACCAACTTTGGTTTTTAACCGATTTTTCGTTTTTGAGTTATGCTGTGCACAGACAGACAGATAGACCGACACACACACACGCACACGCGCACACACACACACACACACACACACACACACACAGACCTTTTTCTAAAAATGCTTTTCTTGGATTCAGGGGGCCTCAAAACATATATTTCTGGTGAAATCTTGACGTCAAATTTTTGGGTGGAATACAATACTTCCTCTATTCATGTAGTAGAGAAAGTAAAAATAGGGGCAAAGACTTTTTGATTTTCCCTCATATCTCAGACTTTTTGGCAGAGCTGTGTCGTTAAAGAATGAACAAAACTCTTCCCAGCTAGCTGCAGAAAAGAGAGGATAGGGTAGATAAGGTTCGGTGTGCCCTGCCTTCTTGAGGAGAGTATGGGAGGAGTTTTGTTCATTAACTTTACAACTCTGTCAAAAAATCTGAGGTAAATTATAAAAAGCATCCTGAGTAAGTAAATTGTGTTATTTCTGTAAACTATGTCTTGTCTCTACCACTTACATCCTGGTACCCATGTGAATGTCTGTTCTGCTCTACCTTCTGAATCGTATTGCTCCCAAGTCAACCTTATTAGTTTAGGGTCATGACAGTATCTTTGTGCATACTCCAGTGTAATCACTTGTGCATTTCACTGCATTGCATTACTTTTGTTGTTCTTCTCTTGCATTATCATTGGTTTACTGTTTTTATTACTTTTATGTAACCATTTCAAACTGTAATTTTAAGTATTAAATGCCTGAAACAGATCCAGTGTCAACTCTGCAAATTCCTGAAGTAGTAAAAGGAGCCACGTATTTAGCCATTTACTTTAGCTGTCCAATAAGCTGTAAAAATCAATTACTGAAATTGTAACTCTCAGCCTTTTACGATATAATTTAAAGTACGATTATGTAAAAGTCATGAAAAGTCCTGTTGCCATCTTGGACAACAATGCTATGTGAGAGATCGAGATAAAATTGCGAGCAGTAATTGAATAATTTTTTTTAAAATAAAGGGTTAAATCAGGTGGTTGGTATAACTTATCTCTTAAATTTAATAAAATTGAATGACATTTATTGCAGTGTCCCATTGATATGAGGAAACCACTGGCAGAGAATATTTTGGTAATGGGTGGCAGTGCCATGGTTCCAGGCTTCAAAGCGCGACTTTTGGAGGAACTGAAATATCTCCTTACGTCACCAAAATATGCATGCAGATTGGCACTTACAAAATTCAAATTTCATAGAGCACCAGCAAAAGAAAATTATACTGCTTGGTTGGGAGGTAAGTTAAGCATGGAATATAAATTAAACACATACATATAAATCTACAAATCCAGGAATACAGATATGGAACTTAAAAATTCAATGCTACAGCTGGGATTTGAACCACAGACCCTCCACTTACTAGGTGGGTGCTCTAACCATTAAGCTACTGTGACAACCTGCCAGAATGACATTGAATTCTCAAACCAGTTCATATTTCTCCCGGTACACAACAAAGGCAGTCTCACATCAGAGACAATTACCCCAATGGTGACTTACTACTGTAAGTACTTTATGCCCCGGAATTAATTAACCTTCAGATGGTAATTATTATTTATTTATGCCAACAAATTTACTGTTGGTGTTTTTAAACACACAAGCCGTGTGTGGGCTATGTTTGAGAGGTAGAACTGGAACTTAAAAATTGAATGCCACAGCTGGGATTTGAACCATACTAGGCGGGTGCTCTAACCATTAAGCTACTGTGACAGCCTGCCAGAATGACATTGAATTCTCAAACCAGCTGTGGCGTTGAATTTTTAAAGTTCCAGTTCTACCTTTCAAACATTGCCCACACATGGCAACAGTAAGTTTGTTGGCATAAATAAATAATAATTACCATCTGAAGGTTAATTAATCCCGTGACATTAAGTACTTACAATAGTAAGTCACCATTGGGGCAATTGTCTCTGATGTGAGACTTGCCTTTGTGGTGTACCAGGAGAAATACGAACTGGTTTGAGAGTTCAATGTCATTCTGGCAGGTTGTCACAGTAGCTTAATTGTTAGAGCACCTGCTTAGTAAGCAGAGGGTCTGTGGTTCAGATCCCAGCTGTGGCATTGAATTTTTAAGTTCCAGTTCTACCTCTCAAACATTGCCCACACACGGCTTGTGTGTTTAAAAACACCAACAGTAAGTTTATTGGCATAAATAAATAACATATATCAAATGTTTACGACTATAAGCTTCACTTATCTCAGTATTTGCTGCAAGTTCTTGATCCTCAGCAAGTTCCATTGCGCTTAGTAAAACTTATACTCGCTACTCCTGGGTGTGATGTCCTTCCAGCTTGGCCCAATTCTTGCTTCCATTTCTTGGAGAAGTGGCCCTAAGTGGCACACACCTGCTCCCTCCTCAGGTCTGCACCCAAATGACCTAGCTGTCGACGGGCCCTTAAACCCCACTCAGGTCTGCACTACTGTATGAGTCTACCAGCACTGACAGGATCACATAGAGAGCTGCAGTATGCTTCTTCTTCACCCTATTGCAGTGGCTGCACTCCGGGCAAGGTCTTCTTAACAAGGTGTCCACATTGGAGTGACTCTTTCCCTTCCGATGTTCTGAGGTAAGGTTGTACTCGTGGAGCCTCTGGATTTGATGGACTGTCTGGCCCTCTAGGTGAGGGTGGAGTGGTCAGTCCTCAGGTGGAATGACTGACCGTACAGGTACTTATGGAAAAGCTCCAGCACCTTCATAGCTGCTAGGAGCTCATGCTGGGTAATTCAGTAGTTCTTCGCATTCTTGGAGACCGTCTTGCTCTGTAGAGGGTATTGTTCACTCTTGTCTGTCTTGGGTCTGAGATAACACTCTCCAATCCCACTTTTGCTGGCATCAGTGTCTACAATGAAGTTTGTGGCCCAGTTGTGGGAAACCTAAAATAGATGTACTGTAGAGTACTGATTTAAGTGCCTGGAGCGTGCCCTCAGCCTCTTCTGTCCACATGTTAGGCCAGTGTTCTTCCATGAAATGTGTGAGGAGCTTCATGATGTTGAAGAAACCTCTGACGAACCAGCAGTAATAGCTGCACAAACCCAGAAAACTGTGCAACTCTAATTTATCCTTTGGATGTGGGGCCAATCCCTCACAGCTTGAGCCTTCTCCATACCTGTGGCCACCCTTGTTGGTGAGACTGTGATTCAAGTACTGAACCCGCTTGCTGAAGAGCTAGCCCTTCTTCATGTTCTGCTTCAGATTGGTTGCCTGCAGTCTCCATAATAACTTGTTCAGGTTCTTAAGATGATTGATGACCTTCAAAGGTGTTGCCAATCTCAATATCATCCAGGTATAGCAGGCAGATGTTGTAAGTCAGGTCCCTCATCAGAGACTCCATCAGGTGCTGGCAAGTAGCTGGCACATTGCAGAGGACAAAGGGCATAACTGTAACTGCCAAAGGCCTTGGATAATTTAAATTGCAGTCTTCTTGTCTCTGGGATATCTAGAACCACCAGGTGGTATTCCAATTTCAAGTGCAAGTTTGAGAACTTCTGAGCACTAACAAGAGTGTCCACGGTGTTGTCAATCCAGGGTAAGGGATAGCATTTCTTTCAGGTGACATTATTCAGCTTCTAGCAGTCGAGGCAGAAGCAGGACTATAGGGAAGCACCAAGACCTGTCTGACTCTTCGATAATACCCCTAGATTTCATGTCCTGCAGCTTATCCTATATCTCTGCATGCTTTGCCAGATCTTGGTGGTTGATGGATAAGTTGGGTGTTTCCGGTGTCAATCCGTGGAGCACTCGGTCAGTGCAATGGTAATTGCCATTCCTTTGGCTGAAGGCTGAATGGTAATATCCAAAGTGGATGTCAGGCCCTCTCTTGTTGCTCTCTGGCCAGATAGTCGGCTGCCTTCTTCAGTTAGTCTTTCAGGGTCCCAAGTCCTGTGATTGAGCTGGCCCCACAGATCTGTCCCATGATGTCACATTGAGAGCTGTCTCTTACATCCCTACTCTGTTCCAGCTTGCATATCCTGATCACTGTCCCAAGGATTCATCAGCCTCACAGGCACTTCCTTCAGGCAAGGCACCGAGGCCCTGGCTATGCACAATCCAAGGCTGTCTTCTGGTCCAACAGTAGGTTTTGAGGCTGTTGAAGCTGGATCGTATCTCAGGGCATAAGACTGCAGAGGAATTAATTGATGTATACTTCTTCCGTTATTATTGCTGCGATTGCCTTGGCTTAGCGCAATCATGGCTTAAAGATTCTTTGCTATTCTCACAGTGATGGTTTTGGAAGTGCAAATGTTTGCTTTTAAATAACACTTTAAATTGCATTAACAATTTAAATTAATTTTATTTTGTAATACTTTAAGTTAGAAAATAACAGTGATTTATATAGCTTATATATTTATTTATATATCTTATCAATACTTTTGCTTTTCCACAAACTCTTACTTTACTAATTCAAAATTCAAAATGTTCGTCTGCTCGGAAAATATTTTTTGTTATTTTTTCAGTAACCATGGAAAACCAGTGAAGCATGATCGCTTGTTGCTTCTGTTTCATTGGTCTTTTAACATTATGTTTTAGAGGGCTTATACAAAAAACGGTTTCAGTTCCTTGATAGCTTCATCTTGAGGCACACCTATACAATCACCTAATTTCTTGTGGGTGCTACCATCAAGGTCACCTTGCATATCCCTGGCTGCTGGGCTTTGAAGTGTTAGCTTGTCTTCGCCAATTCGCAAGACCCATTTGCCATATCAAGGCTCCTGAGGCTGTCCAATCACCCCGTCATATCAGATGCCAGGGTAAAATCCCTCACATAGCCTACACCAGATCTGTATATAAGTATGGGCTGGGGAGATAGGCTAGTTTAGGCTGACACAGGCTACACCAAATCGGTATATAAGTATAGACTGAGGACATAGGCTACACCAAATCTGTACATAAGTATAGGGTGGGGAGATAGGCAAGTATAGGCTGACATAGGCTACTCCAGATCTGTATATAAGTATAGACTGAGGAGATAGGCTAGTATAGGCCCACATAGGTTACACTAGATCGGTATTTAAGTATAGACTGAGGAGATAGGCTAGTATAGGCTGACAGGCTACACATAGGCTACACCAGATCTATATGTAAGTATAGACTGAAGAGGTAGGCTAGTATAGGCTCACATAGGTTCACATAGGTTCACATAGGCTACACCAGATCTGTATATAAGTATAGACTGAGGAGATACGCTAGTATAGGCTCACATAAGCTACACTAGATCTGTATATAAGTATAGACTGAGGAGATATGATATTATAGGCTCACATAGGCTACACCAGATCTGTATATAAGTATAGACTGAGGAGAGAGATTAGTATAGGCTCACACAGGCTGCTCCAGATCTGTATACAAGTATAGACTGGGGAGGTACGCTAGTATAGGTTCACATAGGCTACACCAGATCTGTATTAAAGTATAGACCGAGGAGATACGCTATTATAGGCTCACATAGGCTGCACTAGATCTGGATATAAGTATAGACTGAGGAGAGAGATTAGTATAGGCTCACATAGGCTACACCAGATCTGTTTATAAGTATAGGCTGGGGAGATAGGCTAGTATAGGCTCACACAGGCTACTCCAGATCTGTATATAATTATAGACTGAGGAGATAGGCTGGTATAGGCTCACATAGGCTACACTAGATCGATATTTAAGTATAGACTGAGGAGAGAGATTAGTATAGGCTCACATAGGCTACACCAGATCTGTTTATAAGTATAGGCTGGGGAGATAGGCTAGTATAGGCCCACATAGGTTACACTAGATCGGTATTTAAGTATAGACTGAGGAGATAGGCTAGTATAGGCTGACAGGCTACACATAGGCTACACCAGATCTATATGTAAGTATAGACTGAAGAGGTAGGCTAGTATAGGCTCACATAGGTTCACATAGGCTACACCAGATCTGTATATAAGTATAGACTGAGGAGATACGCTAGTATAGGCTCACATAAGCTACACTAGATCTGTATATAAGTATAGACTGAGGAGAATGATATTATAGGCTCACATAGGCTACACCAGATCTGTATATAAGTATAGACTGAGGAGAGAGATTAGTATAGGCTCACACAGGCTACTCCAGATCTGTATACAAGTATAGACTGGGGAGGTACGCTAGTATAGGTTCACATAGGCTGCACTAGATCTGGATATAAGTATAGACTGAGGAGAGAGATTAGTATAGGCTCACACAGGCTACTCCAGATCTGTATATAATTATAGACTGAGGAGATAGGCTGGTATAGGCTCACATAGGCTACACTAGATCGATATTTAAGTATAGACTGAGGAGAGAGATTAGTATAGGCTCACATAGGCTACACCAGATCTGTTTATAAGTATAGGCTGGGGAGATAGGCTAGTATAGGCTCACACAGGCTACTCCAGATCTGTATTTAAGTATAGACTGAGGAGATAGGCTAGTATAGGCTCACATAGGATACACCAGATCTGTATATAACTATAGACCAGTATAGGCTCACATAGGCTCACCAGATCTGTATTCTCAGGGGCCTCCGTCTAGGGGATATGTGAATGGCGACCACAAGGTACCCAAGCTGAGCAGAACATTACTTCCACTTACTGGTGTTTTGCTCCTTACTGTAGCTTTTCTATCTGACCTTACCTTGGTCAATTCTTGTTCTCTTCCAACCCCGATGCTATTAGGGTTCCTGAGGGCTAGGGAGTCTTTATTTTTCCAACCTCTCCATTTCTCTAATTTCCTTATAAACTCTTAACCCCTAACATGCTGACCTGTCATGGCATTGGTAATCAGAGGATATGGTCGGTGAATTTATTTTGATAATTCTCCCGGTCAGGTCAGTAAGACCCGTAAACCGACAGGTGTGATCCTCCAAACATTCTGGGGGTTGTGAGAGAGCGATGTAACCGCCAAAACATAAAAATATGGTGCTCTCTAAAAAGCGGTTATTATTACTGCTAAGTCTCCACGGCAAGAGGAAGTGGACCAGAACCACCTTCAAATATGCCCGGCCACTTCTAGCACCCCATCTATCAGTGAAAAATATTGGAGAGCAAGAGGATTAATGACTTCATTGTCAGAAATCCAGCATTAGCTAACAACAACAACACCACCAACAACACATTTCTCAAAACTTTTCGTAAAACGCTGGCATATGAGGATTCTCCAACTATCTGGAATTGGCCTTTGCTTTGGCCTGCTCATTGTGATTGACCGTGGCTTTTTTCTGGCCAGTGATTGCAAGTAGTGATGTGAGCTATCTAACACTTTGTACCTCTTTTTCCCACTTGCTGCTGAGACAATATTTCTTTTTTCTTTTGTAATATTCAATACGCCAGTAGCTACATTTCCAGAGAGAACTTCAGACTCACTAACGGTTAATTGTGTTCTAAAGTGTACATTAATATAAATGAAACAGTATCTGCATTATCATCTTTCTTGGAAGTTTGAAAACAGTGTTACAATTATCAATTTAAACCAAAAAGGTGAGTCGATTAAAAACATTACACAACACTTATAATTTACTGAAACATGTTCTGGTAAATTATAAGTAAGTTTTGTGTAATATTATTACTTGACTCACCTTTTTGGTTTAAGTATCTGCATTATTGTTCAATGAATCTTATTTCTTTCCAGGAGCTATATTTGGAGGCACAGACATAATCAGCACTCGCTCTTTGACTAAGGAACAATATATGAAGCACAATAATGTTCCAGATTGGGCCAGTCTAACATACAATTGTCGGGAAGAGGATAAGCAGACATTATAATCATTCAAGATGCACTTTACTAATGCATGATTAAATGCAAAACATGTTATGTATTAGAATGAATCACTATATTCTCAGAGCCTAACATAAATTTATAGTTATAGCTCATTCACCAGGTGCACCTGCTAAATATTATCATGTACTTATCAGGTATGCAGGTATGAAATATATGAATAACGCATCTCTCATTCAGGTAGTGGGCGTATGATGTCAGCTGTTTTGTGGCATAGTGTTCAGTATGTTCCATTTCTGCTGACTGATACACTAGAATACACCAAAGTTCATTTACATACTTAAAGAGAAGGCAGAAATAATGAGACATAACGCTACATCTGACTATTGAAGATTTAAGAATTAATACCAGACAGCGAAACTGGACACCAATGAATCCTTGATAACTATACCATAGGCAATTAAGATCGCAGTGCAGAGGGAGTGAGTGGCAAATCAAAACAAATTATATGAATGCCATGCAACACTTTACTTAGTACCCCATGCTTCATGCTTTGAAATGTTTAAAAAATAAAGTCAATGATTTTCATGGCACACTTGTCTTGCTTGAATATTTTGGTTGCCCAGAGAAAATCTTTATATGTGTATCAACAAATCTTAATATATATTTAGTAACTAAGCTTCACTTATCTTTGGTAATTGTGAATTAAATTCCAATTCTAAATGTGCTTCACAAGTCAATCTTCACATCAGTGGTTTTATTGTTTGTTTCATTATTACAGCCTCTAAGTGACGGATTCTTTCCTATCGTATTACCAGCTGCTGAAGGCAAAAAAAGTTTAACAATCAATCAGTGGTATATCAATATTCATTATACAATCATTATTCTTCAAAATAAATGTATTTTCCCAAACCATTAAATTTATGTGTCCATTTAATTGTTTTGATAATTTAAATTCTGGACGATGATGAGTGATGACTTGTGAAATTGGCCTGGAATTGGAATTAAATTTATAATTACCAAAGAGTGAGTGAATGGGGTTTAAGGGCCTGTCGACAACTAGGTCATTTGGGCCTGCAATTACCAAAGATAAGTGAAGTTTAGTCACTAAATGTTATTAATACATGTTGATTTATATTGTTTCTCTGTCAGTTGCTTCAGTTTTCATTGTATTTATATGTGTAATTAATTAATGAATAATAAATGTACACTTTTTAGCTCTTAAAATTATATGTATATACATATCTACAAATATAACAAATATCTTGGAGGCATTAAGCTTCACTTATCTTAGTACTTGCTGCAAAAATTAAACACTAACTGCAATTTCATATATATATATATATATATATATATATATATATATATATATATATATATATATATATATGTGTGTGTGTGTGTGGATTTGTATTGCTTCACTGTTAATAGCTTCAGTTTTTCATTATATGTGTATATTTTCAAATCAAAATTTTTCCATTTTATGTGGAGATTTACAGCACATGTATATCTGTAGTATTACAAGGGGCATTCGTAAATGATTGGCAATTGCATTGTTTAAAATATGTTGCTCAATCTATGGGCATGTCTTCTAATAGGACTATGAACTGATACTAGTACACCACGTAGAGCAGTTATGAACCAAGTGCATAGTCAAAGAACAGTGCTTGATTGTTGTGAAGTAATGAAAGCCATGGACAAGATGGAAGGCGACTACCATGGACAAAGATGGACTGTACAGTTTTCATGGAAGGAGTTAAAACAGCAGATATTCATGAACGTTCGACTTTGATATGTAGTCAAGAAGCTCCTGCACAAAAGATTGTTTATAACTGAATCACTGGGTTTGCCAAGGAAGGGAATATGCATGCAAGAATGTGAGTACTGGTTGTCCATTGTAGTCTCCAAGAAACATGAACTTGTGTCTGAATGGATTGTAACTGATACGTGCATAAGCTATGATGAACTGGAATGGCAACAGGTGGTGCAATCCTGCATACCATTATTCATGATGATTTCAGAATGAAAAAGGTATGTGCATGCTGGCTTCCTTGGGACTTGACACAGACCCAGAAGGAGAGCAGAGTTGAAGCGTTGTCGATTATGAAAGGAAGATCCAGATTGTTTGGAGAAACTGGTGACAAATCATGGTGTCACTTAGAAGAAAGACATTGTTTGATAATATGAAGGAACATGAACTTGAAGAATGCACTGTGGGTTAATATTTCAGCAAAAATAAGGAATTGCAGGCAGTTGTGCATAAATGGATGCATAGTACCTCCAAACAGTGCTTTCAGGATGCAATATTGAAGTTGCCAGGAAGGTGGCAGCAGTGTATTGACGTTGGTGGGGAGTATATTGAGAGATCCCATGTACACTGAATCATCTTTATTAATAAATAAGATACAAAACACTCTTATTGTAAATAATTTCCAAATACCCCTTATAGTAACAGCAATTCCATATTTTCATTATGAAATGCATTGCTCATTGATCTGAGCTTATTGGTTCACTTCGTCTTCTCAATATGCTGTTATGGTGCAGAATTAGCAGCACAATGCACTATAATATAGTTTCTAAAAGTGTCAAAATAAGTCTCCTGAAGTTTTGATTTAAATGTCTTTACTCAGAGGTGAGCCCGAGGTCATATGATGTGATGGGAACAAAATATAAATACTTGATGCTCATTTCATGTACTTTGTCGTTCTGAGGTGAACTGTTTTCCTTCAACAGGTCCTTGATTACACACAATTTAACATATCCATGATTTTTACGTAGAACTGCAATGGAGCAGGACACATTACAGCTACTCTAGAATATAGTTAACTTGAAATCATCCGTCGCTCTCCCATTGGAGTCCAAGTTTCACTCTTGGTTATTACTGTCTTGAACAAATGAATTCAGTGATGTAGTTTATATGTGCAGCCTATGATTTTGTGACTGAAAATTTTGTAATGCAGCAATGAAATATGTTCAACTGCTAATTATTTGTAAACTGCCCTTTTTACTACAGCATTACAGTATAAACAACTTTCACTAGGGATAGTCGTAAGTCAGTGGTTTTGGTACCAAAGTGATGGACAAGACAATAAATTAAAAAATCTTGGAAACTGCAGGAAAATACAGCATATCACCATGCTGTCCATATAGCAGCCTAAGCTCTCAGTTATCTGGAGACACAAAAACCCAGGAAATGTTCAAACATTAATTACTCATTAATTTAGCTCCCTGTGGACAATCATAGTGGAATAATATAAAATATTCCTAGTGTTGTAATGGAATTAGTAACACTGATATCACTTGTTTTGCCTACTGACATGTTGAGGGAAACGGTTGTTCCTATCATCAGAAGGTGTCCAACTGACCCGTGTTGTTGGAGTTTCTATTGAGGTGATGGTCTTTTGTGGTGGCATCTTGTGGTGATGATATGTACTTTTTTTTGGTAGTGTTTAATGCCCATTTTTACTACATGCTGCACTGCAGGAGGTGACACTGATGATACATGGAAGATATGATGGAGCACTGGTGGAATGAGATGGCGGGGAAACCAGAGAACCCAGAGAAAATCCACCTCTGCACTGCTTTTACATTACAAATCCCATATGCAGTTGCCCAGGATTGAACTTGCCTTTGGTGAGAGGTGAATGGTCAACCACTTGGCCACAGTGCGGTCGAAATGTACTTCCAGAGGGGACTTGCCAGAAATGGATGGCCAACCACAGCATTAACCCTTTGCAGTCAGACGTCGATATATGGTCGACATGACAGTAATGCCTGTACGGTCATATATCGACAGTAAAACTCTTAATGTTTTCTCGTCTGAGTTACAAGAAATAATGCTGTTGGCAGCATGTTACAGGCATCACAGTGTTTGTAGAAGTTTTACCCAGCCTATACTGCCATCTGTTTGGAAATTCTTTAAACTATTTCAATATACAGAGGAAATATTTCTTTCGGAGATGCACAATATTTTGTAATGACTTCAAGTGTGCATAAACCAGATCCTTCCGGTATTAAAAAACAAAAGTGTCATGTTATGTGAGTGATGACAATGTGGACAATGAGTTTGAAGAGGAAAACGATGTGGAACTATCTGGTGTTGCAAATGTTGCATGTGCTGATAAATGGAAATTGATAGACAAAACTGACCAGAAGCCCAAAGAATGTACTTTTTCCAAGAATTCAGGTCCAAAACTGAATGTTGCCTCTCTTGCTGAAACAATTGAGTACTTTAGCTTGTTTTTACTGATGAACTAATATATCAAATTGCTAAGGAAACAAATAGGTACATGAGAGAAAAAATTGCAGTGTTACAATTGTCCCCATGCTCTGTTTGGAAAACTTGGCCTGATGTGTCTGTAGTAGAAATGAAAGAGTTTTTAGGAATAATATTGAACATGGAGCTCATTTTACTTCCGGAACTAAAGGATTTTTGGTCCATTGATAGGACAACTCAAACTTTTCTGTGATGTTATGCCTTAGGATAGATTTTTACAGATTTTCTAGATGCTACATGTAGGGGATGATTCACAGAATATCACTACTCCATCTCTTAGAAGAATTAAAAAGGTTCATGGGGTAATTGTTGGATTTCTGGAAAAAGAAAAAAAGATTACAAGAACACTTTTTACCCAGCAAAAATAATGCTGTAGATGAATCAACTGTGGGATGTTCGTAGTCTTATTCCCTACTATGGAAAGTAAATAAGGCAAATTTCTATTTTAGCGTATCCTGTAAAGCAATTCAGTATAAGAATTGTACTGTCTCTGATAGATCGCCTTGGGCTTTGTGCTTTTGGAGTTAGTGGCTACCATTTATTTATAGATCACTATAGTAGTGTAGAGTAGTAGTGTAGAGCACAGTTAGGCAGGCATGAATGTCACACCACAGGTACTATAATTGCTGGTAGGGTAGGCAACCCAAAACCTGTAAAGCAAGGGGGTTTTGACAAAACTAAAATGTGGCAAAACCAGTTCTTACCGGGATGGCAGGGTGATGGTTATGGGCTGGAAAGACAAAAGAGTAGTCTTGATGATATCTATATTTCATGATACCTCTATGCAGAAAACTATAACGATGCTGTAGCAGTGTACTAGAAAAAATGTAGAAAAGTTGTTGTGTGTGCTTGATTATACCAAACACATGGGAGGCATGGATCGCAGTGACCATTATTGCGCAACAGATGCTTTTATGCGAAAATCGCTGAAGCGGTGATGCAAATTATTTTTCTGCTGCCTGGAAATAGCAACAATGAACTCTTACATTTAATACAAACTTCAAACTTCCCAGGCAAGCACCCATCCCTTGTCCCATGTGAAATGCAGAAGGTTACTTGTCGAGAGCTTGGTGAAAGGCATAAACAACTCAAGGCCAAGGTCATACCCAGTGAGAGATAGGAAAGGCTAAACAATGCGCCACATTTCATATATCATTTTGAAGGCAAAAACACAAAGACGGTACCATCTGCAGCAAGAGGGAGCGAGAAAAGAACATGTGTGCAAACAAACTAGCCATATGTATCAATGAATGTTTTGTGCGCTATCATACACTTGTCAATTACAAAAATTAATTGTCTTATGCCATAATGAGAAGTGTGTGTATGTGTGTGTACATAATCTTCGTGTGTCCCTGTTTACATCTTACATACATTACTATTTATGGCTGAACGCTATTTGATTGGTACGTGTTTTTTATGTCATGGATACTTTAACTCGATCTAAAGTGTTTAGAAACTTAAAACAATTAAATCCTCATGTTAGTGGACAGTGTATCCAGTACAAAGTGTTCCAGTGCGCCAACAATTCTGCCGTCAAGCTCAGCTACATTTGATATTATCAGCAGTGCTGGTAAGTATAGTGACAAAGGCCACTTTTGCATGAAGTTTTGCTCCCATTAGCGCAGCTCTAGTAGCAAATTTAAAGCTCCATCCAGGGTGCGGAAATTTCTTCCCACGACTACGACCGGAAAGGGTTAAACCGAACATTACACTTGTAAAACGAACCAGTTATACAGCAGAATTGGACACTTGGGAGATCATTTTAAAACACATCCCACAGCTAATGAATTTTGATTTGCTGCCAATATGTCTCCTCTGGAAGTACATTTCACCACCACAAGATCACCACAATAGACCATTACCACAACAGAAACTCCAACAATACAGGCCAGTCAGGTACCTTCTGATGATGGGAACAACTGTACCCTGAAATACATGTAAGTAAAATGTAAGAAGTGTCAGTATTACTAATTCTGACTCAAAAAAACACATCAGTTTCTACGAGGCGTGTTTTTAAAGTAAGTACCATTTAAATATTTAACCGCTGCAGTCCAGATTTTGAGCATGTGGGATTTCTTCCTTCATTCATTAGGAAGCCAGACTCAGCTGTGAGTGACCCTCATTTTGTTTTTGCTAATTGTTTGAGCATTTCAACATGTTCAAAACAATTGAACGACCCGCCGACTGTGAAGTTAGATCAGGGGTTCGTTTTTTTAATATGAGAAATGTTATGCTAGTAAACATTCATCCCCAAGTGTGCGAGGTTTATTGGGAAACAAAAGAGTGACAATGCCTGGCCACACACAGCCTAAACTCAAAGATCTGGTCGCAACATTTGGTTGGGAAAGTTGACCATCTTCCCAGTGGTCTTTTTTGCCACTAGGAGATTTTCATCTGTTTCTTACACTGAAGAAATTCCTTGTTGGGAAACATTTCAATCTTGGTGATATTAAAAAAGAAGTGCAGACTTAGCTTTTATTACAGGCAGCACCATTCGTTGACAAAAGCTTACAAAAGCTGGTTTCCAGCTGTTTTCCTGTTATGATAAGTGGCTAAATAAGGGCGATAACTAAGTGTGAAAGTAGTGAAAGATGTAAGTTAATGAATGATAATAAAGTATTTGGAAAATGTTCTTTAATGTTTTAAAAAATTATCGGTACTTACCTTAAAAATACACCTCGTTTCTTTTCATATATTAGTATGAAATTCATAATTAATAATAATTAGTTTCTGTTAGAAAGCAAATATTTTTATTGTGTTTTCTGACATGAATCTGAGATACTCTAAATACACAGTATGTGCAGTCTGTGATTTGTGGTGGAAACTTATCTTTACAATTTTTGATGTGTAAATACTTTACGGGAAGTTAGAATAAATATTTTTTTGTATTTTGGTTATTTCAAATACCTTTCCACAAAGCTATCAGAACCACTTGACACTTTCCTATGCAGACATGGTACTAGACACTCTGCCAAGCTTCCTCACACACCTCAACAACCTCCGACCCCAAATTCAGTTCACCATGGAGGTGGAGAAGGATGGAACACATTTTTGAAGATTCTGGTCTGGAGAAACAACAACAGTACTCTGGGGCATGCAGTGTACTGCAAACCAACACACACTGACCTCTATTTGAATGCTTCTAGTTTCCATCATAAATCACAATGGGTCGGAGTTCTCAACACTCTGGCCCACAGAGCTGTATCTGTCTCCGATCCCAGCCACCTAAAGCAAGAACTACAGCACCTGAGGCACACTTTCCGCCAAAATGGCTACTCCGTAGAAGACATTGAAGCCTCAATCTCCAAGGCCAAGAGAGGAAAACCACAATCTCAGCTAACACCAGACAAGCCGACCACCATTGCCTGCATCCCATACACTGGCAATCTATCTGGCAGAATCAGTAGAATTCTGGCAAAACACATCATCAGAACCATCCATAAGCTGTCTTTCAAGATTAAACACCTAGTGAGGCCGGTAAAGGACAAACTGGACCTTAATGTACCAGGGGTATACCGTATACCCTGTGAATGCTGGGCGCCGTACATAGGGCAAACCAGCAGGACCATTTCCACCAGTCAAGGAACACAAACGGTCCATACGCTTAATGCAGCCTGACAAGTCAGGGCTGGCGGAGCTATGCTTTGAAAAAGACCACAGAGCGAACTTCAAAGAAATGACCATTGTGGCAAAATGTAGCAGTTTATGGGAACGGAGGGTTAAGGAGTCTCTGTCCATCTCCTCTGAGAAGAACACACTGAACCAGGATGCTGGATTGCAGTTTAGTCCCTCCTGGAAACCAGCCTTAAAGTTGGAAATCGATCAACTGAGAAAAAACAGATTCCAATGGAGCGGTGAACAACCTCCACATTAGACTGGGTGTTTTCTACTTGGTACATACTAGCGGACAGTACATATACTGGTCCCTTCACTCTTGATAGTCATTCATCATCCTGATGATGGGAGAGATGTATACTCCCGAAACGTTGATAACTCTGCATCACTACACCTGGCTAGAAGCCCGAGAACATCTTGAATATTACCTCACATTGCCATCCCTAGAATTGACAGCTAGGAACGATTTGAATGGGAAAAGAATAATGCAGTTTTTACATCTTTCCATTCTTTCATATGTCCAAATATGCTATTTTGGCTGAGTCCTTACTATTCATGAATTTAGTGATCTCAAATTTTGATGTTAGATTTCTCTTGACTCCAACTAAAATTCTGCTTGCAATTTGTGTGTTTTTTGGGAGAAGATAAGTTGTATAACCTTTCAGTTCAAAATATTTGCTTTTTGTCTTCTGCAATATTGGCTTCCATAAGACCAAAGGCATCTATATTTTCGTTTTGTAATAGTGTAAGAAGTTCAGATTTTTTATCATGACTAAATCCTATCACTAGGGCTAGGAAGTTCATGCATTTGCATGTTTTTTCATAGGGGTTTAAAATGTACGCTTTTACATTATGTGCACGAATTATGGAATTTTCAGTTATTTGGACATGATTTTATGGTGCATATTACTGCATATTTTCCTGATTTTTTATAAATGCATAATATTTCAATATTATAGCCCTTATATTGCATATTTTAATGAGTTTTATGGGTTTTTGTTATTGTTTTCCGGCTGGATAATTTTTTTCGTATTGGTAATATTGCATATGATGATACAACTGACGAACATTTCAATATTATAGCCCTTATATTGCATATTTCAGTTGTTTTTATTATTTTTTTCCATCTGTATAATATTTTTCACATTGGTAGTATTGCACATGATGATGCAACTCGCGAGGTGACGAGAACTAATACTGAGTCATGTTGTCACGCAGTGAATTCCTTGTTTCCATCCTTTCATTATATGTATGTGCGCAGAGAATAATCAGTCCGTTACCTGAGAGGTTTACATAACAAAGATAAATTGCAGGTCAACGTTTCAAGCAGAACAATTATATCAATGCTTGTCTGCCCACCAGTAGTTGTGTCGTGGTCTTCAAACGTAACAGTGTTGTGAACTAGTTTCCACCAAATTAAATTAGGCGTATAAAATATTAAAAAGCTGTTCAAATGCCGGAAATAAAACCAACTTTGAGTACTAGATTAATTAATTTACAGAACGAGTATTCAATTTAATATCTACAGATAGTAAGGTACTGTTTTGTGGAGCGTGTGAGAAAAATGTAGGAAGTGAGAAAAGATTTCAAATAGTTCAGCACATAAACACACAAAGAACCTGTTCAAAAACAGCTAGTAGAGTGTGTAGGAAGCAGGGTTACTGAATTTTCCTATGACTTGTGCCAAGCATTTTTAGCTGCTGATATTCCCTTGTTCAAAATTAATAATCTGACATTTAAAAACTTTCTTGCCAAGTACACTCGACAGCATGTGCCTGAAGAAAGTACACTGCGTAAGACTAATGTAGGACATTGTTACAATAATGTATTGTTAAATATACAAAATGAATTAGTGGATCAGTTTGTGTGGTTGCCTGTTACCCCTGATTCTGAGTGTTGTTCTGTTTCTAATATAATTGTGGGTGCTTTAAATTATGGTCAAAAGACTACACCTTATCTTCTTAATGTGTGCGAATTGTCGACCACTGACAATGTGACTGTGACCCAGTTTGTGATGGACTCTTTGAAATTACTATGGCCTTGTGGAATCAAATACGATTGGTTACTTATATTTGTTACTGATGCAGGTCCTTACATGGTAAAATCAGGACAAACTCTGGAAGGTATTTTTCCTAACTTAATTCATATAACTTGTTTGGCATATGCTGTTCATTGCATTTTTGAGACAATAAGTGATTCTTTCCCATTGGTAGATAGATTTGTGTGCAGTACAAAGAGAATTTTTATTAAATCTCCTAAAAGAGTTAAGTTGTTTAGATCAACAGCATCTAATATCCAACTTCCTCCTGCATCAGTGTTAGCTCGATGGGGAACATGGGTCCATGCAGTTTTATATTATGCTGAGCACATAGAAATAGTCCAAAAGGTTGTTAATTCATTGAACTCGAAAGATACTTCATTAATAGCAACTGTGCAAAATATTCTGTCAGGCACTAGGATCTTAGTTTCATATTTGTCCATTTTTCTTTCTTACCAATAGCCTTAATGGCATTGGAAGCTGTAGGATCTCCTTTGCATGAATCAGTTAATGTGTTTGAAAAAACAATGTGATCTAAGTTCGGTTCCTGGTAGCATAGGACAAAAAGTGAAAGAGAAAGTGAATTATGTAATTTCAAAAATTCTGGTTATAAACAGATGTGCGATATCCGAGACATCCTCGAAAGAAAACCATCTGTCACACCAAGAGACTTGCCTCTCTCTGCGAAGCAGTTAACATCATTTAAATATGCCCTGATAACATCTTCTGACGTGAAGAGAAGTTTCTCACATTACAAAAGTGTTTTGCGAGGCAACAGATAATGTTTTACAGTTGAAAATGTTTGCAAAATGTTGGTTGTGAACTGCAATTTAGCAGTTAATACTAGCAGCAGGACCTCTTCTGCTTCAACCTCTAAGGAATAAGGTAACTTATTATTTATAGTAATTCGTCTTGTCTACTGCAAGGGACATTAATTGTTTTCATTAAATAGTGCATATTTCTTGGCATATTTTCAAGTTTTTAAGAGCATATTTGCATGCATATTTCAGTGTTTTTTAGAGCATGAACTTCCGAGCCCTACCTATCACATTCCATTGCAGTATATTTAGTGTAGATATTTTCCCAAATCAGTTCCCACCTGGAGTTCTGATTGGCACACTATTACTCCGCAAAATTTCAATTTAGGAAACATATCCATATATTTGAGCTAATTCCAACTTTTTCTTATGGACACTTTTCTTCAGCCACTAGAAGGACACACCTATATGCTGTGATAAGCGAACAATCGTACATTTTTATTAGAGGAAATAGAAAATTAGAGAAGTGGAAAGATAGGAAAAATAGACTCCCTAACCCTCAGGTACCCTAATAGCATTGGGGTCAAAAGAGAACAAGAGATGATCAAGGTAAGTCCAATAGAAAAGATTACAGTGAGGAGCAAAGTACCAGTAAGTGGAAGTAATGTTCTCAGTAGTAGTAGTAATGTTGTAGGGCGCACAAGTTATGTTCTCAGCTTGAGTACCTTGTGATCGCAGTCCACATATCTCCTTGACAGGAATCTCTGAGGTAAATGAAACTCAAATATTGGTGCAATAACAACTTCATGCAGGCTAATACTGATAAAAGCAACTTTCAATTCTTTTCATTAAGAAATAAATCGGTCAGTATCTCCCTATCATATGAGAATGTCCTGTTACCTAGAACTAAAAATGCACTATACCTTGGTACACTTTCTGACAAAAAAAATTAACATGGAAAAATCACATTGAAAATGTAGAGAATAAAGCCACTAATTATTTTAAAATATTAAGAAAACTAGCTGAAACTAAATGGGGATGTTCAAAAAATACTCTCAATTAAACATACAACATGTATATAAAACCAATTCTCAAATATAGCAGTAAAGTTCTTATTGACTGCATCCCTGTCAACCTTAGCAATACTTGAATGTACTCAAAATTAAACTCCCAGATTAATAATTGGAGCAGTTAAAAGCACTCCAATTATAGCATTACAAGCCATAACATGCAATAAACCCATCACAATGGAACTTGAAGAACAAGTTATTTTAATCTATGAAAAAATTATGGGACTACCAGATAATAATTGGGAAAAATACCATAATTCTATCAATACTTTAAAAACTCAAATAGGTGTGATACAGAAAGTACAAGAATTGTACAACAATATAAATTATCCATCTGAAAGAGAACCATTCATACGTCTCAATAATCCTTTGAATATCCTAGAAGTGAACCATCTAGATCTATAATTGAAAATTTTATAAAAAAAAGAGTGTCACTGCTAGAGAAGCTCAACAATTTGAAACCAATTTAAGGTTTCCGGAAGATGAATGGATTCATATCTCTACCAATGGCTCCCTTTACAGTCAAGATGAAGCCACAGGTGTTAGTGCCATTTGCAAGTTATTCTTCTTTTATAAACATGTTGGAAACAATTCCATCAACTTTGATGAAGTTGATGGTATGTATCATTACAAATTTACTAATATAGTGTTCTTATCTGACTCTAAAGCTGCATTTCAAGCTATAATATCAACAGATCATACAAAAACTGCAGAAATATATTAATCCAATTACAAAATTTACATAAAACAATATTTTTCCATTGGATTCCAGCTCATTATGGAATAACTGGTAATGAACAAGTGGACATATTAGCGGGAAAAGGATCATCATTTGCAAATATAATTAGTGTGGGTTTTGATATTGGACGGCGTGAATGAGAAAGTGAGGAATGTGATAATGCGGCTTTAATGAGTTGTGCACATTGTTCTCTTCCACTTTGTTTTAACCACATCATCAAAATAACGCATCTGCACTTTGAGGACTAATGTAAGCACTATCAGATGTGTTGTATGTGTATTTTGCACTATTATTAATAATTTAAGCAGAGGGTTTTTGGCACTGTTGGTTGAAAATGTAATGATACACAGAAGTCATTGAATTACAAATAATTTTCCTCCTATGGTATTGATATCTTGGTACTTTGTTTCTCTCTATTAAAATGTCACTTGAAGTAGAATGCAACGTTTTGCATGGAAATGACAGACCACTATTTTGTTTATGATTAATTGTTATTCTAAGCCCATTTTCATGAGGTTCCGAGTGCTCGAGGTCAAAGGTGTCCCTTGTTAGTCATTCTTTATCCTGACGATCCTGGCCAGGACATTGGGACAAAGTCATGATGATATTGTATTCTCATCGGTACTTAACACGTGTGCAAATTTTCAAGTCAATCAGATAACTCTAAGTTGGTGAAAATTATGTTGAAAGATTCCATTACATTGATAAATTTAGTTAATAAATTTTGTTTTATCTTGATGATCTTGGTCAAGACTTTAGGATAAAGTTATGATATTATTGTGTCATTGCTCCTTGACATGTGTGCAAATTTTCAAGTCAATCAAACCACTCTAAGTTGGTGAAAACTAAACTGAAACATTCCTTTGCATTGATAAATTTAGCTTAAGTCATTTTTTATCCTGGAAGATCCTAGTCTGCACATTAGAACAAATTCAAGATATTATGTAATTCTCATCAATCCTTGACACGTGTGCAAATTTTCAACTCAATCAGATGCCTCAATTTGGTGACAGTTACCTTATATTGTTAAATTTAGCAGAGTCACTTTTTTATCTCGATATTGCTGGTCAGGACATTATGACAAAGTCATGATGATATTACATTGTCATCATTGCATGATACGTGTGCAAATTTTCAAGTCAATCAGACTTGGTGAAAATTAAGTTACATTAAGAGGTAGAACTGGAACTTAAAAATTCAATGCCACAACTGGGATTTGAACCACAGACCTTCCGCTTGCCGGGCGGACGCTCTAACCACTGAGCCATTGTGACAAACTGCCAGAATGGCATTAAATTCTCAAGCCAGTTCTACCTCTTAAACTTTGCCCACACACGGCTTGTGTGTTTAAAAACACCAACAGTAAGTTTGTTGGCATAAATAAATAATGATTAAGTTACATTGTTAAATTTAGCCAAGTCACTTTTTACTTTCTCTACTGGTAAGTAGGGGAAGTATTGTATTCCACCCAAAAATTCTATGTCGAGATTTCACCGGAAATATATGTTTTGAGGCCCCCTGAATCCAAAAAAAGCATTTTTAGAAAAAGGTCCGTGTGTGTGTCTGTGTGTCAGTCTGTCTGTCTGTGGACAGCATAGCTCAAAAACGAAAAGTCGGTTAAAAACCAAAGTTCGTATTTAAGAGGTAGAACTGGAACTTAAAAATTCAATGCCACAACAGTTCTACCTCTCAAACTTTGCCCACACATGGCTTGTGTGTTTAAAAACACCAACAGTAAGTTTGTTGGCATAAATAAATAATAATTGCCATCTGAAGGTTATTTAATCCCGGGATATAAAGTACTTACAATAGTAAGTCACCATTGGGGTAATTTGTCTCTGATGTAAGACTGCCTTTGTGGTTTACCAGGAGAAATACGAACTGGTTTGAGAATTTAATGCCATTCTGGTAGTTTGTCACAATAGCTCAGTGGTTAGAGCAGCCGCCCAGTAAGCGGAAGGTCTGTGGTTCAAATCCCAGTTGTGGCATTGAATTTTTAAGTTCCAGTTCTACCTCTCAAACTTTGCCCACACACAGCTTGTGTGTTTAAAAACACCAACAGTAAGTTTGTTGGCATAAATAAATAATAGTTGGTATTTAAGTTCAATGTCTTTCAAGGATGCGACACGAAGATTTTGAAGAAAATAGCCCCACCCTAGACTACCCTTTACATGGAAGATTTTTCGAAAATTGTGATTTTCTTGAAAATGGCTCTAACGATTTTGATTAAAATGTCATATATTTGACATATTTTTATGACAAATGAAATGTATATCTTGAATTTTCTGGCTATAGCCCCTGTAGTCGTATTTACTCTGGACAACTTTTGCATAACTGGTAAACCGTTAGAGATAGACCAAATCATACTATACAAAAAATGTAGATCTTGCTAAAATACACAATTTATGTTTGAATAAATTTTCTTGTAAGGTGAACCCTTTCGGAGATATTCCTTGTTATGTGTGTGAGTTTCGAAAAACTTAGAACTTCGTGAAATGGATCATCGTTCATTTTTTTATATGTTAAGTGTGCAAAGACAACAGAATCGCAAAGCTTTAAAAGATTTGACTATCGCACAAAGCCTACTGTATTCTAACATTCCCCTTGCACTTACAAGGAAATGAGCAATAAGATAAGTTTTACAAATGTTTATTTTAACTAACGCGAAGAAGATATAGGAATAAGAGTTTGTGAGAATGGTTAGTACAAGAGTAGAGAAAGTCATTTGAGTGCAACACATCAGATTTTTTATCCTGCCGATCCTTGTCTGGACATTAGGACAAAGTCATGATATTATTGCATTGTCATCGGTCCTTGACATGCACGCAAATTTTCAGGTCAACCAGACAACTCAATTTAGTGAAAATTAGGTTACATTGTTAAATTTAGCCAAATCACGCTTTTATCATGATAAAGCTGGTGAGGACATTAGGACAAAATCAGATCATTATATTTTCAGCAGTCCTTGACATATTTGCATACTTTTAAGTTAATCACACGACTCAAGTAGGTGAAAATTATGTTACATTGATAAATTAAGCTAAGTCCTTTTTTATCCTGGTCAGGATCTTAGGAAAAAGTTATGATATTATTGTATTGTCATTGGTTCTTGAAATGTGTGCAAATTTTCATGTCAATCAGATGACTAAGTTGGTGAAAATTACGTCGAAAGATTCCATTACATTGATACATTTAGCTAATAAATTTTGTTTTATCCTGATGACCTTGGTCAGGACCTTAGGATAAAGTTATGATATTACTGTGTTGTCATTGGTCCTTGCCCGCCTTGGTAGCGTGATGGTTAGCGTGTCTGCCTCACGTTCAAGAGGTCGCGAGTTCGAATCTCGCTTAGGGTAAGTTATCCGGGTAAGGTTTATTTCCGAGGTTTTCCCTACCCTGAGAAGACGAATGTCGGGTAACTTAAAGCTCCATGGACCTCGGGCTCATTTGAGCATCACTTCACCCATTTAATTTCATTCATTCGTCCGATATGACACAATGTTGGAGGACGTTAAAAAAAAAAAGTCATTGGTCCTTGACAGGTGTGCAAACTTTCAAGACTGTAAGTTGTTGAAAATTATATCGAAAGATTCCGTTACATTGATAAATTTAGCTAATCAACTTTCTTTATCTTAAGATATAGTTATGATATTATTGTTGTCATCAGCCCTTGACATGGGTGCAAATTTTCAAGTCAATCAGACGACTCTAAGTGGGTGAAAATTACGTTGAAAGATTCTGTTACATACATACCCACATGCACACATACATGTGAAGCTAATATAAAGCATGTAATAAGTGTCTCAGAGGATATTAAAAGTGAGATGGCCAGAAATAATTAAAAATGAAAAGCTTTTAAACATAACGGAAGAGAAAATAAATAAGGAAATAAAGAAATGTAAATGGAATTGGACAGGCTATACACACTTCAGTGAGGAAATGAATGCATTTCTAAGAAGGCACTATATTGGAACCACCAGGGGACAGGAAGGAGAGGAAGACCTAGAGAAAGATCAGTGGAAAAGTGGCAAGTAGTATCGGAAAGAGTTGGAATTAAGTTGCTATCAATAGAGTGAGGTGGAGAAGTTTTGTATCAGTTTTGGGGTATTTATCTCAGATGTGAGATTCCCTTTATGATCTACCAGGAAAATACAAATTTAATGTATAGAATATATACGAAGACCACTTGAAGACCTGTGAAGCATTAAGATCAGAAGGAACTACAGTTCAAAAGTATTGGAAAGCACGAATGCTAATGGCTTCATTGCCAGATGCAAGGCACTAGAAAACAGCAACAACATATATACGAATGGGGAATTTAATGTCATCTGGCAAGTTGGCCATGGTAGTTCAGTGGTTAGAACAGCCACGCATGAAGCAGATCTGTGGTTCAAATCCCGGCTATGGCATTGAATTTTTCAATCCCGATTCTGCCACTCAAACATTGCTCACACATGGCTTCTGCATTTAAACACACCGGCAGTAAATTGGTTAGCAGTAGAAGAAAAAATAATGATTACCATCTAAAGGTTATTTAAATCTAAGACATAAAGTACTTATGATTGTAAGTCGTCCTTGGGGTATTTATCTCATGTGTGAGATTCCCTTTGCGGTCTACTGGGAAAATACGAATTGGTTGGGAATTTAATGTCATAATGGTAAGTTGCCATGGTAGCTTAGTGGCTAGAGCAGCTGCACATGAAGCAGAAGATCCGTGAATTTAAACCAAAAAGGTGAGTCAATTAACAACACTTAATTTACCAGAACATGACGGCTTGACTTTCCTTCATTGTCAACTGGACATCAATTGGTTCTCTCTTTCCTGGAGAACCAGTCGATGTCCGGTTGATAATGAAGGAGAATCAAGCCTTTGAAACATGTTCCAGTAAATTATAAGCAAGTGTTGTGTAGTGTTATTAATCGACTCAGCTTTTTGGTTTAAACTGATTATTAGAACACAGTTTTCAAACTTCCAAGAAAGAGGACAGAAGATCCGTGGTTCAAATCCAGGCTGTGGCATTGAAGTTTTCAGTCCTGATTCTACCTCTAGTATTAAAAATTGACTCAATGATGACTAAATGTGCAAGTTATATTTCCTTCTTAATCATATAATTTAATCTGCCACGAATTTGTATTTGGTAGTTAGGAGTAATATCAAGTGGCTGTTGATTCCTTGGCTCATTTTCACATTCATTACTTCTGTTTGAAAGATGTTAATCTTATAAATGAAAGAAGAGGATTTAATAAGGTTGGTATCACAATTGTTGATCAGTGTTGTTACATTCAATGCTTGCTATCATACAAAATGCTATTGTTGCAACAAAAAAAATTTGTTGTTTAACGATGCTGTCAATTACCAGGATCACATCAGCATTGCCGGTGTGCTGGAATTTTGTCCCACAGGAGTTCTTTTACATGCCAATAAACCGACTGACATGGAGCTGTTGTTTTTAAGCACACTTAAAAATCATCAGCCTGGGCTGGGTTTGAACCTGTGACCTCGGGATCAGTAGGCCAGCATCTAACCAACTGAGCCACCCGGACCAATACTATTGTTGCAGGACTTCAGCTGTAATGTGGTTTAGAGATTAGAACATCAATATATTCTACTTGTATTTTAAACTTGTTTCAAAAATGGAATTGCAGGTGTGCTCAGTGTATTAATTGAGTATGTATGTGTGATTTTGAGGAGTTAATAATGAAATCCTCCTCCTTCTGGCTTCCCAAATATTTTGATGTTAGATTTTTGAGGACCACAAGAGAGAGACTATGGTGTGCACTGGCGAGCGTGGGTGCAAGTGTGTGTGTTGCACATGCAATATTTTATCATATGTATTTCTTTTATCTTTATCATTTTGGGCAGGTAGAAATAAGAAGGGCGTAAGTGAAGGAAGTCCTGACAGCAGCACAAGTAGCAAAGTGGAGATGGGCAGGTTACACAGTAGGGTCCCAATAATAATTGCTGGACAAAATGAAGAGGAGCATTAGCAGCAAGGAAACACATGCCTGGAAGGACCACGACCACCTGCTCAGCAATTAAGACAGTGTGACAGCATGCCAAAGGAGATCGGACATACCTGAACACATCAATGAAAGTGAAAACAAGTGTCAAATGTCAAAATAAGTGAACTAATGCCAAGTGTCAAAAGAGTAAGTCTCAAGCTCAGAGGAGTGAAACTGAAACTCAATGAAAACAAATCTAGGTTGACATAAACTATAGTTACAAATAAAGAATCTGGAATCTACCAAATTAAATGCAATAACTGCAACGAGGTGTATATAGGAAAAACTAAGAGGAATTTGGAAACGAGAACAAAAGAACTTTCAGATGTATAAAATACAAACATTTAGAAAAATCAGCAGTTGCCACCCATTTTTGGAAGAAAATCACTGCATTAATCTGGATCCAAAATTATTAAAACACATCAAGAAACCAAGAATTGTCAACATGGGAACAGATCTTCATCTGGAAAAATAAAGACCGAGTTTTCAATTTTGATGTACCACAAGACGATGTTATACAAGTTCTTAAAACCACCACCAGAGTGGTCTACAGGAGAACCAGCCCTGGGAACCAGCCTCTACAGTTCAGTCGATGTCCAGTTGATAATGGAGGAAAGCTAGCCTCCAAAACATGTACTGGGAAATTTTAAAAGTGAGTATTGTTTAGTGTTATTGACTCAAAATTCCTATTTTAATGTGAATCCAACAACACAGTCATCAACTTCCAGTATTTATTATTAACAATGATAGTGTTTCATTTCTTGATACAAATGCTATTTATCTGTTCCAACACCGATTAACACACACCCCAAAGAAGGATGTCAGTCTGGGTGGCTCAGTTGGTTAGACGCTGGCCTACTGATCCCAAGGTCGCGGGCTCAAACCCGGCCCAGAACAATGGTTTTTAAGTGTGCTTAAAAACGACAGCTCCATGTCAGTAGATTTACTGGCATGTAAAAGAACTTCTGCGGGACGAAATTCCGGCACACCGGCGACGCTGATGTGATCTTGGCAATTGACAGCGTCGTTAAATAACAAAATAATTTTTTTTTTTCCCAAAGAAGGAAATGAGACATCTGTAAATACTAGTTCACTTTTCCAACGACACTAGCACTTTGTATAAGAACAGAAACATTTTGTAAATACAGCTTTTCAGCACCACTAAATATTCCAGCAGAATAGTATCAGTATATCCCATCATATCAATAAGATCCCATCACAGCACCTCATAAATGGTTTACTTGGGTGCAGAGTTCATTGGTCTTATCATCATCAGCTGCTGACTTACTGGTTGGTATTTGTTTGGTAGTCCTGTATCTGCCTGTTCTGTTTATCTGGTGGCATCTGTTGGGCGTTTGATGTACTTGCTAAGGTTGCTTGCATCTGGGATGCCAAATTCATGGCAGTATCCTTATTTATCAAAATGTAGATTCTCTCCGAAACAGTCAATTCCATAGCTTTCTAGACGTCTTTTAATAGCTTTCTCTTGGGTTTATTTCATGGTTTTGCTCCTGAAAATGATTTGCAATGGCTAACTTTTCAGTTTATTTTTGGCAAATGTTCCTAAAGTGTTCTTCTTTGCATGTGTAAATGAGTTTTCCCACTCCTCATTAATTGCTGTACCTATGGTTTGGTGAGAGATAGCTGCTATTTCTGTTTGACTCCACTTACAGTCATGGGCCTAAGTATGCGCACAGTTGCAAATACAAACAATATTTTATTTTGAATATTTGGCGGTCACAAAACTTAGAACAAGGTTCACAATATGAACTTCACACACCTTATAAAAGTACAGATATAATGAAATTACATTTATTTTGTTCTACATTAATAAATAAATTCTTTGTTCTCACAGGTTGAATTTTAAGGACATAAGTATTTGTGCAGGAGCATAGCATTGTATATGTATATACACATACAAAAAAAAAAATATTAAACAAAGATTTTCCTAATATTTTGTATGCCAACCTCTTCTGTAATTACTTCTCCCAGCTGTTTGGACAGTGGGTGGATAAGTTTCCTGCTAGTTTGTGCACCAATTACCGTATTTTATCGCATAAGGCCCCCCTCGCATATTTCACTCCCCTATGATTTTTCATCACTAAAAATTATTTACCTATTAAACATCGCATAATTCCCTCTCCTGGTCCTTCTTATTGGAGCGGCCTTCAAATGACTTGATAATGTACAACAATTGATGCAGCGGTGCCTGTCACGGACAACAATGGACACAATGCTTGCTACAAAATACTTGTATTGCCATTGTCACAACGTATTGTAAAATTGAAATGTGAAGTTGCAGACATGTTTCTAAGTCAGTTTGTTACAAGTCGTCATATTGTTAAGAAGAGTTTTAAAAAAAACTGGTATTCCTTGTGCCATTAATGGTTCTGACATATTATGGAATAGTGAACATGAAGATGTTCATGTTATATGTTATCTGAGCCAGATATAAATGAAAATAGTGATGATAATGACGAAAATGAGACTGCAAATAGTCAGAGAAAAGAAACAATGAAAAAATACATTGTAGGCCCAATGAAACCGTGGTATGTATCCAGTTCATTCACAAATTACTGTATACCTATATAACTTTTACATAATACTACATGGTTTCCCTTCCTTTCTGAATTCCTAGAAGCACCACTCGCATAATTCCCTCCCCAGTGTGTTCAAGCAAATTTTTCGAGATAAAAAGGGGGGGAATTATGCGATAAAATATGCCATTCTGTCACAAGTGGCTGTTTTAGTTGAGATTTGCTGGATATGTATTGTTTTCTTATTCTGTCTTCCAGCTCTCTATAAGTGCTCAATGGGGTTGAAATCCGGAGATAGTGCAGGTGCTTTTACTGTGTCTGGAGTATTATATAGTAACTACAAATGAACAATCTCTGCAGTATGTCCTGTTGGAAGTAGTAATAGTCACCTAAATTCAACTTCTCTGCGCTCTTCTTCAAATTGCCTTTCAATATGTCAATGTAGTCGTATCACTCCATATTTCTCCCAATGAATACCAGTTTCCCTAAACCAGAAGCAGCCATGCATCCCCAGACCATAACACCACCAACTTCATGTTTAACTGTTGCTTACAAGTTTTGAATATCCAATCGACTTTCTCCACACTCCCATTCAGTCATCATTATGAAATATATTTACTTTTGTCTGCACATAAAACTCAGAATGCACTGTCCATTCCTATATATTCCTTTGCAAACACTAACCTGCTCTTTTGATATTTTCTCTGATGTATGGCTTCTTTCTGGGTACCTCCACAATATATGGGGTGTAAAATATACAATAAATTGCCACAAAGGATTAGGAAAATCCCAAATCCAAACCTCTTTAAAAAAACAGTCAAGAGTTTGTTTGCCAGCAAGGCATACTACTCTGTTACAGAATACATGGAAGATGTACTGTGACCTCAATTTTAGGTGTCTTAACAAATCATTACTGTACATTTTTTCTCTTTTACCTTTCTTTTATATTTCTATACTCGTGTTTGTAAATATTGTAGACTTATTTTAATCCTTAAAGTTGTAACTATAGTGTATTGACGAGTCACCAATTTACGAGCACCTGCTCACCCATGTAAGTGTAATGTGACGAATAAAGTATAAGTACCCTGGAGTAGAATCCAGTACAATTGATGAGTTGTCTTATTCTCTTGGGCGTTACTGCTTCCCATACTGTTCTACATATGCAGCAGTTTCAGAAGAGGCAATTTGCAGATTTTTCTTCACCATTTTCATCCTCTGTCTTTGTTCCCTAGAATTTAGTTTCTGTGGATTATCTGCTCTTTCTTTATTTATTAGCATGTGGGTTTCTTTAAAATGTTTAACAACACTCTGCACAATCAATCGACTTCTCCCTATGGTGTGAGATATTTCCAAATACCATTTTTTCTGTTTATGTAATGAAGCAATAACCTCCCTTATGTCTAAAGATGTATCCTAGGTTTTGCAACCTATTTTAACCTTCTGTGGCTAACCAGTCAGTCCATACAACATGACTAGCATGCAGCAATAGGTGACAGGAGTTTGTGGGTTAGCATAACTATTTGTTGTGTTTACCATTGCTGTATGAACACTTACGTCCTCCATAAAATAGAACCCTTGAGAGAACACTTTTTTTAATATCTTGTAGAACACTGTAAAGCGGTGCCATGGCTGAGCAGTTGGTGTTCACCTACCACCTAGGCCTGGGTTCAATCCCAGGGACCCACATGTGATATTTGTGGTGGACGAAGCAGATTCAGGGCAGGTTTTCTCCAGTTTCCCCCACCACTCATTCCACCAATTGCTCCATTATCACCTTTCCAATCATCGATTTTGCCTGTATTTCATATCCTCTTCCCCACTATCATGCCTGGTGCTTGGCTGACCACCAGCTTCCAGGTCTTCACTCTATCTGGTCCATAGGTTCCTGTGCTCCCTGACAGGTACTTGACCCTAGGCACTGGCTTGTAAGTCCTCCGTAAGCGGAGGGTAATCAGGTAAAGAAGAGAAGAAGAAAGAAGTAGAATACTGTAAATGTAGTGCTAAATATATAAGACATTAATAGTCCATGACTGTATAAAGGCAGGATTGTCAATGAAAAAAAGAATTCAAAACCCGAATCTTCCATCTATTTAACCTATTCCACATTCAGGTACTTTACCAATTCCTAGCTAAGTTTGAAAGCTGTATTACTTCACAATTCCTTCTATTCTGTTGGTGATGCAGTTCACATAAAGGTGACTTATGCCAACATGGAAGCCCTTCTCAACTCAAACAAAGATGCTGAACACAAATGGAAAAAAATATGTGCGGATCAAAAAGTCATTGATGTTCTCTTAAGAATGCAATTAGGTCACACTTAAGTACCACTGCTTTTTTATGTAAGTGGGACAGTAAGGATAGAAAATCACATTATATTCAGCCACACTAGCCTGCAAGAAATCTTAAGCCTCGTGAGAAAAATGTCATAGCTGAGCCTCTCATGGACGGGGGTGGGTTTCCTCCAGGTTCTTCGGTTTCCCCTGCTATCTCATTCCATGCAGCATCAGTGTCACTGCCTGTAGTGCCGTATGTAGTAAGAGTGGGCGCTAAACACTACAAAAAAATATCTCATCCTTACAATACAGCTGAGCTTGATGACAAATTTTGTCAAAGCAATGAACCAAGGAAGTACCTTTAAGTACTTACGGGGCAAATTTCAGGAAGGTATTTTTGTTGGGCCACAAATTCGTCAACTTGTAAAGGATCCTGTGTTTGAACGAGTTTTGGAGGGGAAAGATAAGGAACCTTGGGAAGCCATTCATGGATTTTTAGACAACAAAAAGGATAACTATTCTCAGTTGGAGTGGTACTACTGCAGATAAATATCAACTCATATGCAACATGTCCCTTATCATGCATTTTCTCCAGTCCCACTTTAACTTTTTCCCTCCTTGTTGTGGCATTGTCAGTGATGAACTCGGAAAGGTTGCATCAGGAAATTATTGTAATGGAACAGAAATATCAGGCCATTGGAATGAAGCAATGCTTGCAGATTACTACTAGCCTCTGTAGAGGGATACTCTGAAACTCACAAGAGGAATTCCAAAACACGAGCTCATGAACCCACCACATGATTCTCTTCACAGCCAACCACCTACCAGAGGTTCTTCCATCAATTTAGAACTCTAGGTATCTAATGCACATTAAAAAGGATTCAACTGGACTTTCAATGTTGACATATTTAATTAAAATGTATTGTTTTCTCCTAATCTGTTAAAATAAAATATTTCCTCCTATTGTGAATCACAGAAACTAGAGCTAATAACATTCTTTCTTTGTCTCATTTGTTCGTTTTTTTTCAACCCAAAATTAGTTTTTGTGAAGTGAAGGGAACATTCAAAAATATTTTTTTGTTGGCTAGTGTAATAAAGTAGATATATTTATATTTTGAAATTAGAAGGCCTTTTTAAAACTAGGAATGCTTTATTTTAAGTTAGTATTTATTATGGAAAGAAGGTGCATTCTCCTTTTAAATGAAACATTTACAAAGCCTCAAACATAAAAAGGACTAGAACTATCTGAATTTAAACATGTCAAGAAAGATGCTATTTCTGAAAATTTGTTTGTTGTAACAGGCATATTATTGCTGTTAAATAGTATATTAAAACATGAACATATACTTTTGTCATACGAGAGCATATAGTGAAGTTTAAAATAAATCACACAAAATGGTCAGTTTTGTTAAAAATCATTTTATCTGATGTAAATCAGCTCATATGAAAGTGAACAGAAAATTGGAGAAAATTTAGATTCCATTTCTTCTATCATGATGTGCAGAATGAAATGTAAGAGATTTTTATTACTTCCTTGTAAACCACATGAAAATTATATGCTTGCTTTATATTGCCTGAAAGGTGAAAAAGAGGAACACTACACTTAATAAAGAGAGACTGGTTTTACCACATAGCTTCATTAGTTTTTCTTTTTTGTTTTATTTTAATTCAAATCTGTATCAAATGGTCTTCCCTTCATCAGTTGGCTATGACTGTTTTAGTTACTCCTGTACTTCCTCAGGCAACAATGTATGTATTTTATGATCAAGCTTTCTTCAATGTATTAACAGTTCACTAAATTATCTTTGGTTTGGATTTGAAAAGTTATTTCCAATATCTTCTTTCCTGGAAATTTGAAAACAGTGTTGTAATAATCAATTTAAACTAAAAAGGTGAGTTGATTAATAACACAATTGACTCACCTTTTTGGTTTAAATTTAGTTACTTCCAAGTTGACATGGCAGGTGGTCTGATGTATTTTATTTTATGTTTTATTAACCTTTTTATGTATTCATTTCAAACACATGAAAGCTATTCTGTGTCACATGGCAAACCTTTATATAAGGTCAGATTTAATAATAAATAATTGGGTCTCTCATATTTAATTTCCTTCTACCCCAAAAACATGCTGCAGTGACTGATTTTTCTACTGATTTGTGTGATAAAATCTGTCTCAATTTATTAACTACTGCATTGAAATTTCCCAAGCAATAAAACAATTTAAAGTTTAAATTATTTATTGCAATATAAAACTAAACAAATATTCATTTTGTACATATTAAAATCCTTTGTTCTTCAACCATTCCTCTACAACAGTGACATAGTCTCCTTTAATAGCAATGTACCCGCAGACTTCATTTACTTGTGTACGTATAATCTTGCCAGTGAAGTCCTCAACAAATTTCTTAAGTTCACCTTCTGCAGCCTGAAATTAAGAACAATTCTAAATTAAGTGTCTAAATTAATAACTGAACAAGTTTTGGTAGGAAATCCTATAAAACACAAATTTGAAAATTACTGTAACATGCATGCAAAATATAGGCTGTTTTTAGAGTTTTTGAAGCATAAATTTCTAGAAGGGAGCTCTGTTTTTGCACTACATGTTGCTAAAGTTAACATTACATACTCTGGTGTATAAGCAGCAGATAGTTCCACAGTATATTTTAAGAGACAAAAGAAGGAAGAAATCAGTTTAAGCACCTTTTGAACAGGCTCTAAAACAATAATTTAAAGCAACCCACCAATGAATGTGCTAAAATGCACAATTCTTGGCTCTGAAATTTCAATTTTTTTTTATAATTGGCACATGGCTCTACAAATAAAATACCAAATTTGGGCTGTTTTAACTAAGGGGTCAGCAAATCTGGAGTAGCACATGATATGACATAATACCATCATTAGGGGCAAGCAATATGTTGTCGTCCTGCTTTAACCAACCCACTTTCACATGTAAACATTCAGTGATGTACGCTCCATCAATACAACTGACTCTTCTGAAACCACTATTAGGAAAGTTAAAAAAAGAGTTTGAAGGTCTCACGGCTTCAAACCCCCTCCTTCGAACTGTGAGTTATGTGCATCAGGGGTTATGCTCTGTGATGTTACTATTATTGCAATTGTGATGACCAATTTGCTGACTCCTACTCTGAGTTGAATTGTTAAAGTGTAATTAAAACATATACATTGTGCAAATGTGTGCGGTCAGTAGAGAGGGGAGTATTTTACATAATTTTTCATGAATTCCAATGATGTTTACACTGCATTTTACCACAATCAGCTTAACCTACAAATTGCATACAATTATTGAAGTAAGATTTTAAGATGTAATTAAAAAAATATACATTGTGCAAATTGTACTAGAGCCTTTGAAGTACATAATGAGCTAAACCTACAAATGTAATATATTAATATATATTGAAGTAAGGTGATAAAGTGTAATTAAAACATATACATTGTGAGAATGTGTAAGGTGCAGTATATTGTGACTTTGGTGGGTGTAAAGTAAAGAAGACATGTAGTCGAGATAAAGAAACACTTTTAATTCCGTAAACAGTAACTTTGTACACTCGTTGCAACAGCAAGAAAGTCTTTACCGATTCACCAACAGCACGGCTCCGAATTAGTAACAAAAAATTGTCCCTTCTCACACTTTACCGCTATTTATATCTCCCAGGCACTATTCTGGAGACTTCAGGAAAGTTCAGTTATTATTGCGGTGAAATACAAAGCAGAAAATTCCAGAAGTCTATCCCTTTCTCTCTTTCGGCAAGCGCCCCAACAATGCGGCCATTCTCTGTCTCTTCCCTTCGGCTCCTTTGCGGTAGTGCCGACAATAATGCGATGGGCGACAATATTGTTGTTGTATGCTAAAGCTGGATTTCTGACAATGAAGTCATTAATCCTCTTGCTCTCCAATATTTTTCACTGATGGATGGGGCACTAGAAGTGCAGTATAGAGGTGAGTATTTTACATGATTTTTCATGAATTCCAAAGATATATACATTGTATTCTATCACAATCGGCTTAACCTACAAATCACATACATTATTATTTATTGAAGTAAGATTTTAAAGCATAATTAAAAACTATACACTGTGCAAATTGTGCTAGAGCCTTTGTAGCACATTTTCTGATGCAGTAATATAATCACGTAAGTACAACAAATATGGCCATCTTCCTGCTACAGTACATGCGCAATGGCGACTTCTAACCCAAAAGAGAAGTGCAATTCGCGGTATTAACGCTGTTTTGATTTTTTTCTTTTACAGTGAAATGTTGATACTGCATTAAACCACAGAAAATAGCTTATAACAGATCGTATATCGCTGGAAATATACAAGGCATTAATACAGGTTGAGGATATTTGTGTTCTCATTTCAAATATGGCACACATTCATTTCGGCATGCCATCGCCTACTGCCCATCAGCATAAATCATTAAGAGCAATTTTTTATATGCCCAGCTGGCACTGGCAAAACATTCATCTCACTAATACTTGCACCCATTAGATCATATAATCATATTGCATTGGCAATTGCTTCAACAGGCATTGCAGCAATCTTGCTTGATTCGCTTGGTATTCACAATGACTATTAATAAGTCACAAGGCCAAACAATGTCAATATGTGGGTTGGATCTAGAAAATCTGTGCTTTTCGCATTGCCAATTATACGTTGTATGTTCAAGGATTGGCAAACTATCAAGTTTGTTTGTTTATATATTTAAATAAAATATTGTTCATAAAATAACATTAAGATAAAAAAAAACTTTTACTTCTGTTAATAAAGTAAAACCAGTCTTAAGTGGAATCGAATGGGATTCTTGACTATTTCCTTTAATGACAGATTTCTGTTTAATGAAGGTAGGCCTAGCCTATTAAGAAAATTAAACCATTAACATACATAAATGGACAGTATGAGGTAAAAAATGTACGTACATTATTCTATTATGTGTATTTAGGTATTTCTACTGCAATACATACATGTAATACACAACAAAACATAATGAATGAAAAATAGGTGTATACACTATTTGTTTATTTTTCCAGTAGTCAAGGAGAACTATCCGGAGACATTGCTGCTTAGCTCCTCGACTTCTACACTTTGGACTGAGAAATCACACCAAACATATTCAAGTCTTTTGGCCATAGCGGAAATTGTTTTTTTTTTTTTTTTTTTTTTTTTTTGGTAATTAATATCCTCCAATGTAATGTCATGTCGGACGATGAATGAATGAAATGGGTGAAAGGATGCCCAAAAAGAGCCTGAGGTTCATAGAGCTTTAAGTTACCCAACATTCGTCTTCTCAGGATAAGGGAAAACTTCAATAAAAAACCTTACCCGGATAACTTACCCTAAGCAAGATTCGAACTTGCGACCTCTCGAAAATGAGGCAGACACATTAACCATCATGCTACCGAGGCTGGTAGGATGGCAAATTGTTGCAGTTCCTTTAAGGGCATTGGGAGATCGATTGACTTCAAAAAATTGATTTTTTGTTTTTAATGTTAAAAAAATATATAATTCTTCAGCTTTAAAATGGTATATATAACATAGGTATAGTGTTATTTGTTATAATGATAGTTGCAGTGGTAGACTTATGTACAGTGATGGAAAAAATGGGTAATAAAAGTTAGAATATGAAGGAAGCCTGTATAAAAAAATATATATGTCGACTCTCAAGAGGCAAAAAAGGCAGTTCAGTTGCTTGAAAATAAAGCTAGAACTAAGAAAAGGAAAAGAAAAGATGAGGAAAACTTAAGTGAGCAGGAATATGGAGCAGGCATGTTCTGAAAGTATGTGTAATTTGAAAAGAATGGTACTTCAGCTTTGATCGCAATTTCCCAAAACCTTGATTTTTCACACTTCAGGTACACATTTCTCAAAAACTATGAGAGATATTGATATAAAATTTTTAGTGCTTATTTATCCATGTTTGTTGAGTACAGCCGGTTAAAGCTTTTATGAATTAGAGCTATAATGTGGAGAAAAAAATTTTAATGCTTAAAAATATTACCATATTTTTTTCTATATATAATTAATTTTTATGTGCAAAATTCAAACTACATAGGATTTATGTTTAACCGGTGATGTCAAGCTATCCTTTATGTTGTTCAGATAAAAATTTGGTGCCTGCAGCTCCAAAATCCTACAAGAATAGTGTACCTGAAGTATGAGGTGTAGCATTTTTTTTCAGGATACATAGTGTGCTTTATGCCCTCTTTGCATTGAATTCTGTGAATGTAATGTAATTATTATGTAGTAGTTAAATGTACAAATGCTTGAACTATAATCACACCAAATTTCTATTTATTCTAATCATTAGTAGCTGTTATATTTAAATTTTATGGACAAAGCTTAAGAACACAGGATAGATATGGAATCCCTATAAATAAACTAGAAATGAACAGTTGCAGAACATTCTACTACTCTCTATCCAAATTTACGTATTCTCAATTAAGACATCTATATCAGCCTATATCAGACATTCAGGATCCACAGATCTCAGTTGAAAGAGAAGCCTATAGAAGCCTTTGAAAGTCCTTCAGAAACCAGAATCTTCATTTGGACACAATTTATTAAACTTTGATGTTCAATAGGAAAATGATCTCATTGCTTAATATGTCCAGCAAGGAAACAGCATTTGCAAGCCACAGGAGGATGTGGGGCAGCGAGTCTAGGTTGGTAATAGAGACAACAGTCTGCAAAAATATGTTCTAATAAGTTTTGGTGTAGCAAATGAAGCTATGGTAATTAAAATTTCAATTTGTGTCAAATATACTACGAATGCAAAAAAAAGTTGACTACAGTTTCAGGCTCAGTCTTAATATGGAAGGTGTAAAAACTAGAAAATAGGGCTAAGCTCAAAATGAAGCATCTTCCTCCCATTCTTGTTATGTTAACAATTAGCTAACAAGACTCCAATCTCTATAAGTAACTTCTTATGTGTTCAACTAAGTAGTATTAATAAACAAGTTTAGAATTCCATGTAGATTAAACTTTGTTGCATCCTAATGGATCAAGAAAGATCATTTTAACTTACCCATATATCACCTCGAATGCGTTTCAGCATGGTGGTCCGCTGTATACCACGATAACGTATCTTGAGATACAAAGGGAACATATAGTTCCTATTTCTCTCTATGTAATAAGGGTAGGTTAGTGCTTTCTCTGTAATTTATAAAAAAAAGTTAATCAGTACATCTGGCAGTTTCGTACTTTCTACATACAACATACTCTCAGAATTGAATTTAAATTGTAATAAAACCTGTAGGAGGCTGCCATCCAGATGGATATTCTGCTTTAGGCTTAGGCTCGGGCACTGTCTTTGATTGCAATAAACGTTCCACATATTTCCACTCTTCTGGTAACTTAGAAATCTCAAAACCTGTGTAGAGATTCGCAGGTCCAACAGGTGTGCTGGCAGCATAGGATGACCATCTGATGGGAATTGCCTGCAGAATTTGGGAGATAATATGTTTAACTAAAATTGGGAATGGTAGAAACTGATAAATATAGCATTGTAATTTATTATGTGCTGTAGCCCAAAAGAAAAAGTGATTTTCATATCACCTTTTTTTAATTGTTACAGAAAAATATAAACTCAGCACCTAAGCAATATCTTTTGACAGATACATTTTGATAAAATGAAGCATGCTATTTAAGATTTGTCAGGGTTCCTCTAACCACTTTTGTGAGAACTATCGGCCCTACAGACAGCTCCTAAGGATTTTTCATATTATATTGTAATTTTTTAAAAAAAATTAACATCATATGACTATGAGTATTGCACCAAAAAAAAAAAAAAAAAAAAAAAAAAAAAAAAAAAAAAAAAATGATAATAATAATAATAAATTGAACCTTTCCAGAAAAAGATAGCGAATTTGCAGTGGAAAGAATAATTGCTCTCTAGATTGGACGTATTACCTATTGTTAAATATTCTGGGAATTAAATGTAGGAAATATTTTATTGAAAAATCAACAGGCATTTTGGGGATTTACAGAATACTGCATAATAGCGGTGTTTCTCAGAACTCGGGAGTAAAATTTAGTTCACATTTAAAAAGAAATTTAACGTATTAAACATTGATTCCAACTAACCTAGGCTCCAGTTCCGTATTTCCCTATACTTGAGGTTAATTACGTGATCTTTGTACAATAAGGTATTATGTATATAAGCATTACATAGGAATTCCGGGATTGCAGAACTAAACCTAACTGGACTTTTTTTCGAGGGTGTTTCCTGTATGTTAAGGCTTGTGGTCAACATAACCTCAATTACTTTAAAAGCGTGAAAGTAGTCTGTTGTCTCACCTTCTGCACTACAGAACAGTATAGTTTAGGAAAAATTAAGGCTCTCAAACTCTGCATTTCTGAGATGTTCATAAATTTACATACAATACATTATACTCTAATATCTATAGACTGGCAGACAGTCCTTAACCAAACCATTTTTCTTCTAATACGCTAGTCAGTTGTTTATAATCAATCACAAACTACAGAGATGAATTTCTCTCCTACCCATAGTAATGGCTATACGTAGGAACTATGGACTCCAAGCGCAATGTCTTTTATCCAATATATATTTCTTACTTTGAACATTTACTATATGATATAGACATAAACAAACTTTATAGAATGGAATATTGGTTTGCAATAGCGTATTTCAGTTCAAAAAATACCTTTGTATCATATCAATAGTTTGTCAGTATAGTTTTTGGACTAATAGTGGCCTACGTGCGTTTCTGTAAATAGGTGGCGCTACAGAACAAGAAACGGTACAGTAGTGCGGTGTTAGTGTACACTAAATTTGCAAGATTTCAACAACTTTTTACCATGCTGTGAGGGATATAATGTTGAAATACTGTACACCGTATAGTAGTTTAAGGTATTCAGAACATACTGTTTTCGAATTTTTTATCTCTGTTTTAGTATTAACGTGATAATTTCAAGTTAAAAATCGCTTCATTAAGAGCATAACTTGCGATCGTGTTTTGTTTATGCGTGAGACGATTTTTTTTCTATCAGTGATTTCCGTGGTGGTATTGCCCTTTGTTATTGACATTTTTAATTTTTAAATGGTTTTCTTCGTTTTGGGCACCAAATTGCCGTACAATAGTAAGCTTTTAAAGATAAGTGAACTAATATAATTCATATATCTTAAATATAAGGCTTATAAATGAAATACGTTTGTGTATTAAAAGTCATTTATACATAGTTTACACCCCTGTTATAAATAAGGGCTGGCGAATGCAGCTTACGAATCTAATGAAATGTGTCGCAATGTTTCAATATGTATTTTACGTTTAGTTGCAGATGTTAGCACAGAGCACCAATGGCAGGCCGAGAAAGAAAATCAAGTGTTAAGAATTTAGGGGTTAAGAAGGAAGCTGATACATGTAAACAGTCTACCTCACAGAGCGAAACGAATATAATAGCTGATGGCAATTCTCCAAAGAAACAGCAGCAGAAATGTGCATCTACAGAGAGAAAATCAGGATTGAGGAAGAAAGCAACAGGTGGTGTGAATGTTAAAAAGGCTCCAAACAAAGCAGTAACAAAAACTAAAGGAACAAATGTAGTTGGGAAGAAATTAACTTCCTCGGATACCCAGGCCAAAAATGCAAAGAATGCCAAGTGTATAAAGGATCAAATGCCAAATAGTTTCGCTCCCTCAGAACCTCCAGTAAACGAACAGAATGTTAAGCGTCCTAAGATAAGCAAAACTATTAAGAAAGAAGCACTTGCAACAGGAGCTTCTGAGTCAACAGAGTCAAATACTTCAAGTAAGTTAAAAAAGCCCCAGATTCCAAAAGTTCGTAAACTTAGTAGACTTAATAAGTTGGGTGCAGGTGCCATAGATGCACGTACAGGCACAAGGAATCGTAATGCGCCTTATGTTACCAGATCAGATTCACCAGCTCGAGTTTTAAGAAATGGCAAGCGAAGAAAGTTGAAAGATCCAAGCCTTTTGGAAGGGTTGGATGTGAGGTGTCCTAAACGTAGACGATTACTTAGCTCAACCAAAGATGTAAGTGCAAGTGAAGTGGTTATAAAAAGTGAACTGTTAGATGACCAAGCCAGTGTAACAGGAAGTGACATCAGTTGTAATGATTCTCATGTTGAAAATGGAAAAACAAACTGGGATTTGGTTCATGATGTAAAGTCATCAGTTGAAGGTAATACAATCATAGAAAATAAAAATTTTAAACATGGCGAAGATCCAGCACAGTTAACTGACAATTGTCTGGGTAAAGCAATTTCCAACAAGATAGCAGAATTAATCAGTAGAAACAAATTCCTTGAAACACTAGGTAAAGACCTTGCACCAAAAACTGAAGAAACAATATTTAAACCATTGGCCATTAAAAGTGAAGATATTCCTACACATGATAGTTTCATTAAAAAGGACTTGAAAGTTTCTGACAAGAATGCAGATGTTTCTGAGAAGGAAACAGCAACTATTGAGAAAGGTAGAAGCACCAGTGAACAGCATCATACAAAAAGCAATCTTTCTCAAAATAACACAGAAAAGAAGATTTCAGAAATTGCTCAAAATTTTCCTTCATTGACCACGATCAAAAAGGAACCGCCAGATCACTTAGAACTGCAGCTAAGAAATGGTCAGAATCGAGGTTATCGTATATCATCACAATCCATTTCAGAAAAAGCTAAAAAAATCCGAGATTTTAAGCTGGGAAGGAGCAAAACAACTAAATTGTACCAATCGTGTCCAAGTTCAAGTGGAATGTTTTATGTTGTTGAAGATCCTGCTGATATTGCTTCAAGACAAGTTGTTTCATCAAGCAGTGGGGAATGTTCAAGCTCAAATTCCAATGGTACTTCTCAGGAAGCACATAACAGTGGTTGTAACATTAAAAGTGAAAAGTTTGAAATGTCTGATCAGGATACTACCATAGGTATGCAGCCAAGCACTTCATTGTCACCAATGCAGAAAGGGATAGCAGAGTCTAGGGAAAATGGAGATAAAGTTATCAACAAAACTGAGGAAGAAAGTGTGACAGCTGCAGAAGGACCTGATTCAACAATATCTGACATGAACATAAAATCTGTTTTGGCATGTGAGAAAGATACAAGTAACTGTGATAACACATCTAGTGAATTACCTGTAATATCACCTGTGAAAAGAGAGATTATTTCTGATAGTTCTGAGGAAAAATGTATTTCTAAAATGGATATTTTAGAAACCAATCAAGAAGTGAAAGAAAATTTGCATAGACCATGTTCATCTGTTGAAAGTACTGTACCTGCAAGTGAAAACAGATGTGTTAAAGGAGAACTAAAGGTTACTACAGAAAAGAATGAGAAAAGAACGGAAAATACACATTTGCAGGATTTGGAAAGGTTAGAGGACAAATTATCTGAATTAGTACAAGCAGCGACAAGCCTAGAGTGTGTTAAAATGGATGCAGCAGTGCTGGAAGAGACATCAAAGGTTAATGATACTGATGAAAGCAAGTGCCTTAAAACAATAGATGGTAGTAAAAACATGGATTTATGTACAGAACTGGTTCCAGAAGAAGGGATTAAAAACCTCATGGAAGACAGTAATAGGGAACAGAAATCAGAACTCGTTAATACACAAGATGCAAAACCTGCAGAAAATGAGAGTGCAGTGTTGGAATCAGCAGAAGTTGATTCAACCATTGAAGAAATCCCCAAAAGCAGCAGTGTGGCCTGTCGTGGTAGCTGTGTTGAAGAACCTGTCAAAAATAGTAAAAGTGATGTGGCTTCCAAGCTCAACTGCACTGAAGAAACTAATGCTGCAAGTGATGAAAAAGAATTAGAAGCCTTGGTCAGTGTAGAAACTACAAAAGTCAATAGTTCTGCTTCTGAAAAGAGCAAAAATGATGTTATATCAATAGAAAATAATGAACTTAATGAGATGGCTCAACGAGAATCGAAAAGTTGTGATGGTGTGCGATTTGAAACAACTAAACCAGAGGTGAACACAACTAGTAGTTTAGAGAATGATGTTGAAAGTTGCCCTGAGGACATAGAATGTCAAACTGATAACTTGGTTAGTAATGTTCATACAGGCATTAAGGAACAGCTAGTTGATGCCCAGAACCCGGTTGAAGATGTAATAGATGTTGATGTTTCAGCAATGGCTGTTGAATCACCTAAACAACTTTCAGAATTCAGTTTGGAAAATAGTTGTGAAAGCCCAGCATTAACAGCAGAAGAAACCAAACTTTTGGAGATCGTAAGATCACCAGAACATTTTTCAGAGGAAAGTCAAAGAAGTGATAGACCAGACTGCAAACATGTCAGTTCAGAAAGTGAAACACAAGCTGTTGAGAGAGATGGTGCTGATAACGAGTTGCAGAATTGTGAAATGAGTGATCTTGTTAAAGGAAGAAATGATAAGTGTTTAGAAATGAGTTTAGGACATGAAAGTGTGAACAGTACTACAAATGTAGAAGAGAGAGAAATGGATGTTGACACTGCCATTGCAGATGCTTGTCAGGTAACTGACATAACGAAAAACGAAATAGAAGAGGTTGACAAAGATATCAGTGAAGCGGTCAGTAATTTTGTGGAAGTAGCAAATGTAGAGGATAGTACTGAGAATATTCTTGTTGCATCTGAGAATGTGAAAGCAACTGTTGATGGAAGCGAGGCTGTGGAGGAAGCAGAGATCTCTGACAAGAAAGAGGTTGCTGAAGAAGTGAGCCCAGAGGAGCTAGCAGTCAAGGAATCTGTTCTCAGTGCTCTTGGTCTTCAGCCACTACGTTCTCTGCAGGTATGTTAATGAAACATAAAAGTCAGAAACTGATGCGTCTTTATATTTCTAAGCTCAAATTTTCCTTAGACGGTATTCCTGCTGTATAGTGAAAGCTCATCCTCTTCAAAAGTAAAGGACTACTTTATAAATACAGGTTGGCTTTGATGTTCATTTGCATTCTGTAACTGATACGACTAATGAAATTATACATTGTTATGCAGTGTTCTCTAGACTTGTTTATAAACTATTTTATAATTTTGTTTTTCTCCCTTTTTTTTGGTAATTGTTTACAAAATCGACCACTTGAGAAAAGGAATGAAATATAGTGCAATGGGTGCAGTTTTTATTGCTGATTACGATTTTGAACGTTTTATTTTGTGTTCAAGTTTCGTTTTTGATTTACGAGCAAATTTCGTATGTGCGATGCAGTGGTTTTATTTCGCGTATGCGGCAGAATTTAGCAAATAAATGCTTATAAACGAGTATAATATATGCTAGAATTATTGATTAATATATTTACATTGAAATTACTACTGATTACAATTTTGAAAGTTTTATTTGGCTGTCAAGCTTTGTTTTCATTTTGCCTGTGTTAGGTTAGGCTTAGTGTATGGTAACAAGGGTCCTGTGTTGTTGAAATTTTGCCAGTGTTAGGTTAGGTTTAGTGTGTGTATATGAGTGGGGTGACGGGTCCTGTGTTATAAAAATTTTGCCCGTGTCAGGTTAGGTTAGTGTATGTATATGAGTAGGGTGACAGGGTCCTGTGTTATAGAAATATTTACAACTTGGGCAGTGTTCATGCAAAACTTTCAACGTAAATGTATTAATCAATAATTCTAGCATATATTATACTAGTTTATACACTTTTATTTACTAAATATAGTGGACACAGTTTATCGGCAGTCCCCAAGAATTCAACATGGCCAACATTACACTAAACAGCTGACAGAAGTATTTCAAAAAGCAGTCCTGCCAACGTACATAATAAAGGCATTTCTAACCTCAAATATCGCAGGGTTAAAGTAACATGCTTTCAAACGATGATAATGCTTGAACATCGTTACCACACAACACTTGAACATGCTCACCTTCGGCAAATCTTGTTCTGCAGTAATAGTTTTGGATAAAATCACTTCCTAACGCTAAATATCGTAATATATACGAGATGCACTATTGTGTATAGCGAACACAAAAAATAACAGTAACTATAACTGTATATACTAGTCTAAAACAATTCAAGACAAAATCACGCATATATGAGCAATACATCCACAGATTAATCAATTAATACAGCGTCTAAACAGAATCTTGTTTTAAAATTTATCGGTTGGCCTCTACAATGTGTTCATAAACAAGGCTTCTGTGGCAACATAACAGATTCAATAACACCAGCGATGGCCATAAGCTTTACCATGGTTATATGTTACAAACAGTTGGCGGCACTAATGCAACCCAACGGATGGAATATCACCAAATATAGCCAGACTGCACCATAATGGGGGGGAAATGTCAAGGTTGTTTTTTGGTGTATCTCAATAAGCTGTGCCTACTATATCTGCCGCTTAAGTGAAATAAAACCGCTGCATCGACTTATGAAATTTGCTCATAAATCAAAAATGAAGCTTGAGCGCCAAATAAAACTTTCAAAATCATAATCAGCAATAAATACTGCATCCATAGCACTATGTTTCATTCGGTTTTCTCAAGCAGCTGATTTTGTGAACAACATTTACCTTTTTTATTGTAATTTATATGCTTCCCCCAGAAGAAAAGTGTGTGTGTTTGGGCATGCATGTTTGCACATGCATGTGGAACCAAGTTTAGAATTTCAAATGTTTCTTGTCTGGATTAGGCCATAAATTCTTTATTTTTAAATAAATGACTTTGTAACAACTACAATAAATTCGTGTCTTAGTTAAAAAAAGTTTTGTGACCCATCAAATTGTTTGAGAACATAGGTGCTATCATATTAAACGACATGCTTTTAATGGCACCTTGTTGCTGCTGCACACCACTTCCCTGCTGACAGCTTTTTCTTGTGCAGACTGTCTTATGCATTAAAACGTATAGGATGAATGGACTAGGTCAGTTGCAACCATTATTATTTCACAAATTATAAACTGAATGTCCCTGGTTGTTTCTTCTTGTAATGTTCGGGGATTAGATTTATACACTTTGCCTTTCAAATTGCCCCAACAAGTAAAAATCGCAAGATCTGAGGTATGGGGATCAGTTGATCCAAATCCCTATACTGATCTTGCTGTCACCAAAGATGATAGCAGTTGCATCCAAAGAAGTGTGAGTTGTATAACCTTAGGATCATGTAGTGGACTTAGATGTTTGAGTTTTGGATTTTGATATGCCCAGTACCGATTATTTTGAGAGTTTACTCGGTCATTCAAGTAAAACCATTGAGTGACACAAATTGTGGATTTATGTTGCCGCTATGTCCAAACTCCAGAAACCAGGTGCAAAATGGTATTGTTCTCTGTGGGTCCCTCTGCTTCAAGGCTTGCACTTCTTTTGTTTTGTAAGATCGTAGTTTAAGTAGTTTTGTTTTTATTTTTATGCTGACACATAGCTGACTCCTTCCTGCACTAACTTCAAGAGAGACTTTTGTGGCAAATGTTCTAATTGTGCATCTATATTGTCAATCGTATCCTGTGTTAAAATGCACATTTTTTAATTAAAGAAATTGAAGCTATTAACAGTGAAGCAACAAGTTGCTAAAGTAAGAACAAATTAGAAACTAAAAACTTCACTTATCTTAGTAATGTTGCAAGTTCTTGGTGCAAAGCTGACTAAAGTTTGAAGTTGACTCCAACTAATTCTCAAAGCTATACAAACAAATTTGCTACCAAAGCTACAGATGTTCATTTTAATCACTAATCTCTGAAAACAAAAAAAACAGATACTGATGCTCATTTTAATTACCAATCTCTGAAAACAAAAATCTATAAATACAATCTATAGGAGGTAATTCAAAGTTAATAACACGGTTCCTGTTTTTTAAAATAAATATTTTTTCCCAAACCATTAAATCTATAGGTCCACTTAATTGTTTTAATAATTTAACTTCTGGATTAATTTCATGATTAAATGACCAAAACTGATCTGCCACAGCTGATTTCTCAGTTTGTTTATATTTAATATTTCTAAAATACTCTTTTATTCTGGTTTCTAAATGACATTTAGTTTTACCAGTATAAATCTTATCACAATCCAAACAGCTAAATCGATAAATGCCAGATTTTTATAATTTGGTATTTTATCTTTTTTAGAAAAATTTAGTAAATTTTGTATATTAAATTTATTTTGAGGGACCAAATTAATTCCATATTCTTTAAAAATCTTCGTAAATTTTTTATTGGCCCATGGATGGTAAGTAAACTTTTTAAAAATACAATTATCTTTTATTTTTTTGAGGGTAGAAACTTCTTTAACAGCTTTTTGATACTTAAATTTTTCTATCTTTTTATGTATAAAATCTGTATTAAAACCATTAATTACTGCAGTGTTAATAATGTGTTTATATTCTGTGTCAAATTGTTCTTTATTAAGGGGTATATTTATTAACCTATAAATTAAACTATTGAAAACAGCAAATTTATGTGCAAAAGGATTAAAACTTATTTTTTATGTAATTATCAGTGTGAGGAGATTTTCTATAAATACCAAAATTCAATTTATTGTTATGTCTTTTAGTTTTTAAGTCCAGGAATGGAAGGCATCCATTATTTTCGGTTTCCAGTGTAATGCTGATCCTGTACTTTTGTATTTGACTTTTTTATGAACTACACTTCTGTTCGGTGGATCCCTATCAGGAACCCAAATGATCTAGCTGTCGACGGGTACTTAAACTCTATTGTCTCAATATCAGGAAAGCATTTCCAAAATGCTCTACAACACATATGGAGTTTTGTGTTTTATATGTTGCAACAGATGAAAACTCCTTGTTCTGCAGTAAATTGGACCATGACTGGACTAACATACGACTGAAGACCACCAAAGAAAGTTATCTACTGTCTTTGTCATACATGGTGTGAGCCAGAAGCTCAAGCATGTGTGACACCATTGTGTTGTTGATCTAATGTGCAGTATTTTGATTCATCAATTTTTCCCTAGCCAGCCAGTATAAATTATGTATCTTCCCATTTGGCACAGCTTTCCTCAATGTCTTATGCACAATATAATGCCCTCATACGAGGACCAGGCTTGAGTAGTGTGTGGCCAAGACCAAGTGCTGCTATACTGCTCGCAAAAGTTAAAGGCATATGAACGCTGGTCAATGTTCAAGCGGAGCGCTGTTGCAAAGCATATTGTGTGTACCAGCAGAGGTTCTGTACATAAGAGCACATGAGATGTGTGTACCACATTCGTCAGTGCTGGTAGGAGGGGCAAGCTTAGGATTCGCTGGAGTCTGCAGTACGGCCCGCCTCCATATGCCTTTAACTTTTGCGAAGATTATAAGAGTGTGGTCACTTAATTTGATGCTCTGTATAATGGCACTCAGTTATGTAAAGGATGAATATTTTCATAACATATATACTCTGTTCATCGAGAGATTAGAGGAGACGTAAACAAAGCCACGTGCGTTTTGACCACAGCGCCTCCTCTTGACACTTTCGCCGTGTAAATAGTTCCTTGAAGAAATACTGTTACTAAGGTCTGAAATGTCATTTAATGTTTGCTAAAGCATGAACTAACTGTACTAAGCATAGTTAAAGTGTAAGAATATGCAGTTAAGTGAATCTGTAACCAGCCTAATTCATTCTGCGCGCGCATTATTCAGTATGAAAGTAACATGGCGGAACAAGCGAGTTGTGAAACATAAGTGCGGCAAACCATTGCGAAGTGCTGAAAAGACAACAATATTGAACGTGTTTAACAAGTTCTGCGAGAAATATCCCGAACTTGCTATCGAAGATGTGATGAAGTTAACATCCGAGTTTACAGGTGTGTCATCTGCAAGTATTTACAGCACACACAAAGAAAAATCGTCAGTTGGTGAAGATCCCGGCAAAAAGCGAGCACGTGCCAGATAAATGCTGGATGTAGTTTGCGACGAATTTGTGAGACCTGCAATCCTTTGAAAAGTTCACCAGTTCTTTGTTAACAATGAACCCCACCTCAAACAAAGTGTTGTTGGCAGTTAACTCTGATCCCGATCTTCCAGATTTAAAACGAACTTCCCTCCACAAGCAGCTTCTGGAGATTGTGAGCAGGAAATGAAAAAGTGTTATTGTGGACAGAGATGACGTAAGTAGCAGTTAATATCCATGTGCTACATGTTATTTGGATCAAGTAAATATATCCTTTTAGTAGTGTAAAATGCATATTATACCTACGCGTAGCGGTAGGTAACTGTGTTGCGTCATTGTGAATGCACGTGGCCGCAGAGTGATACAAACTGGTGCTTTGTTTATATCTCCTCTAATCTCTAGATGAACAGAGTATATATATATTATCTATCTTTTCAGTGTTTGCTAGCAGATTTGGCTCCTATAATCATAGTTCATGAAAACCATTTTTAGATAATGGTTAATGTTTTAGAAATATGCCCTTAGTGACCTGGCAGAAAGCAGAATTGGGGAATAAAGGGACATGCCTTTGGGGGCGATAGGAATAGAAACCGAAATCTGATGCACATGAACATACTGTAATGTTTCACATTTAAAGACTGGTTCACAACCTGAGAATGGCAAGCAAAATTGTATAGCAATGTGTAAAGTCAATTTAACACATTCTGAATATCATTTGTTTTTAGCTAACCAATGATATTTTTTCACTGTTTCCAATTCGGCCAACATAATATAGGTATCCCAATGTAAAATTAATTATAGAGTTAACATTTTCTAAATGCAAATCAATAACTATTTCCTATTTCCCTATTGGTGTTAAGTTTCATTCCTTTATTAATAACGTAAATTAAAATTGTTTTTTCTCTATTAATTTCTACTGGTTTTTGCTATTAAGTTTGAAGCATATAAAAAAGTTGGGCCCTAATGACCTAGCTGTTGATGGCCCCTTAAACTCGACTCACTCACTATAAACAAAGTAGAGATGATCTTTTGCTAGAAGAACCAACACTTTACTGGATCTCAAGGAGTCAAGATCTGTGGTTAGGATGCGCATTTGCTAGGACTTCTCCCAATTTCATTTTCTCAGCTTGGAACTAGTTCTCTAGCAGTTTTATGTCACAGCTGTCTTGAATTGATCAAAACTGCATTTCTTGAATACTAAAGCATGCACATCTTGGACTGCTCTTGAACTTGGGCCTAAGTCTTGCTGTCGTTGGACAGACCTCTGGAATTCCTTACATGTGCTGTTGTTCATCCCCATCCAGAGACACCTCTCTTCGTCCAGGATTGATGCAGATGTTGGCAATTGTCCATCAATGCAGAGAAAAGTCACACTATTTTCTTTACCAAATACAGCTTTCCTGCAAACTTCCCCATATTCACTTATCTCAGAAGGATAGAATGGAAGAATGCCATGAAATTATTAGGAATGAAGTTTGATTAGATCTAACTTTCTAGGAACACATTAGAGACCTGTCACATTGTACGCTATGTTAACATCTGGAATGCCTATTCCCTTGAAGTTACGCCTTTTTCAGACCCTTTTAATCCCTCTTGTACACCTAAGAGATCTGGGGCGTGGCTGTGGACTCAACCTTCTGCTACTGCAATGGGTGCAGAATAGGGGTTTTCAGATAATTTATTCTGTATATAGCTCCTTCCTCATGAGACTACTGAATGAGATATCTCTTCCGTATGCGAAGGATGAAATTAGGTGCTGGATGTAAAATTTTATGACTCTCTGCCACTCCATCGGAGCACCCTGATTAGGCTTCTTGGGGATTATAGCCCCAGAGTATGCGCTTGAGACATTACCAGCTTCCCTGCATGGCATGCGGGCACATCCCGTAACATTGGAGTGACTCCATCAGCAGCAAAAGATGAGCTCCTATATAATGCTACCAAGAAATGCTTGGATTTGAAGATTTAAAGTCAACCCCCATTACTATTTGGATGCAGTCATTACACCAGTGGCACACAAGGATCATTGCACCCTGATTGGCAGCCGCTGAGGAGCAACTCTCGCTATCATTTGTCACCACCCTAACCTCAATTACACCTGCCCCCCCCCCCCCCCCTGCAAACCTCACACCCGTTGTACTAGTGGTTAAGCCCTTACAAGGGCAGATATAAGTATGACAACATGCCCTAGTTATCTAGTGGTCGATGGCCCTTAAACCCTACTCACTCACACACCCTGTATGACAAACATCGGGCTGTGCCATCAGTCCTTGCCCTGGTCACTGTTGTTCATTCTTTCACTAATGTTTATAACTTTCTTCAAATTACTTAACCAGATAACTTCACAGTAATGTGTGAGGCTTGCATGCAGGAGGTTGTGGGTTCGATTCCCGTAGCCAACCTTCCTGACCCATGGGTTTTTTTCAGGGAGTTTCTCCGGGTCATCAGGCAATAATCAGGCAGGAATAATTACATCCCAAATTTCCTGTCCTTCCATTTCGTGTCGTTAATTAGTTCATTCGCCCTTCATCCTGTTGGTTCTTTCAGGGTCGCAAGTATCAGTGAAGCATTAGATGCAGTTTGGCAGGGATGATATCTGCACAGGAACTTTCCATCCCTTGATGTCCAGGGGAACTGGGTGGAAAATGAGGCAGCATCTGGAGGCATTAGATCCCGCACCGAGGTCCCCCTTAAACGACTTCAGAAGACCTAAAGACTTTGAGGTGTTGTCACCCTTGGGAAACTTAGGAACCTCTGTCAATGTCTGTGCTGCTAGTCTGGATCTGTCTGCTCAGTGTCTCCTCTCACCTCATCCTTCCTCCTGGGGGCATTGGTATAGGGGACACAGCTTATCAGCAGTTTCTAAGAGATCAACATGGCCGACATTACACTAAACAGCAGATGAAAGCACCCCAAATACCAGTCCTGCCAATGTACATAATAAAGGCATTTCTAACCTCAAATATCACAGGTTTAAAGCAACATGCTTTCAAGTGATAATAATGCTTGAACATCATTAACACATAACACAAGAACATATGCACCTTCGGCAAATCTTGTTCTGAATTAACATTTTTAGATAAAATTACTTCCGAACGCTAAATATTGTAATATATGTTCAATGCACTACTGTGTAGCGAACACAGAAATAACAACAGCAACTATAACTGCATATACTGCTCTAAAAGAATTCAAGACAAAATCAAGAAAACACTAGCAGTACATCTACAGATTAATTTAATATGCCGTTTAAACAGAATCTTGTTTTGAAATCTATTGGTTGGCCTCTCTGCAATGCATTCATAAACAGGGGCTTCTGTGGCAACATAACACATGCAATAACACCAGCTAAGGCCATAGCTTTACCTTGGTTATATGTTACGAACAGTTGGCAGCACTAGTGCAACCTAACGGATGGAATATCACCAAATATAACCAAACTGCACCATAATGGGGGGGGGGGGGGGGGGGGAAATGTCAAGGTATTTTTTTTAGAGGGAGGGAGCTATCTGAATCAGCTGTGCCTAATAGACAATAAGCCTGGCTTTAGTGCTGAAGCCCCTCTGTATCACTCCTATTCCTATTCTTCAAATTTGTCTTCCTTGTACTTTTGTCACCAACTTCCTTTATACTTTAAATTTACCTAAATTCTTTATTATTTTTAAACTACCCATTTCATTAAATAAGGAAATTGAAACTATTAACAGTGAAGCAACAAGATTCTAGGGGGTAAGAACAAATTAGAAACTAAAAACTTTACTTATCTTAGTAATATTGCAAGTTCTGTGGTGCAAAGCTGACTAAAGTTTCGAGTTGAATGAGTTGGAGTCAACTCGAAACTTTAGTCAGCTTTGTACCAAAGAACCTTAATATTACTAAGATAAGTGAAGTTTTTAGTTTCTAATTTGTTCTTACTTTAGTACCCATCTCATTGGGGTTTTTTTTTTTTTTGTAGGTTTAAGGGTGCTCAACTACTTGGTCATAACCACCCTTAACAATTCATGGCAAAAGCCAGATATAAACTGCAATAAAAACTAAAATTACTAGTGAAAGGGGAGTATATACATAAATATACATAACAGAGTGATGTAAGCCAGAATTAAAACAAAGTGATAAAGATGTCAAAAGAGCATAATAAATAGATATCTAATGTTTAAAATCCTCAACTCATGGTACACTCTGCTAAAAACTTAAAAACTATCAACTGCTGTTTTGTCATCCTCCAAGACCTCTGCAATTCTGGTAGGCAGCTCCAGAGAGTCTTGAAGGTTTGCTAGCAGGGAACACTGCAGCAGTGTGACAGACTGACAAAAGGTTGTCGCACAGCAGACAAAGAGGAGCAGGGTCCTGTTTAAATAGGTTACCATGCGAAAAATTGCAATGGCCAATTCGCAACCAAGCCAAGCTAACCTCCTCACGACAAAATAGGCGAGAAGAAGATATCCAGTTTATCGGAAGTTCTTTTAACTTCTCTAAGCTTATTACAGCAAAGAGCTGACCACTCTTCATGCTAACACAACAGCACTCTCTCCACACTTCAAACTTAAAGTTTTCTGAAGTAACACGAGAGATGGTAATATTGGGTTTTGTGGTTGCCAACCTTGCTACCAAATCTGCAAACCTACATGACCAGGAATCCATGCACACACCACGTTAATGCCAGAAGCATGTAAAACATGAAGGGCATGTACAATAGGATGGGGCTGTGCAGCTCACAAAGGCCCTGAAGTACGCTAAGGGAATCACTCGAAGTTACCTAACTTATGACAGTGCACATAGAAAACAGCATACAGCTCTGCAGTATAAATGGAAGTTGTTGTTGTTGTTGTTGTTTTCTAGTGCCTTGCATCTGGCAATGAAGCCATTAGCATTCGTGCTTTCCAATACTTTTGAACTGTAGTTTCTTCTGATCTTAATGCTTCACAGGTCTTCAAGTGTTCTTCATTCATTTCTGCTGGATCGTTACACAGGACACATATTGGTGAGGCTGAGATACCTATTCTGTAGAGATGACTTGCTAAGCAGTCATGATTTGTCAATAGTCGGAAGGCTGCAACAGCTGTTTTCCTTGGTCTCTGGGGGATTATATCTGGATTGGAAAGTAGTGTAATCCATTTTTTATCTTTGGCATTTGTTTCTATTTCTTGTAGATATGAATGACAAAAATTTTTTATGATCAAGCGTTTTATTGAGGAATATGAGAAATTGAATTTAGACTTTTGTTTTATTGTTGTGCCTTTCTTTGCAAGTGAGTCTGCAGCTTCGTTCCCCATGACTCCACAGTGTGCTGGAATCCATTGGAGATGAACAGTCTTATTAACTTTTTGGAGTTGTGTTAACATTTTGTAGCATTCTCTAATTTTTGTTGACTTCTTTGTAGTATTTGAACCTATTCCCTGAATTGCAGCTTTAGAATCTGAAAGAATTACTGCCTTGTTAAATTTATTTAAGGGAAGATTTAATAATTGTCGGAGAGCAATGTATATAGCCTCTATTTCTCCATCATAATTTGTTGTGTCTCTGCCAACAGAATGATAAAAGGAAAAATGTGAACACGTAACTCCAGCTCCAGTAAGGTTTTCCTTGGAGGATCCATCAGTATATATGTGCAGCCATTCTTCTGTGGGATACCTAGTATTGATTGTTTCCAGAGCTAGAAGTTTTTGTATTTCTTTTGGTGTGTCTGATTTACTTATTTCCTCTATTAATTCCAAATTGAAGGTAGGTTGCAATAATTCCAATGGATTTTCTCTTATAAGTAGATTTTCTCTGGTGTTAGGAATGTTCAATTTGGATTTAATCTGTGTTACCTTTTCTAGGAAACTACTATGAGTTTTAAGGATTGAAGGGGGGAGGGGGGGTTCTCTTCTGTCCATTTAGAGTTTGGCAGTCGTAACATTTTCTCGTGTTGGAGCAATGCTTGTTCTTCTATTTTTGTTGTTATTGATGGTGTCCGTGTTAAGGCAAGCATGGCATCAATAGGTGTGGATTTAACTGCTCCAGTGATTAGGCGAAGAGCCTGATTTTGTATTTGTTCAAGTTTATTGATGTTAGCATTTGCTGCTGTTATTAAAGCTTCAGAACAGTACAAGAGGTTTGGTTTAATATACATTTTGTATGTTGTGTTAAGGACTCTCCTTGAGCAGCCACATTTAGCACCAGCTAACCTTTTCAGGATTTGCAATTTCTTTTCAACCTTTTCTGAGATGTTTGTTATATGTTTTTTCCAACTTAGCTTTCTGTCGAAAGTGATGCCTAAGTATTTGGCATCATCAACTGCTTTGAGTGGTTTACCATTATAATTTATGCTAACATTAACTGGTTTGTATTTTAGTGTAAATAATTCATAATTTGTTTTTTCCACATTGATAGTCATGAGGTTTTTGGAGCTCCATTCATGTACTTTGTTTAGGGCTGTTTCTATTCTGTCTTTAATTAATTCAGGTTTTTTTGAAGAGCCTGAAGTCCAAATGACTACATCGTCAGCAAATAAAGCAATTTTGGTTTCTAAAGTTTTTATTATTGATGGAAGGTCATTTATATATATATGTTAAAGAGTGTTGTGCTCAGAACAGCACCTTGTGGAAGTCCTCGGTGTGTTTGTTTATATTTGGAAATGTATGTATTATATTTTGTGGCACAAAATCTTTGTGAAATAAACTGAGTTATCCACTTAAGCATGTTACTTTTCACACCTATTGATTGCAACTTCTCAACTAATTTATTTCTCCAGACTGAGTCATATGCTGATTTAAAATCAATGAATACTGCCAAGGTATCCTCCTTTCTATTGAAAGCTTCCTTGATGTCTTGGCTTAGTAGGAGTACATTTTCACTTGTACTATGATTCTGTCTGAAGCCGGTCTGTGAACTATTAATTAAGTTGTAATATTCTAGAAACCAGTTAAGTCTAGATGCCACCATTCTTTCCATCACTTTTGCAATAACACTGGTCAAAGATATTGGTCTGAAACTATTAATATTGTTTGAGGGTTTGTTTTTCTTTAAAATCGGGATGATAATGGCTTTTTTCCAGTCGGAAGGTACAGTCATTCTCCAACACGTGTTATACAGTTTAAGTAGGATTTCTTTTCCTTTCCTGCCAAGGTGTTTAATAAACTCTGGGTGGATCTTGTCAGGTCCAGGAGATTTTTTGTTCTGTAATTGTTCTATTGCTAAATCCAGTTCTGTTTCGTTAAAATCCTGAATAAAAATATCATTTCGTATACCTTTTGGCTTACTAGTTTCTCTGATGGTTTTTTGGATAGCCTTATCTTGTTTTTTATACGCTTGGGGTATTCTTTGTGACTGAGCATAAAACTTGTTAAGGGATTCTGCTATTTCCCTATCTGTAGTTAAGCTTTTATTATATTTTAATGGTTCAGTTGTATTTTTTGATAATTTTGTTTTATTAAGGAATTTTTATATTTTATTTCCATCTTTCCTATAGTCCATATGTTCTACAAAATTTGTGAAACTGGCCCTTTTTGCTGTAATTAATTCTTTCTTAAAAATGGCTGCTTTTCTTCTCCAGTTTTGTACATCTTCTGGACACTTGGTTCTTTCGGCTTTGACTCTTGCTATATTTCTTTCGTGTTTTAACTTAGATAAAGATGGAGACCAAAAGTAGCTATATTTCTTTAACTTTCCTTTGGGGATATGTGTTTTGGCTGCTGTCAATAATATTTCACAAATTTTTTTATTCATTTCATCTGTTGACTTGAACTCTGATTCTAACAGTATATTACACTTCCCTTCTATCTCATTTTGGAAACTGGACCCATCTGCTTTTTTAAAATTCCAAGAAGTTTTAACTTTTGGTTTGTTATGGAAACTGAATGTATGTGGTTCAGTTCCATAAACATAAGCACATCCAACACCGCTGGTGCACTTTGATCCATCGGCATAAATAAAACATGTGCAGATACTACAACTGGGCGTTGTGGACTTGCAGTATGCAGTCCTCCCAAGATCTACATGGATCGTGCCAGGTAACTAAGGGGGGTACAGCTTCTGGCCCTTGGGAAACAAGTTAGGCATTTCAACTGCAAGCTTCCTGAGAAGCTCCTGGAAAAGAAAACCCGCTAGCTTAGGACTAAGGGTGCTTTTCCTATATTGTTCTCTTAGCATGGTTGTGAAAAAAGAAGCAAACATTGGGTGCTTAGACGTAGATCGAAGCGCACAACCATGATTTGCTAAGAGAATCTCACACTGATATTGCAGAGGAGGTTCTATGAACTTGGCATAAATGTTCACGACTGGGCTTGTTGGAAAAGCTCCTATTGCCATGCAGATGCCCCTATTATGGACCGCATCTAATCTTCTCGGCACAGATGGTCATGCTGACGAATAAACAGTATGCCCATAGTCTAGTTTGGATGGGACCAGTGTGCAATACATTTGCAACAAAATTGTGCGATCCTCTCTCCACAATTTGCCCTTTAGTACCCACAACATATTCAGGGAATATCAGCATATTGCAGTCTTAGCTGTGCTGTAGCGATTACCAACTAAGCTTCCTATCCAAGATCAAACCCAGGAAACGCATCTCACCTGCGAAAAGTAAATCTGGACCAAAACAGAGCAAAGGTGGTAGTCATCTCCTACAGTGTCAGAAATTGATGTAGGTTGACTTCTCAGTTGAAAAATAAAAGCCGTTTCTTGAGCTCCACTCTCAAAGGTTGTCTAAACAGTGCTGCAGACGGCATTGTAAGAACACCAAGCGCTAGGAAGTACAATAGACGGCGAAGTCGTCCGCAAATAGGCATGGTGAAACTCCAGGTGGAACACATTTCCAGATGGAGTTAATTGCTGTAGCAAACAGCGTGACACTTAGTACTGAGTCCTGAGGTACTCCCTCCTCCAGAACAAAAGAATTAGAAAAAACTCAGCCGACCCTTACTCGGAAAAAGCAGTCTTTCATAAACTTCTGAATGAAAGCGGCGGGCATCCACTATGTTCCATGTATACAGGAAATGTGGAATCCCTACTCGCCACCACGTATCATAAGCCTTTTCGAGATCAAAAAATATGCCAACTGTTTGACAGTTCTTCATAAATCTGTTTATTATGTGTGTCGATATTGACACAAGATGGTCTACAGTTGAGCGGTGTCATCAAAAGATACACTGAATGTTAGTAGGTTGTGATTTTCTGACCACCATACCAATCATGCATTAATCATGCGTTCCATCACTTTGCAAATTCAACTGGTGAGGGAAATAGGATGGCAGTCGAAGGAAAGCTTTCAAAAAGCGAATAATGATGGCCTCCTGCCAACTGTCTGGAACTATACTGTCAACCCAAGAACTATTATAAACCTCAAGCAGAAAGGCCTTACCTTCAGAAGGGAGCTGTTGTAACATTTGTACGTGAATACCGTCTGGTTCTGGTGCTGATAGTCGCGAAGATGAAAGAGAATGTTCTAATTGTGCCATGGTTAAAGGCAATGCTAATCTTCTACATTTCTGAAAAGAAATGCGAAGCCTTGAGAGTCCACCTGAATTTTAATTGGAAGGAACTCAGGGTAGTAGTTATCCGAACTAGTAACTTGAGTGAAAGCACTGCCAAACATGTTGGCCTCTTCAAATGGATCAACAACAGCTTCTGTAGCTGTTTCCAAGCCTGCAATTGGTACATGGGTCGATTTAGCAGCTGTGTGCCTTAACTTATCCCATACAACCAAGGAAGGTGTATGTTGATTAATGATGCTACAAATGTGCTCCATGATGTCTTTTTGCTATCCTTAATGATTTGTCTGGACCTGGCATGCATTTTCTTGTATTGGATTAGCTTATCCATTGTAGGATGATGCTGAAAAGTCCTAAGAGCACACCGAGCATGAATGGTATTCCAACATTCTTCTGCTCACCATGGGACAGGAAATCGATGGGGGTAGGAAGTCGGCCATGGATTAGATTGTTCAGCAGCAGAGAGCATCCTCTCGGTGAGATGCTGCGCCAAATCATTCACTTGAGTTGTGCTCGTAAGTAAACGGTGTAAAGGTTCCAGTTGGCATGGTCCAAGCACCATCTAGGCATACGTGTGGGACATGTGTCTTGTGTTAAGAGACTAATAAGACCTGGAAAGTGGTCACTGGAGTGTAAATCAGAGATAATATTCCATTGTAAGGAGACTGCCAACTGAGGTGAACAAACTGCAAGATCAAGGTGTGAGATACTATTGAAGGAGTCACAAAGAAATGTAGCCTCTCCGGTGTTGAGGAGAGCTAGGTTGTAACTGTCCAAGAAATCTGCTGTGAGCTTGCCTGCCACATAATGGTTACTTGAAACCCAAAGTAGAGGGTGCACATTGAAGACTTCCACCAACAGAAATAGTGTTGGTAACTGGGCAACTCGATCTTCTAAATCCATAGGCGAGAAGACCTGGGACGGAGGCAAATAAAGGTTACAAATGGTAAACTGAATGGTTGGCAGTAGAATCCTTATTGTGACTGATTGTATATCGGACCTTAAGGATATAGGTGTCATATATACACCATCTCTGACAAGCATCACAGCGCTGCCAGGGACCGGAACACCCTTTTCTGGCGTACTGGGGTGTATTGCCTTAGTTGGAAAGTGCCTTGTGGACGCAGCTTAGTCACTTGCAAACATGCGACCAAAGGTTTGTTCTTATGGAGCTAAAGCTCAAGTTCTGGTTGTTGTGTTCTAATACCAGGTTTGTTCCAATGTAGGTAGCCATACAAATATTTGTATGGGATAAGTACTCCAAGGTAACTTTGCATTACCTTGTAGTAGGAGGTAGCTGATTCAATTTAGCCCTTTTCTTATCTCTTGGACTTACACACGAGTAAGAAGCTTTATCCTGCCTCTTTTTCACTGGGGCTGTCCCAGTGTGGGCAGAATCTTCTTGCATCTCCTCTACTGAGGAGGTTCGTTTGCCCATAGGGAATTTCGGTTCGAGAGGTTCAAACCGATTGGAAGCAGACACCGGCCAAAATGAAAGTTGCTGGTCTGTCTCCATATCAGAAGATCCCTCAGAAGAGGATCTTGGAGATGGACATTGGGCTTTCTTTCCCTTAGATTTACTGAGAACAGAAACGCTACTTTCTTTGAGGAAGTCTGTTTTTTCATAATAGATTTTAAACTTTTTCGGTGATCCATCATATATAACAGCTTTACTGGCTCTGTTGTTGGAGATTGGCAATTTGGATAGTGAGTTTTTAGAGCTGTTCTTTATATTAGCTGACTTGGTGGGTGACTGTGATGTAGTTCCGAAGTTGAAGGCTTTGGTGCAGTTCTTGCTACAAGAATCTTTTCGGAAATTGTGGCCCCATTATGATCGTTGATTTGTGTAGCAATTTCCCACTTCGGTACAGTTTTAGTTGCAACTGAGCTATATGTACCAGACCTTGGGGTAGAGGGTTGCTGGATACACATGAGTTTACAGGCTTTTGAGAAGGATACCTTCTCTTTAACCCGGATCTCCTGGATCGCCCTTTCCTCCATAAAATGGGGGCATTCTCGGGAGCTAGCTTAATGTTCTCCACTGTAGCTAATACAACTGAGAGGTGATGCACATTCATTGTCATGGGCAATGCCTCCACGGTTCACGCAGGTAGCCTCCACCACAGTGTCACTTGTGTGACCAAAGCACTGGCATTTATAACATCTCAATGGGTTTGGGATTTAAGGCCTAACTTCAATGGTCTCATACCCTGCCTTAATTCTTTGCAGGAGATCAACCCGATCAGAGCTAAGGAACAGGGTACAGGTAGGCAGATATTTGCCTCAGTCTTTTCTCTGAACCCAATAAACAGATATCACACCTTGATTTTCTAGGTTCTGCTTAATTTCTTCATTGGACATACAGTCCAATGCGCGGGTGTTCACAACACCGCAGAGGAGTTCAGCATTCTGTACATCTCTACACATACCAGATAGGTGGCTAACATGTTCGCTTTTAAAATAGTAACTACCTGGGATGCTGAATCAGCTTCAACCAGCAATGTGCCATTGTGAGATCTTGTGCAGTTTTTAACTGGGCCAGCTATCTTGTCAAGACCCTTCTGTGTGATGAATGGATTCACTGACCTAAATGTTTCACCTTCCTCTGTTCTAATAATGACTAAATAGATAGGATTACTTGACTGCTACTTTGTTACACAATCCTTCTGGTGTTTGTTTAATTTTTTGGAATTTGTCATGGCGAAAATATCCTCCACCATTGCAAATGTCTCTGAGGGAATGTCACATCCTGGATGCCACCCTGGCTAAGGTGAGAGTCCTGGCCTGGACCTTGCTACCCTAATGTCAAACCTCCCAGAGGGACCTAATCGCTTTCAGGAGTGCATCAGCTCATGCAGTGGCCTCTCCCCAGGACTGATCTTTATCAGCGGATATGAACACAGATCCTACGTGAGTGAGTGATTAGGGTTTAAGGGCCCGTCGACAGATCCTACATGATAACCATGGGCTGGGAATTATGCGGTTGCCCAGTCACCCCACCCACCTATAACCCACGCATAGGTTATCCACCAGAATGTGTTCAGGGAGGTAGCAGGTGGGAGGTCAAACACAAAAGTGGACCAAAGTTGATTGGATGTTTAGTAGATGCTCTCTCACCCCTTAGAGGAACCCAATCGAGAGTATGGCTCAGGACCCTGGGTACGCCAAATAGGCCCCTGGGGGACCATTTCCGTGTAAACTTGTTTCCTCTTTTTTTCTTCGCTGTATTTCTTAACCATTTGTGAATAATTTCCCACACCTCACTGATTCACTTTCTTCTTATCCTTTTGTTAGTCAGTTCCACCTTCTTTCCTCACTTAACTTTTGCCTTTAGAATTCCTAGTTGACTATCCCTAAACCTTTTGATTCCATCTTTCCTACACCCCTGACTATGGTTAAGAATCACTTGTTCTTCCTTGTTACATGGTGCGGGACAGAATTTTCCTCTCTTTTCTCTGGTTTCCTATATATTAACACATTTTTATCTGATACCCACTTTCCTGTAGCCTGATCTTTCCATATATGCTCTTCTTTTCTGAGTTCATCCTTCTTTTATGTCATTCTACCCACTTATGTAACACCCATGTCCCTGTCCTGTCAATCCACTTCGTCTTACGCCATATCTTGTTTGCTTGGTTTATTTCCACTTATCTTTGAAATTGCACCTTTGTTATTTGAATTATTTACACCACTATCTCCACCTTCACAGCCACTCACTGTTTCCTCATTTGCTTTCTTGTGCTTTTTCCCACTACATTCTTCAGTCTCTGACATATTGCCGTGGTCTAACTTCCCCTTCTTTTTTCCTCTTCATACACTAAACATGGCTTCTCTTTTCTGTCTTATTGCGTGCTGCTTTCTCCTCTTTTGTATATCTCATGGCAGTCCTTGATTTTTAGGTAATCCCTTTTCCATCTCAGCATTTCCTCAGAATCTGAATCCAGCTGACTTACTAATTTTCTGTGTTTGCTGTCTTGTTGCTCCTTGAATTTCGACAACGGTGTCTGTTGGTTCATTCTTTTCCTCTGCAGTTTGCCCATCTGTCCTTAGTTTCAAACCTTGAATGTATGCCTGTTTCCCCCCAAGTTTAGTTCATCTTCTATGATCTATTAATTTCTTTGTTGGTAAAGATATTTGTTCCTTCCAGATTGTTTGTCTGTTTCAGTATATTGTCATATACATACATACATGTGTGTGTGTGTGTGTGTGTGTGGGTGTGTGGGTGTGGGTGTGTGGGTGTGTGTGTGTGGGTGTGTGTGTGCGTGCGTGCGTGCGTGGGTGGGTGGGTGTGTGTGTGTGTGTGTGTGTGTCTGTGTGTCTGTGTCTGTGTCTGTGTGTGTGTGTGTCAGGTGAGTGAGCTGCTCCTTATTTTTTGGAAGATAGGCCTCCTGTCAAATGGCATGTACACTTCAGTTCAGCTTTGTGCCTGCTATTGCTTGACATTCTTGGGTAGACAAATGTGCTGAATTTAGAGGAACAGTGGTTTAAGGGACAGAACGGACACCTCAAAAACATACAAGTCATTTGCTGAGAACGAATTCCGGATTTCCAGCCAATTTTACAACCTCTTAGTGGAATATATATAGCAATGCAATTCAATAAATGCCTATGATAAAATGGACCTATCATATGATTACACTAACAACTAAAAGGAAAACGGCAGATTCGTGTACTTAGACCTGGATTGGTTGCAAGAAATTAGAGATATGCCTCATCCACCATGGACCCATACATTCAAATTGCAAATATTATTAAATAACAGTTTATTTAACTTTTGGCGTAAACTATGTCTCGTACATCTCAAATAGCAAGTACAACAGCTTTTGCCATCTATGTATTAATATTAAAATGCCCAGTAAAGGATTAAAGCTGTCTTAAAAAGGCTAAACTATGCACCAAAAGTCACAAAGTGACATTGGCATAGTGCCTGGTATACTATGGTTCTATGGTTGAACAACTCAGAATGCACTTTCAGTCAAGTGTCCGAATAGCTGAATAAAATTTTTTTTTTTTTTTTTTTTGCATGCTCATCAAAGCTTGTAAACCAAATTCACAATCTAATGTTAAAGTTCCTGAGGGTTTACAACATAATAATTTAAATCATTTTATCTGTATTTTGTAATAGAATAGGTATAATGAACTCGGACCCAGAGGACTGGCATTTTGTAGTGTGTTATTTACTCCATTCTCTATGTGTATGATGTCACACAATATTTTGTGCCAGTCCTTCACAGTGTATCCTACAAATGAGTATGTTGGTATGCTTTTGACCTTCAGAGAAGCAGGAGCCAGTGTACAAGCAGCTCAGCTTGTATACCACAAGAGATATCCTCATATACAATACCATAAAATGGAAATAAAACAATTACAAATTAAAATAATACCTTTAAAAACAATAACTGTTCAGCCAATATTACACTGGTCTACAAAAATTAACTTTTTCTCTTTCACAAGAATTAAAATAACAGATTCTAAAAGTATTTTTCGTGCTGAATTCAAATATAATTACAGTTTGTCCGCATCGGGCAGGAGTTTTGTGTGATATTCATTTGAATTTTTATAATATTCTAAAAAATCCGTATCTAGCTATTTAACTCAAAATTATAACTACTGATTCTGACTTACCTAGAAAGTGGTAGATAGTGATTTTCGGGTATATTTTGCATCTGGAACGTCTCTCATTTTAGTCCAACAGTAGTCAGCCAGCATATTGGAACTCCACTTGCCTTGGTACCTCTTCTCTATCGTAGAAATTTGCTGATGAAAATGCTCACCGTGTTCATCGCTGACAGCTCCAAGGTTTTCGGGGAAGAAGTCCAAGTGAGAGTCCAAGAAGTGAATTTTTAAAGACATGTTGCATCCCATAGCTTTATAAGAATGCAGAAGATCAGCCACTATGTCACGATAGTTTTCTGCTTTATGGTTTCCAAGAAAATTGCAACATAAACTTTTGAAAGACTGCCAGGCTGCTCTCTCCAGTGGATTTAACAGTCCCTCGAAATGTTCATCGGCCATTAATGATCGGATTTGTGGTCCTATAAAAACTCCTTCTTTCAATTTAGCATCACTGACTTTGGGGAATTTCGATTTCAAGTACAAGAATCCATCAGAAAGTTTATCCATAGCTTTGACGAAATTTTTCATAACTCCTAACTTAATATGCAATGGAGGTAAAAATATTTTTTCAGGATTCACTAAAGGGACACATGCCACATTTTTCTGGCCAGGGAGAAGAGATTCACGTTTTGGCCATGACTTTCTAACGTAGTGAGACTTCTTATCTCTGCTGTCCCACTCGCACAAAAAACAGCAAAATTTGGTGAACCCGAGTTGCAAACCAAGCAATCCTTTAAATCACCACAGATATTCCATTCATATTTTCCATATTGTATTTTCTCTAAAATTAGTTTCATATTTTGATATGTCTCTTTCATAGCGGCATGCGCTACTGGTATTGATGGAAGTTCATTGCCAATATGTAGCAGCACAGCCTTCAAACTTACTTTAGAGGAGTCTATGAACAATCGCCACTCATCTGGTCAGTGTTGATGCCCAAGAGTTTCCATAAGTGAACAAATATTATTACAAAACACAACACCATATTCTTCAGAGAAGTATTCTTTGAAAACACTATGGCGGCTACGATAACTACTTATTCTTACATCTTTTTGGAGTAAATTCCACCCTTTGAGTCTGGAAGTTAAAACTTCAGCTTGCAGTTTAGACAGATTTAAATCCCGAATCAGGTCATTAAGGTCTTGCTGATTGGGAAAGTATGGTTCTGATGAACAGCCACTGGCTTCATATGTAAGATCATTTTTATTTTCATCTGAATCATTTTGAGTTTCAGTTAGGTCAGAATCAGAGTTATCACTTAAGGTTGTATCTACATATACTGGTACGGGGAACTCTTCACTGTGTAAGACAGGTCTCAATGCAGATTGCAAATTCGGATACTTAACTGTATATTTTGTTTTAGATGTGATTCCTTTAATATTTGTCAAACAAAAATAACAGTCAGTTGAATGATCCTTCGGTTGCCTTCAAATCATGGGAATTGCAAATGGCATATGTGTACCATTTTTCCACCCAGTCAGCAGTCTAACACACGAAACACAGCATGTATTTGGGGCCCAGCTCTTATCAAAATCACCAACTTGACAGCCAAAGTAAAGATGATAACACTTCATCACTTCAGTCACATTTCACCTCTGAGACTTAAAGGTCAGCTCACCACAAATATAGCAGAAATTATCTGCATGATTTACACACTTTCTTGGCATGATGAAAACATTAAGCACTGAAATACAACATGCACAACATACACAATACACTTCTAAACAGAAAGGAAGGAAATATTTCACTAGTGAACAATGTCACAGTCAGCTCAATACTGACACATCACAATGCCAGACAGGTCTGAGCATGTCTAAACATGAATGAACCTGCACAGTCTTGTTTTGTGGTGCTTCAGCGTGATATTACAAATAATTTCAATAAATACGGCTTGAGTAAAATAGCTACATATGAGGTAAAGGTTCCTATGACAGGTCAAAGAAAACGCTAAAATCATATTTTGAAAAGTAGCTTTCACAGAAAAACTATCCCTGATGGGAAAATTCTGACTACATATCTGAATTCAGGATGAAAAAATGCACTAGATTCACTATTCAGATTTCTTGTGAAAAAAATCTTGTCGACCAGTGTTATTTGTGAATATTACGTGATAAAAAAAGTACATGGAGGGGTTTCGAAGCAGCTGTACAGCAGATGAATTACTTACAAATCATGTGTTCATTCCAACAGAGCTAACTAGAGCTTCAGAAATAAGCATTCCATTTAACATATAAATATTAAATACTTGGATAGAACCTAGCACAGAGGCTGATGTTTTCATGTTAGAGTATAAAATGGGGATTACATAAAACTGGAAAATAAGGGGTAGCTGACTCATCTGGTATATTTGTAAATTTTGCTAGAATATTTTCTCTTCCACTCCTTCCAAATCCAAATGCTTCACATATTTTGTTACTCATGATAGGCTTAGTAATCCAGCACATTAAAAAGAAATCAAGTTATCGGTGATCGTAGTGCATGTGATGGCACAGTGTGGGGAACCGGTTCTGTCCGTCTGCTGTACAGACAAGGTGTGCATAACTTAATTCTTTCGGTAGCTCACCTACTAAGCTTACTTATGATCATCTGTAGCCTTGTCTCTAGAACTTTGTTTACCTTTTGTCTTAGATCGATTCCTTTCCTTTCTTCTATTTCTAGAACTACCAAATTATATAGTTCCTGCTTACCTCCTCGCATTTATTCTTTTTGCTTTAAAATTTTTTTATAATCAGCACCAACCAAGAAAGGGATTAACAGTTTGTAGTTAAAGAGAGGCGATGTTGCTGCTTATCAGAACCTTTTAGATAGCATGCTATGATTATGCATGCAAAGAAGATTGGATTGTGCCTGGAATGTTGAGCACATATTATTTATATTCTTATGCAAAGATAATCATAAAATGCTGAATCTACGTTCAAAGGATAGAACATGCAAGTGTAAAGATTTGTGTTAAAAAAGTCATACTTGTGAAATGTTGATGCTTATTCTAATGGGAAAATTCCGCTGATATCCGAATTGCTCTTGGTCTTACTAATTCCTAGAGCATGTGACATGTCAAGCATTTTAGAGACTGGAATAAGAGACCCCTTCAAAATATTCTCTTACAGAGCATATTATTTCCCATGCTTGTCCTTTAATTGGGATACCTTTACCAAATACAGCTTTATTTGGTTCGTGAGTGCATTCAATTTTTCAGTTGGCAGCACTATCTGTCACTGTTTTTCGTCATTGTTAAATACTCATTAAAAGCATTAGAGCAGATATGCAGACTCAGACACATGCAAACAGAAAGCAAATAATTGTCTATATAGAATGATGCAGACAAACTTCTCAGCACACAGGCAATCTCTAATGATGCAAGCATTGCAATCTCGGGTTACAAAAGGCATTATTTATTCATTGCAGCAATAACAGAACACAACACAAGCAGTTTGTGTTATACTAGGTTTCCCATCAGCCATGTGTTAACCAAGCGTTACATACAGGGTCCTTGCATGTACTGTTGCTATTGCAACTGCTATGATGCATCCATTCCCTCCTGTTCCCATATACTTCTCCACCATGTGGTTAACATCTGTCAATCCCCGTCTTAATTGGCGCCGAGTATAATTCTTCCTTTATCATGTCTATATTTTTAAGTATTTTCTCTTCTTTATCAACTAGTTCTCATCTTTTATTTCCCTCTGTCCTCTCTTCCGTTGCTATTTGTCCTTGCTCAGCTATCACTTCCTCTAAGGTATCCTTGCCTGCCATGTCTTTTGAATCCTTTTTCCTCTTATTCTCGGGAGTGTTCCTGCTTCAAATCAGCACTCTTACTCTTTGCTCAGTACTCGTTGTCTTGTATAATTTCTGCAGGGAAGAATATGCACTGCATGGCTCTAAAATGCCCATGCCCAAAGACAAAAAAGTTAAAATCCACATGTCTTTGACCCTGTCCCCTAGTTTGATAGACTTCCTGTCAGACTGATGATGGGAATTTCAAAGAATCTCTCATTTCCTCTCACACATTCTCAATGTGGGTTAGATCAGGTGACCGTGGAGGGTGAGGTATCAATGAGATATCCTCTTGCCCATCAAACCAATGCTGAACTATCCTTGACTTATGGACTCTGTGGTTGCCATGCAGAAATAGGATTGTTCCATCGGGATACCTTTCTCTGGCAGATGATAGGGCTAAAATGAACTGTAAAAGTCATGACAGGTCCAGCTGTCTCACCTACTACATATTTGCTCAAGGTATCCAGGACCTTCGAAAGAAATCCAGCCCCTTCAAAAGAAATCCAGTCCCTACATTAGGCACATATGTGACCACTGCGAACACAAGTGACCAGGTATTGTCAATCGAATTGGTGACCACTGGTCGGTACATGTGCACTGGCCAATTATATGATGTCAACTGTACAACTTCGCCCATGAAGATTATTCCCTGCCAGTCTACGTTTCTAATGTTGGCGGCATATGCAAGACGATTCATGGCATGTTTCTTAGTGAGGACCTCTTTTTGAACAGCTGTGTAGTTACTTTGATCAAACCTCTACAGCAATTCCTTGTGGTCCGTAAAGAGTCAGAAGTGACAAGCTGCCTTCAGCTGCAGTTGAAAAGGGTCTTCTTTTTACTCCTATTTAAAGATGTTGATCATCCTCTCAAGTAGGAATTTTTTTATGACTGGTGGTGTGTCAGTTTTCTACTTGCCCCATTCCCTATATTTTTAAGCCCAACACCTCCCAGTTCGTTCTGATGTGCCATGTCTTCAAGCAGCCTCGGATGGCAAAAAACCTGTGTTAATCACAGCCAATACAGCAGTATGTTTGTTGAGCAAAGCAGCCATATCTCACATGAAATAAAATACAAGGTGTATCCTGAAAGTTCACAGTAACTGAGAGGGGTGGTTGTGTGTTGTAACATAGGTAGCTCACTCTAGAGTAGAACAAAAGAAGTGATAAAAGTACTCCTTGTAGTTCTGGACCAAAACTAGCATACATACTTATATGCGGATTTGAACCTACACACCTTCTGTCACTACATTCCATTACCATCATCACTCAGCCACAGCACCAGCTATTCACAATGAAGCCCTATGGTAAATCTGACTTAATCGTGTGTCTGTAACTGCCATGTTTGGAACAACCATCATGACATTATTCAGAAAGCCAGCCATCTTAGGACAGCAAGATACACAACTGAATTCTCTGAGAAAACATCCACATAATGAAAAACAAGGACAGAGTTATGACTTTTGATTTCCCATCAACAGGCCAGCTTAGCAGGTTCATACTGCTTCCGCCACCACCACCACTGTCACTACCAATAATATACTGGACAGCTTCTACATCTATCACTTTGTTAGCTGAGGATGGCAGCAACTGTTCTTGTAACAAGTTCTAATTTTGCAAAGTAGGTGAGATATAGTGTAAACAAAACTTACCTTCAGAATAGTTGTCACAACATTTTCTATCCCAGGGTCCTCCAGACATTCTGGGGGTTGTGAGAGAGCGATGTGACCACCAAAACATAAAAATATGGTGCTCTCTAAAAAGCGGTTACTATACTGCTATTGCTCTATCAATATATTAAATATTGGAGAGCAAGAGGATTAATGACTTCATTGTCAGAAATCCAGCATTAGCTAACAACAACAACAACATTTTCTATCCTTGATCAAATTAAATTTTTCAATTCAGCATAGTTCAGAATGAGGTAATCAGACATTTACACAGTCTGGGTTCTTCGGAGCAGAATGTAACATTTCTGTGCTGTTGAAATGAGTGCTTTCTTTGGCCTTCACTTGGAGTGATAGTTCAAATAGTAGGAAGAGGTTGCTTAGAGGAGCAGAGTTGCAGGGTCTGACATCTTTACAGAAGCTAATCAGTTCCTTGAAACTTATTTCGAGCTGAGCGTGTTCTGTTTCAAGCTCCAATCTTGATTATTTTTTTGTCTAGTCTGGAGAGTAAGGATTCATTAAAGGGTACACCTACGTATTTAGGCATTGAGGGCATCTATACTTCCCAGAAACATACTGATCAGATGGCTCAACTTGTTCTTGGTTGAGCTTAGTTTACTTGTAGAATCTATAATTTGCCTGGTCCATTTGGCTGCTATCAACTTGGGGAATGATTCAGTAGAATATTACAGGCTACTGGAAAGTTGGCATTAGAGATGCTGATGTTTTTATTACAATTCGTGGCTTCGCCTTTCAAGGAGAAGAGCCGGTATGAAATGTGTCTATATTGAATAGCTCATTGTTGTTTATCACCAGATTTTCAAACATACATATCTTCAAAATGTAACAAATAAGTTAGAATCCTACTTCCAACTTAGATTTGCCAGCTAAGTTGATTTTCCCTAATTCTTCCTTATACTGAAGAATCTCCCCTTGTAGGAGATTCAAAGAGTTACAGATTTTCACCAAGGACATGACAAAGCATTAAATTCTACTGCATTATATTGTAACTTAGAGTTAAAGAGGGCTGGTCCTATAGGTCAGCTGGTAGTGCATCTATCTGCTGTATGGGGGGTCCCAGATACAACTTCCCCCCAAATGACCTAGTTGTCGACGGGCCCCTAAACTCCATCCATCCAGATACAACTTCCCTCTGGTGGATGGGAGTTTTTCTCTAGCCAAGATTATTCCCTATTCTTCCCAGAGTCTGCAACGATGAATGAGAGAGTGAAGCTGTGTGTTATCTAATGTATAAAACCCAATTAAAAACCAATCTATGAGTTAACGCATTGCAGTATGCAGTATGTTCCATTGGTAAAAGGCCACCAATTTGACCATTGCAGTTAAAGGTGGAGTATATATGGAACAATAAAAAGAAAAAAATAGCAGGTGGAATGTACAGTGTTATGATAGGTCAGAGCTTATCTACATGGGTTGATTTTTTAATAGTAGTAACAATGCTATAACAATGCCGAGAATATATATAGGCTGGCTGAGGTAATATAATTTATACCAGAGATAGGTTAGATGTCCACCCTCCCTCAGAACAAGGGAGCTCATCCCACTCATTCCATGCATCAGTGCAGCGACAACAGCAGTAATGCACTTTTGAACTAGTGCCCATGGAGTACAGCCACAAGATCAGAGGAGCTGGTTGAAAAGAGGTCCCAGTGGAAGACACTGTTACGAAGGAAAGCCTTCAAAGAAGGATGTCAAAATGTAACACACATGCCTTGCCCTAGAGTAAGGAGCAGAACATGAACACGTTAGTGCTGGCGGATTGGGCCGCCATGATTTGTGAATTGGCCAACAATGCTGGTTAAGTGTCTTTGGCTTGCTTAAAATGAAGAAAGCTCCAAGAAGAAAATGATGACAATTCCTGAATGACCCATCCATCATTTTGCATGGCAATACAAGGTCACACGCAGGAGGAGCTGTGACTGATTTGTTCAGCCGTTGAGTCTAAGAAGTGTTTTACCACCGCCTTGTTCTCCAGATCTATGTGCCTTCGACCACGATTCATCCCTAAAATGAAAGAACCACTTGGTTGAATCCACTTCTGCACAGTTGGTGTTCTGCAGGCAACCAACCCTCTCCCTTCAGAACACCCAGAGATTAGGCAGTGCCAATGGCATACAATTGGTTCCAAAACACTAGGAATGTGTGATACGCAATGGGGGCAGTTATAGCAAAAACCTGTGAAACGAGCATTTTATGAGTGCTGTGTATATAAATGAAAAATTGTTGCCATTATTAAAAAATCAACCCATGTATATGCCTGTCATTCATCGCAGTTCTGGTCCACCTCCCCTGGACAGCTGCAAAATCCATAACATATAGACCTAGTGACCTCTAATAACCAGCAACAAATGGGTGCAAATATTTAGTAATGGACATAAATTGTAAAACCAACTATCTCACATAAATTGTTTTATCTTATTCTGTCTCCAGGACATAATTTCTCATTTTTGTGACACATTTTGTTTATATGTAGTTCATGTAATGAAGTGTAAGTCCTTGTGTAGACTAGAAAGTGGTGTTCCTTGCTATTTAATGCTTATTTAATGGTAACTGGGAGAATTTCAGCATGTGACAGAACCCGTACCGATAATTCCTTAAGGATTCTTGTACACTGTTATATGTAATTTTTGTTCATTTACTGCACTGAATATTTCACGCATTCTAAATTTCATGTCATTGCAAAATTATTACACTTTGCTGAATGAGGGAAAGTTTAATAGGTTTCAATTTCAGGAAGTTCGCCTATGGAGATTTTGGCAAACTATTTACTGGTTCCAACCGTGGGCTCAGGGTCATCGAGTGTTTTTCTTTACGTCTTTCAACTGACTGATCTGCTCTTTCGGAATGCCCCCCCCCCCCCTCTTACTGCAGTTCTAGCCTATTGCGAGATGTCCGGGCTTTAGTCACTCTCATATCAGTTTTGATTTTATGCTTTTAAAGCAATTTGGCTATATGTGAGGATGAGAATATGTTTACCATGGTAAACATTGAACTCAGGTTCTCTATAAGTGCTACTTGGGATAGCAAATACTTCTATCTGAAAATCTGCAATATTTACCAATGCTTATGTTAATATTGGCCCTTGGGATTAGGCTATACATGCCTGAGCCAAATTGTATCTCTAGAGGTGATCCCTTCGTGAACTGTACAAGTTGGTCATATTCTTTGTCACATTTCTTTCCTGTCTTGAGACCTGAGAATTATCTTAAATGTAACAACTACCTGTTTTCACTAAGTGATAGGCCTAGATTTTGCATGTAGCCCATGGTAGGGAGACCCAACAGTCTCCATTGTGATATGAAGAGGCAGATGCAGCTGCTAAGTCTACATGCCATTTGCCAGAGGTTTCTACACACACTGCCTAATATAGATGTGCAGCAGTACTTCCATCGCCATCTCTTCATAGCCGGGCAGCTGGCACTTGGTTACAATCAGGGAGACTGTACAACCCTGGCTGACTTCATGCAGGGATTCCTATCGGGCAGAGGTTCTTTTAATGCACTTGAGGAAAGGTCACACATGCACCTCTCATGGATACTTTTCCGTTGTGACTGGTCTCTGTCTGTCCAATGTATGGCGTGGGACTTTCTGTGGCATATGTTCATGATTGTCCATGCTGTGTTTGTGAGCCTGGGTTCTATAGTTTACTCCATTTTGGGCAACGACCCAGTATCTGCCACCAAGATACTGTGGTTTGTCACCCAAGTTGGGTTTAATAAGCAAGTGTAGCTTGTTTTTTAGTTTTCGGAGCACTTTAAATTTTTAAGATTTAAGATTTCTCCACTCACTCCATTGTGATAGTTGGAGTACTCCTGAAGGCCTTTTTTAGGTGTAAATATGCTAATTTCTGTCACATAAACTTACGTGCAATAGTGGTTAATAACGTTTTCTGCAATCAAGCAATAGTGCTACAAAATATCTGACCCTGTCCATTGTGATGTACACCCAATGGCTAATGTGTAGCTTTAGCTCCTAGATGGTTACAAGATACCACTTGGCTCTATGGAGAATGTTGTCAATGTTACCATTCCTGGTCAGTTTATCTTGAATAAGACCTAGACTTTAACTGACTCAGAATATTCCAGGATTGAATTGTCTAGTTTGAGATTTCCTAGGTATCTTTGGTCCCTCTTGTCAGTAAAAGGAATAACAACTGTTTTGATAGGAAGGAATTAAAGATTCTGCTGCATGCACAAGTTGTACATTTTTCTCAGTCCAAAATTCATAATGCCTGACTGCATTGGGAAATTAGCCAAAAATAACTATGTCATCAGCATGTATGTATTGTCCCCCTGGGTCATGTCACTGAGCAGAGCATCCACCATGAGATTAATAGGGAAGAGAGGACTCTGCTGGAGTCACAAAAGAAGTCTTGGCTTTTATTGATAATCCATGTAGCAGAAAATAGTTGTCATTACACAGAAAATGTGCATAAAAACAAGACAAAAGAAGCAGATGATTTCATTCCAAAAAATATAGATGGTCAGGATTAAACAACTGAGAAAGCAGAAGACACTGCAACAAAATATAATTGAATTGTTCTTAAGCAGACTATGGAATAGTTAATTGTTTAATTGATAGTTCATTCAGTTGCTGAAGATGTAAATATGACGTAGCATTAAAACATCTGAGTAAATTTTATCTTAATTCTACAGATATATTAAGTGAAATATTATGACAAACCCTTTTAATGTCCCATATGTAAGAAAGTTTTGCTGTATTTCCTCTGCATGTTGTTATATGTCGGTCTGGGTGGCTCTGTTTGTTAGACGCTGGCCTAGTGATCCCAAGGTCGTGGGTTCAAAGCTGGCCCAGACTGATGGTTTTTAAATGTGCTTAAAAACGACAGCTCCATGTCAGTAGATTTACTGGCATGTAAATGAACTCCTGCGGGATGAAATGCTGATGTGATCCTGGCAATTGACAGTGTCGTTGAACAACGAAATACTTATTATTTATGCCAACAAACTTACTGTTGGTGTTTTTAAACACACAAGCCGTGTGTGGACAAAGTTTGAGAGGTAGAACTGGAACTTAAACAGTTGTGGCATTGAATTTTTAAGTTCCAGTTCTACCTCTCAAACGAAATACTTATTTCTGCATGTTATAATCCATCTCATTACTTGTATATACTAATTATTTATTATTTAAAGAGAGAAACTTGTGTCCAGCATAACATCAGAAATTACCCAACTGATATTTATAGTTAATAATGGAGATTATTTTTCTTGATTCTAGACTGTTCAATTTCCAAAACTGCTAGCCTGGGAATGGGGAATTTTCATATATTTGTTGAATGTTGATGTTTGGGGTTTGCATTCTGTTTGAAAACTGTGGAGTCTTTTTGTATTAAATGACTATGAGAGAAGGTAAAAATTTAAAAATTGATTCATCTAAAATTACTCAGGCATACTGTTGATTCTCACCATAAAAGATACAGGCTTTACAACATTATACCGAATTTGGAAGAGAAAATTTGAAATAGTGAGGTAAAAAAGAAAAAAATCATAAGTGGAGGTTTAAAATGCCATTCATACAGAACCAGGTAAGCCAGCTAGATAAAGATGATTTTGCAAGACAAGGGAGAAACATGTTGCACAGTCATTGGAGAGTCAAATAGGTAGCAAAATAGACCTACTACTTTGCCCTTACATGCTCATTTGAGTGTGTTTATAACGAGTACCAAAAGCAATTTGTTGATCATAGAAATCTCAGAACATCTCTACTTCCATGCTCCAATAAAAGCTCTTGTGGCCAATCAAATTTAATTATGAGAGTGGTTTCAAAAGTTCTCAGAACAGAGTAGAAAAAAGTACTTAGGTTACTGAAACTTTTTTATTTTTCAATGCAGTCTTCTTGTAGATTAATGCACATGGTCCAGCGATGCTGCCTTGCCTTGATCCCATCTTGAAAATGAGAGTTCTCCAGCCTGCAAAATAGTTGTCAACTCTAGCTATCAGTTCTTCGTTTGAAGTGAATCTTCGTCCACCAAGTAAAATTTTCAGCTTCAGAAAAAGATGCAAGTCTGACGCAGACATATCAGGCAAATAAAATGGGTATGGCAACAATTCATACCTTAGTTCGTAATTTTTCTATGGTGACAGCACATGTATGCAGGTGTGCATTGTCTTGACGGAAGATGACTTTCTTCCTTGCTAAACTACCCTTTTTTCATGTATCTTTTATTGTAATTAGTCCAGCAGGTGAGCATAGTATTCCCAGTAATTGTTTGCCCAGCGAGGAGCTAATCTTCAGATAGAATCTTCATCATGTCACAGAACACTGATACCATGACCTTTCAGCTGAAAGAATTGCCTTTGTTTTCTTTGGTGGTGGAGAATCAGCCGTTCTCACTGCCTTGATTGTTGTTTTGTCACTGGGGGTATAGTGGTGGACCCATGTTTCATCTGTGATCACAAACCGACACAAAAAATATTGTTTTTTTCTCCTAAAATGGGCCAAGCATTGTTCCGATATTTCCATTCTCATGCAACTTTGATCCAGTGTCAAGAGTCACATCACCCATTTTGCAGATAATTTTTTCATTTGTAATTCTTCAGTTGAAGTGTGATGTACCCTTTCAGATGACATCTGGCAAGCTTTAGCAATTTCTCACACTTTCAATCGGTGATTCTCCATGACCATTTTGTGCACTTTTGCAGTGATTTCCGGATGACCACTGCCTGAATCATCTAAGCTCTCCCAACTAAATTTAAATTTGTTTGTCCATTTGACTACAGTTGAATATGTAGGGGCAGAGTCTCCCAGTGTATTCTGGAAATTGGCATGAATGTTCTTTACTTTCATATCTTTCTTTATGAAGTGCTTAATCATGGCTCGAATCTGGATTTTTTCAATCTTCGCAAATCACTATGCAAGAACAATGGAGGCACATCACCACCTAAGCTCTCTTCCAAAAGCACTGACATGATACACATTTACAGCCAACAGTTGAATATCGTATGAACAACTCGTCGTCCTAGCACTGACATGTCGTGGTGACTGCGAGGACTTTTCAAACCATCATCGTAAATCATTGAGCTCTTGTAAATTTATAATATACATGCAGATCATCCAGAGTACCATTTTTAACATGGAAATTAATGTAATCATGATGTATGCGAGTTCTTTAATATGAGTTAAGTTAGCAATAATAAGTTATTTAAATATAAGAAGGTATACTATGTATTGTTGTTAGCAGTACGTTATGAATTTGCACATATTTGATGAAAGGAGGAGAACAAATGAGAGTAGCGTCATCTTGCCTCTTGACAGTATTTGTAATAGACAAAGAATCACAGCTTGATGCAAAATAACCCAAGTCAGTCCAGTAACAGTGGACCAAAAGTATCTTGCTGTTGCACTTATGCATAAAGCACTTAATTGTTATTTTGGAATTTCTGTTTGGAACCTAGTATTTTTTGGAACTAGAATGGTTAGAACTGTTACTCAAAAATAAACCACTTCTACTATAAGTGTACCTTTGTAGAAATATCTTCTGCATACTTATTTGTTTGTTGGAGCTACTGTTGTAGTTTTCAGTATGGTATTAAGAAACAGCTGTTAAATATAGATATTCTGATCTAATCCAGTATATTTTCTGTTCTGTCCACATTGAAATTCCTTGCTGACTTTTTGTTTCAGTAAAGTATTAAAATTAAAATAGCTGGCTGTACTTTTCTGTTAATGTGTTCTCTTATTTTCCTCTTGTAATAGTAGTAAGTGTAGTAGCACAATGGGTGGCATGAAGAAACTGGAGAAAGCTGAGCTTATTTCAGATGTTGGAGAGTTTTCTCCATTTCATATGAATAAACTAAGAACACTCCATAACTTGTTCCTTCTTTGAGAAGTTATCACAAGCAGACTCACATTCTGTATGTATTCTCTCTTGCTCTGGAGAATATCCATAATCATGGGAGGGGGGCTAAGTGAGCTATATTTTGCTTTACCCAGAAGGCCCAGTCTTAGTAGCAGGAAGGCAACTCGAAATTTCACCATACTACTTAAGCTTCGGAATATCAAGATAAAGGTGATGGGAAAATTACCTCCTTTGGCATGTCTCACCTATGTGCAACAGCCCTTTGTGGGCCAAGGCCACCTGGCCGCTGTGTCCCCCAGCTCTGCCCACTACAGGTTTCATGAGTGGGGTGCAGAACTGCAGGTTGGGACATGCTTGGCACCTCGAGCTCTCCTGGCCGGTTATGCAGTCTTCATGACCTGGGATTGCTACTTCATCAAGTAGCTCCTCAGTTGGCCCATCTGGGACCTAATGAGGCTGAGTGCACCCCAAGCCAACCTCCCAGTGGGGGAAAAAATCCCTATGCTAATACTAGGGATTAGTTGCTACTTCATCAAGTAGCTCCTCATTTGGCCCATCTGGGACCTAATGAGGCTGAGTGCACCCCAAGCCAACCTCCCAGTGGGGGAAAAATCCCTATGCTAATACCAGGAATCAAACCTGAGTCCTCTGTGCCAGAGGCTTTGTTAAGTCAGATATCCCTTTTTTACCTTGGACATAATGTCATTTTGGGGCTTCAAAATGATTGAGCCACATTTTAGGAAAACTTTCTCCCATTGGGTTACACACAGCTGCTTCACTTTTAAGTGTAGAAATAGTCATAATTTAAACTATAAAACGTACCCTTCACTTGACAAAATCATCAGGTGTACTTTTGAATACCTCAGAGAATACAAAATGTATTTATGATGATGCTAATGAATGTTGTTAAATCTTCACCAGCATCATTCATCATATCCCGTTATAAGCACATGAAACAATAGACTCGAATATAGAATCAACATTTCTGTGGCACTTAAGCATTTTGATTGATGCAGATTTACTGTTTAAGTGTGTAGTATGCAATAAATCTTCTCCCTATTTCTAGTTTTCTCCAATAGATTGTACTCATATGCTTTGTGAGCTCCCTCACCTTTGATGGGAATGAAGGAAAGTGTTTTATTCATACCACCCATTGTTAATTATCAATGTGTTCATTGTGTGTTTTCTGAAGTAGTTATGTATTTGCAAAAGTAAAAATAGAGTTCAACTGTATTGTGGTGCACAGCATTAAGACATTCTTGCAAGAAGCTTTCTAGCACATTTGTGGTGCAGCACATGTATTCACTTGAAAAAAAAATGAATGAGAAAGTGAAAAATTTTGAGTATTGGAGTAGCCATGGACTTTAAACTCAAACATATAGACCAAGTATTATATAGTGTAAAATGAAGTTTTCGGTAATCAGGAAAATCATGCATTTATTGTAGAGCAAGAGCCCATGACTGCCAGACCTTCCTTATTTTATAAAAGCTGAAAGTTTCTTAGCACATGCCCCCAACACGGTTAGGAACAGTAGGACTACTGTGAATTTTGGATCATTGTGGCTTTGGCAGATAAGAGGTAGCACAGGTGTGTAAAATAGCAACCTAAAATCGTCAAAGTATGAAGTCTAATTTTCTTATATTTTCTGTGGGATAATATTACAATAATGTTGTCCATTGCCAGACACTTGGTATCGCCGGATACCCTTAAGCTTTAATAAATTGTAGCTGTATTTACATTATAGTATAAAAGCTGAATTTTATGTATGCTCCTTGGGTGACTATTAGAAGATGTTTCCTGGACAGTTTCGACAGTTCTAACACCTGGCCAGACAAACTCAACTCAAACACAACTTCAAATGTCTCTTATAATGATAGTTAAAATTGGATCACATTTATTTTACAATCTGCAGAAACAAATAGTAAAACATATACCATACATTTAATGACATCACATAGTAGACTAAGAATTTGCAGTAAAAAATTGCAAAAGACCTAACTCACTATTTCACTCTTGTCTGTGTGTATGTATATTGCCTCGCACTCACACCTACAACTACCCTTTGAGCCAGGTGTTAGAACTGTTCAAATTGTTCAGCTATTAAGGAAATATTTTCTAATAGTCACCCAAGTGCAATTACAATTTATTAAAGCTTAAGGGTGTCCGGCGAGGGGTTGCCATGATACTGTCTGGCAATGGATGATGTGATTCCTAATATTATCCCGAAGATAATATAAGAAAATCAGGCTGTATACTTTGACGATTTTAAGTTGCCATTTTATACACCTTTGCTACCTGTTACCTGCCAAAGCCACGATGATCCAAAATTCATAGTAGCCCCATTGTTGCTACCTGTGTTGGACGCATGCACTGAAAAACTTTGAGCTGTTATAAAATAAAGAAAGTCTGTCGGTCACAGTCTCTTAGACCATTGTATGTTGCTTGTTCTGGAGAGATGTGTATGCTCAGTATTTTGTCATTAATTTATGGTTAATTTGTGTCAATGGAAGCAAAGTGTTATAGTTTTTTGTCCTACCAGAAAAGAAAGAAAAAATTTGGGCTTAAAAATTCATATTGGTAATGATCGCCCTTAAATGATCTTCAGAAATAATGAATGATTTATATTTTAAAAATTTTGGACAAACCCAATAGTAATTTAATATTTACTGGTAGTATATGATCAAATTTTTCTTTTGCATGATTTCAGACCTTAGCCATTTTCTGTATACTCATTCTTGAATTTCCTTATTATCCTCTTTAAGTTCCATTTCAATTCCTACCTCTTTAAATATTTAATGCAAACTGTTTTATGAAAATAATAAAAAAGACATGCGTTATGTTTATAATATGAATTCTTTTGCAGACCAGCAATGCTGTAAATAGTCAGGAAAAACCTTGTGATAATTATACTGGGACACTGAAGACAGTCATTAAACTTTCAAGATCAAGTCCAGAAAAAAGACATAGATCCTCAGTTAAATTTGTAGTGAAACAAGGAAAATCACAAAATGCAGAAGAGCCAGCAATAGGGGGGAAAGGTGATGAGGATTCTGATGATTCAGATTATGATGGGGATGAGAAAATTGAGTACAGCATTAGTCATGAGGTAAGGTAAAACGCTGCCTAGTGATATGTAGCAGCATACCCATCTAATCTATAACACCTGCTTTGCATTTGCTGGTGTTCCCTTGGCATGCAACCTTCCCTGGAAAACTGTTTCATGGCTATTCTGTGCTCATCTTGTTGTTCTGTCTCTGTTGACATTTGGGATGTGCTAAGCATGACAGTGCTTAACAGAAGAATTATGTCTTATTTTCCTGTCCAAATATTTAGTTTTTTTTCTTTTTGTACTGATTTGGGCTTTAGATATTCCTACATAAAGTATGCCTATAAAAAAATTACAGATAAAATACAATATTTAACATTTAGCTAAAAATGTGATACTACGGTGCCAGGTACTGGTACTATACAAGCACAATGTATTCATAATAATGTGATCATAATAAGCCTTTGGTTCCGGGGACAAAAATTAAAATTTTCCAATAAAAACATCTCACAGCACCATCAATCTTCAAGTTCACATTTCTACTTTTGGGCATCTGGGCCTGTCAGTCAGAAGTAAACTTGGTGATTTTCTCTATGATGGAGCATTTCAGTATCATCATTAGGGATGGATTTTGATGGCTTGGCATCTTTTACCTGAGTCTAGGGCGATGCTGTGCGAGGTCATTTCAGATGAAAGCATGTGGAAAGAAGCCCAGACTCTTTCCATAAGTCTTTCAGGTCCCCATAAAAGCATATTGATAGGACTAATAGGTATCCAGGCATTCTTTCTCATAAACCCTGGCTTGGCAGTAAATACATTTTGTTAACCTTGTTCTTTACTTCCCTGTTGCATGAATGAATGTGATGTGACTTGTGACCAAAGTACCTGCAAGGCAAGTTAAACAAGACCGGAGGAAAAATGTGTGTGTAAAAATGTATGCTAGTATTTTTTCTGTGCTTTCTTGATTTGACAATTTCTGTGTTATCCAGGCCTTTGTGAACAGATTGACAAGAGATGTAATTTAAAACACCTATCTTTTAATACAAAAGCTCTAATGTTTTGCTGAAGTGCTTAGTGAATACTACTTAGTGTGCAACTCTTATGACTTACAGCTTGTTCTGTGAAAACTGTTTGGTGATATATATCGGCATGTTCTTTCAGTAATTGTATTTTGACTGAAGTAGATACTAGTATTAGTGGAGCTTGTGATTTGAAAATGCATGTGCATTTGGCAGTTTATAGTATGAGTTTAGAATGATTTGTTGGATTGTAATTAGCTATGACAGTTTGAGTTGTTGCTTGGCATGCTGTATGTGTAAGCCAGTAATAGAGTATTTTATGTGCTGCCTCCAAGAAGACCACATCCCCATAGAAAGACCACATGATTATACTTATGTAATATACAGTGCTAATGTTCATTCTTATTGCCTCTTTTATCAAGCATAATCTTCATTTGCTTCTTGAGAAGTTTGCACACTCATGATTGATAAATATAGGAATCTACAACCATTAAAAAATGGATAAGAAGTATAATTAAGTCACAATAGAAGTAAAATGCTGGAGCACAGCTTTGTTAATGCGTCAGAGAATAATTATGTTCTTACATTAAGTTAGTGGCTATTCTAGCTGCAGTATGCAAAATCTGATAGTAACTGTCCTGAACCTAACTCAACTTGACTATCCACTGTGCGCTGGTGAGCACCTTGTAAAGGCACAGACTACAAAGGAAACGTTCTAGAAAAGGAACCAACTGGAAACTGTCAAAATGAATCCTCTGGAGTGAGGAAGCTGCACACAATGGCTGTTGTTCAGCATGGACTATTGTTTTGAGGGACACCGACCATTAGCTGTGCTTAGTCTTATCTCTATATGAGATAAGTTCCCAGTTCTGGGGAGTAAGTGCTAACTGCAACAGCTAGGAAGTAGCTTCATACTGCTATAACATTTTCCCTTCTCAGGATTGATCGTCCTGACCAGCACTATTATAACAGGCCAGATGGTCTGAATGTACCAAAACAGCATCGTCTGTTGGAGCAGCCTCTGGGTGTGGTAGACTACATTGTTGATTCTCTTCTCATGGTACGGTCCTTGCTCTGGTTGTTGAAGACTGGGGAAATGCTCCTTAGTCCGGGTAGGGCAATACAGGTCACCCTGCTGGAAACCTTCAATTGTTGGCTTGTTGATCGTAATGGGTCTTTCTCCGGTTGCTTGCCACCTGGATATGTTGACAAGCCATCTCATGCATATTGTGAAGATGTTCCTTGAGGTTCCATGACTACTGTTGTTCCAGATGTAACTACACAGCCACCCCATTTCTTGGAAGCCGAACTGCATCCTCTACCAGGATTATTCTGCACACCTCAAGATGTGCGTTTTATGTCAGCGGAATCATAAGTCCTGCCAAGGGCCATTATTTGAGGCTATTGAACAAGAAAATAGTAAATTCTTCTCTCTCTCTCTCTCTCTCTCTCTCTCTGTCTGCCTGTCTTGTCTGTCTCTCTTTCTTTCTGTAAGTGTAAGTCAAACTAAACTTTTTCATGAACTCAAAACATTTGCATTTTATTTACACATCAATCTAAAGCCGACAGTTCTCCTTTTTATTCATTTTGCTTTCCATTTATCTTTTATTCATTTGCAAATACCCCCGGTCCCCCCCCCCCCAAAAAAAAAAAAAAACCATTGTAAGAATGAAATCAAGAACTTTGTAGAATCAACAAGTTGAAAAAAAAAAAACCCTATGATCGCATGGTCAACATTCTTAACTTCTCAACCAAGAGGTCCCATTCCTGGTTAGAGTGGGGAATTTTTCTTTATCCAGAATCATTCCCTATCCCTTGCAGGGTCTAGTGGTATGATTGTAGGAGTGAACACAAGTGTGTTCAATGTTAAGAAAACCTTCAGTTCAAGGAATGAAACCGCCATCAGCAAGTTGTTTCTGAAGTCAAAGCCTCCAGTATGACTATAGAAATTAAAAGAGGCTTTACAAATGAAGCATTGTTAAAAACAGTGCTCATTACAAGGTAGGTAAAGAGCAACATAAAAGCATATGCCCAAGTAAACACTACCTTTTCTATAAGATTTGATTGAAGCATATGGCCATTTATTAATTATTCACTTCTTGAGGATGGCCCTGGAGTTAAATATGGCTGAAAGCTCAAAGAACAATTTTATAGATATTACACAGCTGGTAACCCAATAAGCTTTAATTACTACCTTTTCTAGATAGCAAAATGAAATGTTGCCTGCTTAAAGATAACATTCAGTCATCTTTATACCGTCATAATCCAATTCAAATATTTCAGAAGAATTATGCTTATTTTCATTGCGGACTTACTAAAATGTATTGCTTTTATTGTGAATTATTTCCTTTATATTTAGTTGTTTTTTGTAGTTGACACATTGAGGATAAGACAAAAAGTCGATCCAAATTTAGAAAACCATATGCTTCTATCTGGATTAGAACCATGGCAAGCTTGAAATCAATGTTTTAAATTGGGACTGAGTTTCTCAAAACTGATTCGCTTTCTACTTCTTACATATTGGTGGGTGCTGTAAAATTAATCAAAGTAAATGAATTTTTCTGCTTGAATATGTAAGTATTAACTGTGTATTAATAAGATATTAATGTAATGCTGTATTAACTTATATGAGCAGATTTTTAAGAAGAAATGTGTTGTTGTTTTCTAGTGCCTTGCATCTGGCAATGAAGCCATTAGCATTCGTGCTTTCCAGTATTTTTGAACTGTAGTTTCTTCTGATCTTAATGCTTCACAGTAAGAAGAAATGTAAAAGAATTAATCTGCTGTGAACAGCACTTCTTAATAAAATGCTAACATTCCACTGTGTGTTTGTGTCAATCATGCCTGGGAAGTTCAGTAAAACATGTGGAGTATATGCTCTCCAAAAATTGTACTATAGAATACCCTTTAAAATTGTGGTCTTACATTTATACTGGAATGATGGATCAGAATGCTTTGGCAGAATATAGATTCTAGTGTATGGTTCACCCCATCCATCCCTTCAGACACAGCTATAAAGTGAAACATTGCTTATTGTAGGTTTAGATTAATACCTCACTGTAGCTGTATCAAGTGCAAAGGGAGCTTGTATTTGACATTTTCATGAGATTTAAGAAAGAATTAACTTTTAATTTAACCAAGTTTCCTGAATGTTTTAAACTATAAGTATTCAAAAACATACAAAGATGATCATGCAGTACACGCTTGTGAAACTATGGCTTCATATAAATAATAATGATGATGATGATGATCCCTGCTGCATAACAACACTTTCCGGACCCAGGCCTACCACCTGGCTGCTGTGTCCCCCACAGGTATCATGAGTGGGGTTAGTACTGGAGGGTGGGACGTGGTCAGTGCCCCTGTCCCTCCCGGCCTGTTATGCAACCAGGGGCTGTGCTTATCAATAATCAAATAACTTCTCAATTGGCCCCTCAGGGATCTAATGAGGAAGAGTGCACCCCAGACCAGGTCTCTCAGCGAAAGAAAATCCCCACTTTGTTACCAGGAATCAAACTCGGGTCTCCTGCTTGGTAAGCAGCAGCACTACCACTGCGTTGAGACGACCAATAATAATAATAATATACTTTTGGAGCTTCATGAGTGAATTTTCAATTTATATGGTGTTTAAACTGGTGACCAAGAAGTAACTGGCAACCAGTTCACTATTTGTACTATTGAATTTACATATTTTGAGAAACGTTTCAGTCTGGATGCTTTATAGAAAGAACTATTAGCACCATTTAAATACAGTGTGCCTATTTCAAAACTAAAGAAATAATTTCAAACTCCAATCAGTGAGCGGATAAGAATATTATTTACTTAATTCAAATGTCGACAAATCATTGCATGTATTAATACTGTTCCTTATGCTTAAAACACTGCATTTGATTTTCTTGAAATAATAAAAGGAAAGAAAGTATTTTACAAAAAATATAGTTTTATAGTTCTTTTATATATACTCAGAATAATTTTTCTAAAACATCCTGCACATATAACAGAAATGTAAAATGTCTGGGACAGTGAAACAGGCTGGTGCAGATCTCTAGTAGCCACATATGTAAAATTTCAACTTTGCTGTTTTGTTTACACTTATTCTCTCCATAAATACTTAACTAGCATGCATGTTTTATTTTTACAGTCTGGGAACATAGATGGCAACAGTTTTGCAGCTGGAAGTCGAAAGAACGTGAAGTCATCATATTCATATCGCTCCTATTTTGGTTAGTATTTCCATTTTTACTTATACATTATTCATACTTTGTTTAAACTTTATAATGGAATTTGAAATGTTACCATAGTTTAGATTTTAATATGACACTTCAAAGCATTCTAAATAAGCAGATGAGTAAAACGGGACAATATATTGCGCACTGATGGCAAGCACGCATACACAGTTTAGTCGGGTTGCAAGGCATAGGTATGTGGCTGTGCTTTGATTAACTGGGTGGCAGTGGTGGGGAAACAGTATTTCTGTGCTTAAAGTAATGGACTTTTACTGGATGCACAAAATTATATTGACAACTAATTATAATGTCCACAAACCTATGTTATATTAGGTGTAGAAAATGATCTCCCTAAATAGCAATACATTTCCACCTTCTGCATGTGAAATTTCCATGAACTTAGACATTGTAGAGATTGAGAGGTAGAACTGGAACTTAAAAATTCAATGCCACAACTGGGATTTGAACCACAGACCTTGCACTTACCAGGCAGCTGCTCTAACCATTGAGCTATTGTGACAAACTGCCAGAATTGCATTAAATTCTCAAACCAGTTCGTATTTCTCCTGGTAAACCACAAAGGCAGTCACATCAGAGACAAATTACCCCAATGGTAACTTACTATTGTAAGTACTTTATGTCCCAGGATTAAATAACCTTCAGATCGTAATTATTAGTTATTTATGCCAACAAACTTACTGTTGGTGTTTTTAAACACACAAGCTGTGTGTGGGCAATATTTGAGAGGTAGAACTGGAACTTAAAAATTGTATGTTCCAGTCCTCTTTTAATCTCATGGCCATGCAAAGAGAATGGAATTTCAAAGTCGTCACATAACAACTAGCTTTAGAAGATTTGACTATCACTTAAAGCCTACTGTATTCCCATACTCCCTTTGCACCTACAAGAAAATTAGCAATAAGATAACTTCTGTAAATGTTTATCTCAATTAACATGGAGAGACATAGGGATAAGCAATTGTAAGAATAGTTTGTACAAGAGCAGAGAAAGTCATGTGAGTGCAACACCAGATTTTTACTTTCTCTACCCGTAAGTAGGGGAAGTATTGTATTCCACCCAAAAACTCGATGTCGAGATTTCACCGGAAATATGTTTTGAGACCCCCTGAATTAAAAAAAAAAAAGCATTTTTAGAAAAAGGTCTGTGTGTGGACAGCATAACTCAAAAACGAAAAGTCAGTTAAAAACTAAACTTGGTATTTAAGTTAAATGTCTTTCAAGGATTCAACATGAAGATTTTGAAGAAAATAGCCTACCCTAAACTACCCTTTACATGGAAAATTTTTCGAATATTTAGATTTTCTTGAAAATGGCTCTTAACGATTTTGATTAAAATGTCATATATTTAAGATATTTGTATGACAAATAAAATATATATTTTGATTTTCTAGCTATAGCCTATGTGGTCCGGTTTACTCTGGATGAGTTTTGAATAACTTGTAAACCGTAAGAGATAGACTAAATCTTGCTGTACAAAATATGTAGGTCTTGCTAAAACACGAAATTTATCTGAATAAATTTTTTTATATAGTGAACCATTTTGGAGATGTTCCTTGTTGTTTGTGTCAGTTTCGGAAAACTTAGAACTTTCGTGAAATGGAACATCGTTGTTAATTTTTTATATGTTAAGCGTGCAAAGAGAACAGAATCTCAAAGCTGTCGCTCAAAGCCTACTGTATTCTACTATTCCCCGTACACCTGCAAGGAAATAAACAATAAGATAATTTGTGCAAATGTTTATCTCATCTAACACAAAGAAGATATAGGAATAATAGTTTGTGGGAATGGGTAGTACAAAAATAGAGAAAGTCATGTGAGTGCAACACATCAGATTTTTTTTAGAATGGAGTGGATCTTCAGCACAAGGTCAGATTTTCATGCACTCCAATATCAATTGTTTTGTGAAGTAACATGACTATTAATGTTGAACCAAACTGCATCTGAAAATATGATAAATTCTGGATTTACTTTCCCATGAACAGTATTATCCAGCATAAGTAATTTAGTAGTACGATCAAACTGCGTAAGCTTTCACGGCCGGTGTCATAATGTAGAAACTGATTGTCCGGGCTTGTGGGCCGTGGTCTAGTCAGGAAACTCCTTCCAGACGTTTCGTTCGAAGCTGCGTCGAACATCCTCAGTGGCGTTGCCTTAACACTCTCTTAGTCTCGGCGATGACTGACACGGAGCCTTTTGGCTTCACGGGCTTTATACGTTTGGCGCGGGTGGGCGGAGCTAGTTCCTGGTTGCTCCGGTCTTGGTTTATTGGTACGGCTGCTGCGGGGGCAGGGTTGCTGCTTCTATAGTCTATGCTTGATGTTGAGGCTGTTGGCGGTGTATGGTCCTGGATTTGTTGGCGGTCAGATTTCCTGCGTGCTTTCTGTAATGCTGGATGCCAGGCTTTGTTTAGGCGTTTGGTTTCTTCCTTTCTATTGAAGTTGTTATGTTTGTGGATCTCTATAGCTTCTCGTCTTAAACGGGTGTAATAATGTACTGTGGAAGATAGGACCGCTGTGTCTGAATACTGTATAATGTGTTCCCCTGGCGCTAGTAATACGTGTTCTGCGACTGCAGACTTTTCGGTTTGTCCCAAACGGCAGCACCTCTTGTGTTCCGTAATGCGTGTGTTTACTGTACGTTGAGTGGTCCCTATATAAACAGAGCCACACGAGCAGGGAATTCGGTAAACACCCGCAGACGAGAGTGGATCTTTTGGATCTTTTGTTGAACGTAGCATGTTCCGTATTTGCTGTGTGGGTTTGTAGATGGTCAGGATGTCGTGTTTTTTGAGAACCTTCCCAATGCGATCGGTGACACTTTTGATGAACGGCAGATATACTTTATTCTTCTTTTCCCGGTCGATTTGTTCCGGGGTTGGCAGGGGCTTCTTTCTAGGGCGTATGGCACGTTTGACTTCCTGACTGGTGTAACCGTTGGCCTGCAATGCACTGTTAATATGAGCAAGTTCCAGGTTCAGTAGATGTGGTTGGCAGATGCGGTTAGCACGATCTACTAACGTTTTTATGACAGCCCTTTTTTGGCCGGGATGGTGGTTGGAGAGCTTGTGTAGGTACCGGTCTGTGTGTGTAGGTTTGCGGTAGACTGTGTGAGAGAGCGTGCCATCAGGCATCCTGGATAAGAGAACGTCCGGAAACGGTAATTGTCCATTGTTCTCCATTTCCATAGTGAACTGTATGTGTGGATGGATAGAGTTGATGTGGCATAGGAAATCTATTAAGTTATCTTGCCCGTGGCTCCAGATGGCGAAAACATCATCTACGTAGCGTAGCCAGCATACAGGCTTTTGCTTAGGTTCTTTTGTTCAGGAGGAGGGAGTACCTCAGGGTTCGGTACTAAGTGTCACGCTGTTTGCTATAGCAATTAACTCCATCTGGAAATGTGTTCCACCTGGAGTTTCATCATGCCTATTCGTGGACCACTTCGCCATCTATTGTAATTCTCAGTGCACTGCGTTCTTACAATGGTGCCTGCAGAAATGTTTGGACAACCTTTGAGAATGGAGCTCCAAAAACAACTTCCGTTTCTCAACTGAGAAGTCAATCTGTGTTAATTTCTGGTGCCATATGTGATGATTACCACGTTCTCTCTGTTTCGGTCCAGATATACTCCCCTTCGCAGCTGAGATGTGTTTCCTAAGGTTAATCTTGGATAGGAAGCTTAGTTGGTCATCTCATATAGCACAACTAAGAGCGCGATGTGACCGTTCCCTGAATATCTTGTGAGTACTAAATGGCAAATTGTGGGGAGCTGATCGAACAATTTTGTTGGGAATGTTTCGTGCATGGGTCTGTACAAACTTGACTGTGGGTGTATTTTTTATTTGTCAGCATGAGCATCTGTCTGAGAAGATTAGATGCGGTCCATAATAGGGGCATCTGCATGGCAATAGCTTTTCCAACAAGCCCAGTCGTGAGCCTTTATGCCGAGGCTGCAGAACCTCCTCTGCAATATTGGTGGGAGATTCTCTTGGCAAATTATGGTTGTGCACTTAGATGTAAGCCTAAGCACCCAACGTTCACTTCTTTTTTCACCACTACGCTAACAGAATTGTATAGGAAAAGCACCCTTATTTCTAAGCTAGCGGGGATTCGTTTTCAGGAGCTTCTAAGGAAGCTTGCAATTGAACTGCCTAGGAGTTTGCCAAGGATGAGAAGCTCTAGCCCCCTTGGATACCTGGCACGCCCCTTATAGATCTTGGGATGACCATACACCGGAAGTCCACGATGCCAATTTCAAGTATCCACACTGGTTTTTTAGAATTTTTGTCAGGCTACACTGACCGACTTTTTATTTACACTGATGGATCAAAGAGCACCAGCAGTGTTGGATGTGCTTATGTTCATGGAACTGAACCGCATACGTTCGGTTTCCACTATAGCACTTCCATTTATACAGCAGAGCTGTATGCAATATACCAAGTTATTTTATATGTGCGCCGTCGTAAATTAGGTGACTGCCTGATTTTGAGTGATTCCCTCAGTGCACTTCAGAGCCTTTGTGAGCTGTACAATCCCCATCCTATTGTACAACGTATCCAGGATGCCCTCGCATGTTTTACACACTTCTGTGTGGTGTGTGCATGGATTCCTGGTTATGTAGGATTGCTGGGGAATGAAATGGCAGATTTGGCAGCAAAGGCCAGAACCCAGTATACTGGGTAACTTCTCATGTATCTCATCGCAAGGAGGTTATCTTGGTTTGTTTGCGAATTGGCCACTGCAATTTTTCGCTTGGTTACCTTTTTAAAAGGGACCCTGTACCTCTATGTCTGCTGTGTGACAACCTTTTGTCTGTCTGTCACATTCTGGTGGAGTGTTCCTCTCTAGCGCACCTTCGAGATTCTCTGCAGCTGCCTGTCAGACTTGGAGATGTCTTAGCGGACGACAAAACAGCGGTGGATGCAATTTTTAAGTTTTTAGCGCCGTTCAACATGAAATTGTGGGTTTGAAATTTTAGATGCCCAATTTTTTATAGTCTTTTGATATATTTATAACTTTATTTTAATTTTGGCTTTTGACACTGTTTTGTATATCTATATGTATTTTCCTTTATAGTAGTAATTTTTTTTTTTTTTATTTTATATCTGACTATTGCCATGTACTGTTTTTAAGGGTGCTGATGACCACGAAGTTGAGCGCCCTTAAACCTACAAATCCCCTCTACAGTACATATTGATTCCTTCCAGGAAAAATATCAGGTGACTACCAAGTATATGTATATTACTCTGCATTCAGATGTAAAAAAATATAATTTTTTGTCACATATTTTTGACATCTTAACCACATAAAAATTAAATATTTCCCAGGATTTTAGCACCTAAAAATCTGAGCCCTAGTTATCTTATTATATCATTTTGTTAAAAATGAAGCATTCAGGTATGTCTCTGTCAAACTCGGTCCATGGAAAAGAAACATTGTGCATTGCTGTTGAATTCACCTTCCTTTAAATTCAATTGTTATGGTTTACTTTGGAAACAAAAGCTGAGTAACTCGCAATGTGGGAAACTTTGGGAGTATGAGATTTTAAACATATTCACTATCACTATCTGCCTCACTTTCAAGATGTTGCGAGTACAAATCTCGCTTAGGGTAAATTATCCGGGAAAGGTTTTCTTCCAAGGTTTTTCCTTATCCTGAGAAGACACATGTCAAGTAATTTAAATCTCCATGGACCTCGAGCTCATTTGAGCATCATTTCACCCGTTTTATTCATTTGCTGTCTGATATGACATTATGTTGGTGCACCAACTCAAGAATAATTTATTGTTATTAATCAATATTAATCATGTATAAAGGCTGAAAATTCATTCTACATTAGTTTATTTGTGATATTGTGTTTTTTCTGTACTAACATGGCCCAGAGACACCTGAAAGATACAACATATTGACTTACTACCTTGAACAGTGTCTGATTTTGAATTGAGAAGGCCTTTCAATGTATGTAAAGAAGATGAGCTTGCAATTGACAATCAGAATGGTGATTAGTGATTACATCCATTTACAACAGGGTTAAGACGACAGTGAGAGTAAAAAAAGCAATTAACTCGAAAATTATGAATAAAGGTAAAGATGTGATAAAGTTTTAACAGTATGAATATTGAAGGATCATAATGAGGGTATTCATGATGAAAATAATTTATTACATTATTTATGCTAGTATTTTTGATAGAAATATTTCTTCAGTTTGTTTCAGAATAATGTTTTATTAATATAAAAAAGATAAAAAGTACTATTAAACGTAAAATGAAGAATAAATATAATTTTAAAAAGGAAAGGTGATAATTATCTAACAATGATTTACTCTTCAAAATGACCAGTGCTAGTGTTATGTACTTAGTACAACACTACTGGTCCTCTTGGTGCTAATTCCCCCATCCATCTTCATATAGTACCCAGAGAGTCTTGCTTGAAAAACATACATTTGAAACGCACTTTCACACTTTTTTGGGTTGCAGCAAAAGTTGTTGTAAATGCAGGAAAAATGTTGAGTAAAAACGAGTTTTTGATACACCAACAACACATACAAAAATAGTAGTGCTAAATGGATTCAACCTGGCCATCATAAGGAACGTGTTAAAAAGAAAAGAAAAACTCAGGGTTATTTCACAAATTATTACACTGATACTGCTTATAAACACAAACTGGAAATGTAGAAAATTCACCTACCATCCCTGGGCTTTTAGAAAGTTTGAATGCATTTTCAAAAGATTAAACATAAAACTAGCACCTCAAAACAAGTTCAGTCTGAAGAACTTGCTAAACAACTCACTTAAAAATACAATTCCCATAACTTTAAAATCCGGACCAGATCAACTGTGAGAACTGTGATAAAAAGCTATATAGGAAAAACTAAAAGAAATTTGGAAATCAAGTTAAAGGAGCACCAGAGAAACATAAAACTAAAACAGAAAAGTCTACTGTGTCACACCATTTTTTTGGTAGATAACCACATTTACCATAACATAAAATTAAAATCTCTTAATTCACCAATAGAACTGTACATTTGAAACCCTGACATTGAATAAGTGTTAAAATTTTGCGCCCCTAACACCAGATGGCAACAGGACCATACCAAAAGAGATGTGGAGGTAGGTGATATCAGTCACCAGCAACTGAGGATGAGATCAAATGATCTTGAAAATGTTTCAGGTTTTACATTTTGTAAGTGAAGGTGAGTGTAAATAAAGAGACTTAAAAAACCGGATTCAGTGCATTATTAAAGGGTGTTTCTGCTGATCAACAGTGGTGACTTAGAGTTGGATCCAATCCCATATAACACGTCCTCTTTTTTGAGTGGAACTTTTATCTATTTGTTTATTTACTGCTTGTATACAGTATCAGTTTTAAGCGTTTTCACTATAAAAGAAATCAACTACAATAAACAATGCATACACTTACATTCTTCACTTATACATAACGAGGATCACCTAAATAATGATCACAGTTAATCCAGTCTATATAATGGTCTATTTAAATTTATATTATTTGAGAGGTAGAACTGGAACTTAAAAATTCAATGCCCAGCTGTGGCATTGAATCTTTAAGTTCCAGTTCTACCTCTCAAGCATTGCCCACACATGGCTTTGTGTGTTTAAAAACACCAACAGTAGGTTTGTTGGCATAAATAAAATAATAATTTATATTATTTGTTCATAATTGATTTATATGACATGAGCCAAATGTAAAATTATACCAATTAATGGAACCTCTTCCTGATAAAGCTACTTCTTTAGAGCAGCAAATTACATTGCTATTTTTACTTTCTCTACTGTTAAGTACAGGATGTATTGTATACCACCCAAAAATTCGATGTCAAGATTTCACCGGAAATACATGTTTTGGGACCCCTTGAATACGAAAAAAGCATTTTTAGAAAAATGTGTGTGTGTGTGTCTGTCTGTCTGTCTGTCTGTCTGTCTGTCTGTCTGTCTGTCTGTCTGTCTGTGGACAGCATAACTCAAAAACGAAAAGTTGTTTAAAAACCAAAGTTGATATTTAAGTTTGTTGTCTTTCAAGGATGCGACATGAAGATTTTGAAGAAAATAGCCCCATCCTAAACTCCCCTTTACATGGAAATTTTTTTGAAAATTTTGATTTTCTTCAAAATGGCTCTAACAATGTTGATTAAAATGCCATATGTTTTAAGATATTTTTATGACAAATGAAATGTATATTATGAATTTTCTGGCTATAGCTTATGTAATCCTGTTTTCTCTGGATGACTTTTGAATAACTCATAAACCCTCAAGAGATAGACAAAATCACACTATACAAAAACTGTAGATCTTGCTAAAACACACAATTTATGTCTAAATACATTTTTTTGTAGAGTGAACCATTTCGGAGATATTCTTTGTTATTTGTGTCAGTTTTGGAAAACTTAAACCTTCATGAAATGCAATATTGTTCTCACCTTTTTATATGTTGAGCATGCAAAGAGAACAGGATCTCAAAGCTTTAAATGATTTGACTATCTCTCAAAGCCTACTGTATTCTAATATTCCCCTTGTACCTACAAGGAAGTAAACAATAAGATAATTTGTACAAATGTTTATCTCAACTAATACAAAGAAGATACAGAAACAAGAGTTTGTAAGAATGGTTAGTACAAGAGTGGAGGAAGTCATGTGAGTGCAACACACCAGATTATTAATTCATATATTTTTTCCCACCGTCATATGAATGCTGCAATACAACTGAAATTTTACAACTAAATGCTTTATAAAATACTAATTGCTGCAAAACTATTACCATAGCAAGGAATTTACTTAAGTCATGTACTATTAATGTTTAAGTTAGCTTACAGTGTATAACCATAGCGGATAGAAGAGAAAGTGTGAGCTCTCCCACTAGTTCTCTGCATGATCCATGGTTCCGTGGCAACTGACCGAAACTGCGGCGTGGCGATCGCAGTCGCCTCAAAATGCGTCCGAACTGCCTAGTATGTGATTCGGAAGTACAGACAATTTTATACGTATGCGTTGTGTGTTGTGAGTAATTAGGTACATAACTTGTGAAATTGCTTCTAAGTTTGTGCATAAATGTGTGTGTTCTTCAAAACGTAAGTTTCAAGCAACATCAATAATTGATTAAAAATGCCAACTTGTTTTGTACCCGGGTGTCGTTCAGGATACAGAAACTGCTCAGAAGCATGACAGTTTTTTACTCCTCCTAAAGATAAAAATCTGTTTTACAAATGGGAAAAGTCTATTCCTAGGAAAGACACTAAATTATCTGTTAAATCTAGTATTTGTGACAAACATTTTCCAGAGGACTTTTTAGTGAAAGTTGATTCATTCGTTGTGCATGGAAAACTAGTTGAAATCCCTAGAATTAAATGGCGGTTAAAGCCAGGGGCAATTCCCTGTATATTTCCTAATTTACCCAGGTACTTAACTACAGTGCATAAATCCCGAAAATCTCCACAAAACAGAGACAAAATTACTGAAAAAGCAATATTCAACAATCAGCAAATTACCAGATGCAGGATCCAGTCAACCAGTTCTTATTTCAAACGCGCCGTCCTTCAACAATGAGGAATTCACAGAAAACAGTTCTAATTCCTCCAAGGTCACAAACACAAGTGTCAATAATGAAATTGCTACACTGAAGAAAAGAATTAGAAACCTCAATAGAAATTTAGTTAGAACTAAAATCCTACTATCTAAAGAGAGGGCTAAATTAAAAATAGTAGAAAAGAAATTTGCAAAATTGTTGCGAACATAAACGCAATTTAAATTGTTTAAGTAAAAAACAAAAGCTGGTTCTAGATACAATGCTTAAAAAATGTCAGACGAGCTCGCAGGGGATGCGTTACACCAATGAATTTCTATTAGAAAGCTTGCTATTTAAAATTAAAAGCCCTAAAGGTTATAGACATTGCTTAACACATGAATTGCTGCCCCTGCCTTCTGAAGCCCATTTAAGGAAATTATCTAAAGGGATAAAGTGCACATATGGTATAAATAGTAATGCTCTAAATGCGATTTCTACTACATTCAGTCAAGAAGAAGATGAAAACAAGCATCTTGGAGTTGTAATATTTGATGAAGTCAAATTAAGAGAAGTTAGGTTCAATGCTAGCTCACTAAAAGTGGACGGATTCGTGAATCTAGGTGAGAACACTCCTGACAATCAGAAAAATTCGATGACTAACCATGCTTTAGTTTTTATGTTTGTTTCCTTATTGCATAATTGGAGCCAACCAGTAGCGATTTATGCAAGTAGAAATGTTACACCCGGTGATATAGCTAAGCTCCTTATAGAAGTGATATCCAGTTAGAAAACTCAGGGACAAGAATTGTTGGTTTCACTAGTGATGGAAGTCAATCAAACAAAAAAGTATGGAAAAATTTAGGAATAGGAGCAACATGTGAAAATGTACAGTGCAATATCCAGCACCCACTTGATGACAAAACAAGAATATGGGCTTTTTCAGATTGCGTCCACATAATAAAATGCATGAGAAATTATTTTCATGATAAGGTGGATGTCTTATACAGAAATAAAAGTAGCCAATATAATTTTTATAGATATATTTATGAAGCTGACACCTCCTAAATTTGCTGGTCTTAGAGTTTGCCCAAAATTGACCTCATCCCACATAGAAAATGAATGTGAGACTGTGTTTTCAATTGTTCAGTAACAGCACTGCAAATGGCATTGACTTCTTCAGGAAAATTAATTTTGAAAAAGTTAAGGGAAGCGAAAATACTGAACTATTCACAAGAGATGTAAATAATCTTGTAGATGCATTAAACTCCACAGTTCCAATTAAAGCACTCTATAAAAATTCGCAATCTCACAGAATACTAAAAGATTTCTTTCGCATAATGTCTGAAAATAACATTCTGCTCAACTAGAACAATGGTATCTCTTAGAGTCACCTTAAAAAGTACTTTGGAAGTGTCCGAGTATTTATGGAGTAGAGGATTTGCGTACGTCTTAACAGCAAAATTCAATCAAGACCCCCTTGAACGGCACTTTGGAATTATGCGTTCTTTAAGCTGTGATGACCATCCTTCCACGGTTGATTTTTTACATTTACATATGCTACAGGCTGTGTATGTCCCTGTAAAACTTGCACTGTCAAATGCTGCTAATTGTGAGAATAAAGTGGAGCCACCACTTACATCTTTTATGAATCAAATTCGTATATTGGCAAAACAAACTGAGCAAAAAAACCATGAGCTGTTGGATTTTGTTGGAAACAAAATAAAGAACAAACCTAAAATACTTGACTGGGAAAGTGAAGTTCCCGAACTCTATAAGCACAATATTTCTAAAAGATGCTTAGTACACAATTTAGGGGGTTATATTGTAAAAAAGATGCTCGAAAAACTTAGTCGTGAAACCTGTGCCTCTACTCTGGTCACCGATCTACCCTCTGACACATTAGCTTCCACTTTCACTACAATAAAAGACTATGGCACCCTAAAAAATTGTCGGTACCCCTCTGAATGTGTGGTTAATATTCTTTTGCAAGTTGAGGCTATTTTGGAGAAGCAAATGTGCTCGTCTGAAAGTTTGTGGGGTGATATATTTTACGAGTGCTTAGATAACATAGACGAAATCATATTAGGACCCACTGGAATAGGATGTTGCGTGGAACACAAACTGAATTTAGTTGGAAAGTTAACACTACATTACATTAAGTGTCGCTTCTTTTTTCGTACCAAGGAAATCAGTAGAGAAATGACGTCATCGAAGTCAGCAAAATCAACACGTAAACTCTCCAAGGTCTCCAACATCTAATTCCACGGTGAATTTCGATATTTTATATACATAACATACATAATTTGCATTATGGTTTAATTTTTCAGCGTAAAATCATGTAAGCAGATATTTCCCATTGTTCTTCATTAATTATAATACTCATTATTGTAAAATAGCATCCTATATTATGTGTCAAGGAAAGACGAAGTTTCAAAACAGTATTTCAAATATTCGTGCTTACGATTTTAGGTATTTAAAATGCTAATTAATAATATGAAACCCATTTTCACCATGCATTCGTGAACTAAAGTGAAGTGACCACCAGTGCCATCTTGCGAGCAAACTGTAGTAACTCCCGAAGAGCTCACACTATCTCTTCTATCCACTATGGTATAACTATAAGGAAGCATTTTATCTTCATGTGAGGTCCCCACAAGCAAGAAAGTTAAAATACCTCAGGCACAAGAAAGAAAATAATTTTATAAATGTTGGGTGAATCAGAACAATTTCGTTCCTTTATAGTTAATTATACAGTAATAGGTACAATACCAGTACCATGCTATTTGGGAATAAGACTCAAACTATCAAAAGCAAATATGTTGTTAGCTAATGCTGGATTTCTGACAATGAAGTCATTAATCCTCTTGCTGTCCAATATTTTTCACTGATAGATGGGGTGCTAGAAGTGGCCGGGCATATTTGAAGGTGGTCTCAGTCCATTTCTTCTTGCAGATCACATAGAGGATAGAGTGGTGAAAAATATATCCCAATTATTATTTATTTATGCCAACAAACTTGCTGTTGGTGTTATTTAATCCTGGGACATAAAGTACTTACAATAGTAAGTCACCATTGGGGTAATTTGTCTCTGATGTGAGACTGCCCTTGTGGTTTACCAGGAGAAATACGAACTGGTTTGAGAATTTAATGCCATTCTGGCAGTTTGTCACAATAGCTCAATGGTTAGAGCAGCTGTCTGGTAAGTGGAAGGTCTGTGGTTCAAATCCCAATTGTGGCATTGAATTTTTAAGTTCCAGTTCTACCTCTCAAAAATATATCCCAGTTCTCAAAAGCAAATATACAAAATAACATGTCTGTTGCAGAATTGGTGTCACTCTTGGGAAAAACAAGAATGGTACCAATGAGGCACCAGACATGTTGTGAAACTGCAGTTTGCATTTAATTTCAAGAACTTGCAGCAAATACTGAGATATGTGAAGCTTATATTCTCTAAGATATTTATTTTGTAGATTTGTATTGCTTGACTGTTGGAGTAGCCGTCAGGAATTTATGGCGGTGAGTGACAGATAATGCGCATGTAGGGCAAAGAGGGAAAGTTCTGCATTACAGCTGTTTCCCATCTTTCTTAGGAAGCGTTTGTACACATACACCATTTCCCTGGCTTTACTGTGAATAATGGTTTTTTTTTTTTTTTTTTTTTTTTTTGCATCAGCCATCTTTGGAACTGTTAATGAACTTATCACACAACGGAATGGACTTGTTGCTTGGAATTACTTAATTTTGCCGTAAAACTGTACAAATACTGTCACACACATGCTCGGAAACAGACATCTAGTTGGCTAAAAATGACTGATGTCATTGAATATTTGTCTACTGCACAACCGCCTTCATTCCTGATGGCGACTCTAATAGCTTCAGTTTTTCATTATATATCAAAAGCAACAAATTTAACATATTACATATTATAGGACAGCATTTAATAGCATAAGGTATTATGGTCACAAAATGCATTGTTACAAGAACTGGAAGCCAGTGAATAACGTAATTAATGACACCCACATTAAACAGAACACAAGGGTTATAGATTATTTGAATGTGAAGCAACCATTTGAATCTAGCAGCATTGCTATTTTATTTCCTAGCATTGTACTGCGGTGGTTCTTTAATTAAAAAGTTATTGAACACAGATTCTTTCCAGGGTATTGGTTTAAAGAGGCAAAGCCTTCTTTTGAGTTTTTGTTATTTATTTAATCTCAAATAAATATAAATTTATAATTCACAAACTTCAAAACATATTGTTTTACTCAATTTTTAAAGTAATTTTAGCATGCATGTCTGAAAAGTTATTTTTCTATAATGATATCCAAGTAAGTATATCTGTGTCTGTAGCTCTGAAACTGACTACTCAGAAAAATTTTCTCAGTATATTACTACTGTAGGCATGGTAATTTGTCAGTCTTACCTATTTTTTCTTCTAGTTAGGTTAACAGTTGAATTAATTTTTTCTGCATTGACCTTAATTATTAACATAGGCCATGTAATCTTTTTATATTCTGTTGCTATGTACAATATTTTAAGAATATTTCTTGGTTATGTTTGCAGACATACATATGTATGTTGCATCACAAAATAGATTCATTAGTAAGTAACAAGCATATAACTTAAATAATAATTAACATATTTAAATGTAATAACTCATATTAATACTTTAAAACAATTTCTTAATGAATGATCAAAATTACATGTGGAAGCACATTGTTGAATTATATAAACTGTTACAATTCTGTCATTTATATTTTAAATTTTATTTTAACAGTTACATTTTATTGTTTAAAAATGTAAAAACATATATAATTCCTCTCGTTTTCAGTATTATCTATAATGTTAAGTCTGTTTTATTTTATATTTTTGCTCCTATGTGTTGGTTTGTGTTATGTGTTTCAATTCTAAGGATTTATATAGTACATATATATTTTTTTTCTAAAGAAACATGTTAGTTTGGCAACATTAGTTATAAACAAAGTGTTGAATCTGAATTTGAATTATGGGAATTTAATTTATTTTGTCATTGGCTCTTCACACATACATCACCCTCTTTCCAGCTGTTTGTTCCATGGTACATATCATAGTTCTTCAGATTTTGGTTTCATTTTTGTCTGAAATACCATTGTAAAGAACGTAAATTATCCATCCTTCTGTTTGTTGTTCACATGTTAGCTAATCCCAATTAACACGTTTTATTATTCTTATTTCTTGCATTCTATTTAAAAATTTTGGTTCAACACTTTTTGTTGGCTGTTATCTATTTTACATATATTACATGTCATTGTTTTTGAAAAACAATTGAACATATGGAATGATTAAAGAAGGCTATATTCTGTGTATGTAAATGAATGATGATGATAGTAATGTAAATGAAAAAAAAGGCCATTATTGGTACTCTTCCCTTTTCAAGATGCTAATAAACCAAACCAAAATTTTGTGCTTTGAAAACCACAAAAGACAAACCTTTCAAATACCTACTTTATCTTACTCAAGTAATAGAAGCAGATTAGAACATACCATTGACTTGTCATTGCTCTTCAGTAATTATTGCATGTTGATTCATTGTTATAATAGCCTTGTGAGGAAACAACCATATTTAAAACTATTCTTCATATTATACAGAAAGACCCAAAAACATACGAACCACTGCACAGTGTTTTTCCACTGTGCAAGCGGAAACACGATAATGCAGCTGCTGTACATAAGGTCATGCAGTTGGCTTGTTTTTCTCTGCTCTGAAACTGCAGTATTGAGCTGAGGCACTATCGCGTGGTGGAGTTATTACCAGTGTACTTTATTATTTTGTCTTGTACTTGGTTACAAAGTGTGTTATGGCCCAGCTTTTGTTTTCTACTGCACAGCGTGTAGTTATTTTGATTTGCATGCGTTAGCTCAGCTTCATATGGACTATCATATCATTCTATTGTTTGAGTGACAGAAACTGAGTCTGTGAGAACTACTACTTTTTCTTTTATATCAGTCCTATAGTATATCTGTACTAATACTCGTATTGCAGCTTCACAATCAAAATTTGTGGATTGTGTAGGCAATGTAAAATAATGTGAAAAATATTTATATATCACCTCCCACATTATTTCTCAATTTATCTGCATAACCATCTGTGTAAATTCTGAGCCACTCTGTTTCAGGGAATTGATTATGTACATGTTCAAGTGTAGCAATTCTACATACTTCTGGTGAGTCTTCTTTATTTGTTACTATCTTAATAAAATCCATTGGATTAATTGTAGGAGAATGAGGAGTGCATTTTGCTGATAAATTTAGGTAATCAGAATTCTTCTCTAAAAAGATTTGTTTGTGATCCGTGTTTTTAGCTTATATTCTCTAGGTAGTTGTTGGAACCATTGATGTTAACTTGGATTTGTTTTCAATTTTACATATAGTTGTGCAGCTTGTTTCAATGTTGGCTTTCATTGGATAATTATGTGTTCCAGCAAGAAGTGCACTAACTGGTGTTGTTTTCACAGCTCCTGTTATCAATCTTCATTGATTTTGACATTTCTCAGTCTTATTACTTTCATCTTCAGTTGTAGTTAATAGTAGTTCACATCCATGTGTTAATACTGGTTTTATGTTTTATGTAAAACTTCAATTGAACTGCCCCATTGGAGGGGCAGTTGGAGCATCCGCCTGGTAAGTGGAGGGTCTGTGGTTCAAATCCCAACTGTGACATTGAATTTTTCAGTTCCGATTCTACCTCTCAAAATTGTTACTTCTTTTTGTAGCCTATTGTATGACATTTTGTACATGTTCTTTCATTTTTAATTTTATATGTAGTGCAATTCCCAGATATTTAATTTCTTCAGCATATTGAATTTGTTTTCCATTGACTTCAAGTTTTAAGTTTTTTTTCCCTGTCATCAAAATGTTTCATGGTGTAGACTTGATATTTAGTATTTGGCACGTTAATGCACATATTATTTAATTTTGCCTACTTAGTTACTTTAATTAACAATCTTTAATTTTTTTCTTCTAGTGCCCCATCCATCAGTGATAAATATTGGAGTCAAGGGGATTAATGTTTTCATTGTCAGAAATTTAGCATTAGCTAACAACAACAATTTTTTTCTTCTAATCTGGGTTATACACTCTTGTCGTTTTGTACAGCCGTCCATAAAACTATGTTATCTACATACATCGCAATGTTTATTGCATCTTGTTTTTTAAACTTTTGCATATCATTAATATATATATTAAATAGTATAAGACTGGACACTGCATCCTGTGCTACTCCAATTTTAAGTTGGGTGTATTTGAATATTGTATTTTTCCACTTCACTGCAATCCATCTTTGTCGCAGAAATTTTTTATACCATCTAATTATATTTTTGGGCAGTTCACTTGTATTTGGTTTTTAGTTAGCATCTGTTTCCATACAAGATCAAATGCTGTTCAAAAATATATAAATAGTGCTGCTACTGACACATTATTAGTTTACTTTTCACATCTTCTATTAATCTAGAGGCTTGGTGAACAGTTGAGCATTGTCTTCTAAATCCAGCATGTTCATCTACTAGTAAGTTGTAAGATTTAAAGCTTTCACGGTGCACGTTATTTATTACAGTTTCACGGGCGATCAGCCGTGTGAGGTTTAAAAATATTGAGCTTTCGGCCATTGTAAACTCCATGGCCTTCGTCAGAATTTATAAATGACCGTTAGCTTTCCGCTCCCCATATATATACAATGTTAGGTGGGAGGGGGTTGCGTTGCCCTGGCCAATGAGCGGGTGACGATTTGTGATTGGGCCTGCTGTTTCGGGCTATGTTTGTCACCGGCCACAGTGTTTTCTTGAGGGTCAGTACTTGGTGCAGAATCACTATAGTTGCTGTTGTAATTGTTTGGATGTAGTTTGATTTGAATGGCTTCCTTAATGACTCTGTCCCAGTATTTATCCGTATGCTCCAGAACTTTGATGTCTTCAAAGTTTATTTTGTGGACATACTCTATACAATGCTCGGCCACTGCTGACTTATCTGGTTGTAGGAGCCTGATATTGCGTTGATGTTCTTTACACCTTTCTTCTGTTGTGCGTCCTGTTTGGCCTACATACACTTTACCATATTCGCAAGGAATCCTGTACACTCCTGGGACCTTGAGTCGAAGTGGTTCTTTTACCGGCCTAAGGTATTCTTGGATCTTCTTTGGAGGCATGAAGAAGGTCTTGATGTTATACCTAGCGAGTATGCGGGAGATCTTGTTTGAGACGGAACCGTAGAATGGTATGTAGGCTTTGTTCGGCCAGCTATCCATCCTTTGAGTGAGGCGTTGGGGGTTGTTTCGATTGTTTTCAACCTTCTTGCGTGCCTTTTTGATGTCGTTATCACTGTATCCATTTTTTAGCAATGTGTCTCGTAGGTATTTAAGTTCCTGCTTAATGTTGTCTTCATCCGCAATATCGAAAGCCCGGTGAAACAAGGTGGAGATAACTGTCTTCTTTTGAGTAGGATGGTGGTGACTGGAGGTGTCCAAGTAGCGGTTGGTGTGTGTTGGTTTCCTGTATACCGTGTGACCTAGGCTGCCATCTGGCTTCTTGTAGACCAGAACATCTAGGAAGGGGAGTGAGCCATCGTTCTCAACTTCCATGGTAAACTTGATGTTCGCATGTAGGTTGTTGAGACCAGATAATACATCAATCTATTGACAACCATTGTGGGACTGAAGGAGCCACAAATTTCTACATAATAATTCTGTTCTGAAACACACTTTCAAATGTTCTCATCAAAAACTTGGCTGTATGAACTGTTGCAGTCTTGTTGAAAAAAGGCAAAATTGTATTCATGTATGTACGGGCGTCAACTGTTGACTTGAAAAAAATTGGGCCTAATAACTCTTTCTGCACTGATGGTGCACCATACACCAATTTTTTCATCATAAAGGGGTATTTCATGAACAATATTAGGTTTCTCAGAGCTCCAATAATTATTATTTTGTGTACATACATATCCATGAAGGTGGAACCAAGCCTCGTCTGTGAAAAATATTAAATGTGGGTCAATTTCATCATTGTATACCTATTGAGAGTCCACTAACAAAATGTGCATCTAATTACAGGATCACCTGGTTGAAGAGCATGTGCCACAGTTATTTTATATGGTTTTAACTTCAGTAATTTAGTAGCTCTTTGCAAAGAGCCATAAGAAATGCCTGCCTGTTGTGAAAGACACCTGAGCGATTTTTGGGGGGAATTCCCCGAACGATGACCAATATCATCTAATGAGTAGTTGGAGTCTTTCACGGCCGGGGTTAGAATTAAAGTTAGAGATTTCTTCCGGGCTTAAAAGCCGTGGTCTGCTGGAGTTTAGTGGTCCAGATGTTTCGTCCACACCTGCAGTGGACATCATTGTTGGTGCGGTTTGAGTCTCCTTGGCAAAGGTTCAGTTACAACAGAATCGTTTATGATCAGAGCTTCACGGGTGATCAGCCGTGTTAAATTTAAGAAGGTCGAGCTTTCGGCCATTATACACTCCATGGCCATCTTCAGGACTAAAAATGATGAAAAATTCTCCTCAGTTTTCAAATATATACTATGGTTAGGTTGTGTTGTCCTAGCCAATGCGCGGGTGATGGTTTCTGATTGGGCCTGCTGTAGGCCCGGCTGCAGTGTTTTCCCGCGGGTACGAACTTTGTGCAGTGTTTCTGATGGCTATAGTCCACGCGGAACTTAGTTTGAGTCCGCCCTCTCTGTTGAAATTGTGGGGGTGTAATTTGATGTGGATGGCCTCCTTGATGAGTCTGTCCCAGTAATTTTCTGCGTGTTCTAGTACTTTTGTGTCTTGGAAATTTATTTTGTGGACCTGTTCTATGCAATGTTGGGCTACTGCTGATTTTTCTGGCTGGAGAAGTCTGATGCTCCGTTGATGTTCTTTGCATCTTTCCTCTATCGTGCGTCCTGTTTGACCCACATACACCTTCCCACACTCGCAAGGAATCCTGTATATTCCCGGGACCTTAAGCCCAAGTGGTTCTTTCACCGGCCTGAGGAGTTGTCGGATCTTCTTAGGGGGCATGAAGAAGGTTTTGATATTATGTCTCGCGAGTATACGGGAAACCTTGTTGGAGACAGAGCCGTAGAAGGGTATGTAGGCCTTCTCTTGAGGGCTATCCTTCCCTTGCGTGAGCAATCGCGGGTTCTTCCTGCTGCGTTCTACTTTCCTACGGGTCTCATTGATGTCCTGGTTGTTATACCCATTCTTGCGTAAGGTATCCTGTAAGTATTGAAGTTCTAGGTGTATGTGGTCCTAGTCTGCTATGTCAAACGCTCGGTAAAACAGAGTGGAAATGATTGTTTTCTTCTGAGAGGGATGATGGTGACTGGAGGCATCCAAGTATCTGTTGGTGTGTGTGGGCTTCCTGTAGACCGTGTGTCCCAGGCTGCCATCCGGTTTTTTGTACACTAGAACATCCAGGAAGGGAAGGGAGTTGTCGTTCTCCACTTCCATGGTGAATTTGATATTAGTATGTAGGCTATTGAGATGGTCCAGAAAAAAGACAAGTTTTTCTGTCCCGTGTGGCCAGATGACGAAAGTGTCGTCGACGTATCTATAGAAAGCTTTTGGTTTGTGTGTAGCGGTGTCCAGTGCGGTGTGTTCAAAGTTTTCCATGAAGAAATTGGCAATGGCCGGTGATAATGGTGAACCCATGGCCACTCCGTCAGTTTGTTCGTAAAACTGGCCGTTGTAGCAGAAGTAGGTGGACGTGAGCGTGTGTCTGAAGAGTTGTGTGATGTCCTCCGGAAATTGTTCCGCTACGACGTTGAATCCCTCTTCACCAGAGTGCCTCTAGAAGACTCACTACATCTCATAGCGGAACAATTTCCGGAGAGAGAACCAAACACCTGTTGCAGCAACAGTCAACCATGGAACTGAAGATACGGAAGAAGTTTTCAGAAATCGGTCTTCGTTTAACAACTTGTAATGGAGAGAAAAATGTTTTAACAAGGTTGACTTACTTTGCTCTAATTTAAATAACTGGCACTCAACTGTCTAAAATATTTCTTGTTTTACATAAGTACCAATCTGCTTAGTACCTGTTGTAGTTACACTGGCATGTCCTTCTTGATCTCATACATCCCAACAATGCAGAGGTGGGTGCGGCTGCTAAGTCTCCATACTGTTTGCAGGAGTTTTCCACACACACACACACACTGTCTTATATAGATGTGGAGTGGTACCTTTATCACCATCTATTTGTGGTCTGACAGCAGTCTTGGAAAGTGTTAGCTGGCACTCAATTGCGGGCACTCAAGGACACCGTCCAACCCTAGCTGACTTCTTGCAGGGATCCTCACTGGTTGGAGATTTCTTTAACACGATTAAGAATAGGGCACACCAAGGCCATCTTTATATCTAAACAGGCCTGGAGACGGAAAGAGATTACGTTAATGACGTCATCACGGGAGGCATATGTTTATCACTTGTTTATTACGGGAATGCAACACATCAGTGCATGGTTGGAATGCTAAGAAGTTGCTTGTGTCTTACAACGTGTCAGTAAACAATTGAGCGAAAAATCGAATCACAAAGTGTTGTAGTTTTCAATACAAAATGCCTAGGAAGTGTTGTGTGCCAGGTTGTACCTCAAACTATAAAACAAGTGTAGAAAAGTAGGTTACAGTGTTTTCATTTCCAAAGGAACCACACAGGAGAGAGCAATGGGTACGTGGTATTCACAGGGATAAATGAATCGGGTGTGGTATGTATTAAACATTTTTCTGAACAGCACATAGTGAAGGAATTTACTGCTACGCGAAATGATGGAAGCATTCTTGTAGTACCCAGAACAACTCCTAAACTTACTGAAGATGCATACCCCGCACTCTTTCCTAATTTACCATCCTACCTGAGTTCCGAACCAGCTCCCAAACGTAGGGATCCAGAAGAAAGAAGAGGAGAAATGTTGGAAAGGGATGCAGCAGCATTTCGTAAATGGCTCAAAGATGACAAAATTGTTGGTTTTCAGAGCTTTAAAAATAGAATTAGTGACATGAAATTAGCACACCCACACCACTTGTGGACATCTGTTGCAAGGTGACCTGGTTCCTGCATGTCCGACATGTGACGTCCAACTCTTGTGTTGTACATTTTCCTAGACTGTCTGTGTCATGCTCAAGAGTGCCAGTCCGTTGGTCTGGTTGTTACACTGCGTTCCATTTAGGGCAAGACCCTGTTACTGTAGATAAGTCCCTGAGGTTTGTTGCTGATATTGGGTTTGGGAAGCAAGTTTAACTTGCATTTTAGCTTTTGGAGGTATTGGCCTATTTGGCAAGGTTGTGTTTTAACATTATACTGCTTTGCCTTTTTAGCATTTTACATATTAACTGTTTTTTAACTTTTACTTTTTAACTCTTTAACTGTGTAACATTAACTTTTTAACATTTTAACCTTGTAACATGAACTTTTTAAGTTTGTAAGCTTTCGCAGTTTTCACATTCTGACTTCGGGCCCAAATGACCAAGTTGCCGATGGGCCCTTAAGCCTCACTCACTCACTCACTCTGACTCACTCATTCACTCACTCACTCACTCACTCACTCACTCACCCACTCACTCATCCACCCACCCATGAAATTAAATGACACTTTAAACACAAGGAATGGAATGGATATTTAAAAAGGGGGGAGGGTCTTGAACATTAACTCCATGAACAGCAGTGTTCTGCTGTATCAGTGTAAAGGTTAAACTTTGTATACAGCCATGTTCTTTACTTTTGTCATGCAAATTTTAAGAAGCTTTCAGTTAAAGTTCTTTCTCTCTTCTTTCAGATATCAGTAGTCAACCACATCTCTTGTCAGAGAAAAATGGTACCACTGATCCATTGTCAGCAGAAACAGCCAGTAAAGATGATGGAAAAAATCCTAGGTGAGTGTGCGTATACTTACTTGATTGTGAGGCAGAATATTGTAAGACCCCAAAAGAAAATCATTTATGTGAATACTTGTTAAGAGTGTAATTTGTTTTTGGTGTTGGTACGAGTTGGTTGAGTGACGAAAATGTGTTGCTATTGTTCATTGTTACAAACAATTAAGTTTGTTTAAAGACGTCATAAATATTTCCATATTTAAATTTAATATATATGTATAAATAAAAGAATTATATGTGTTCAATATTGAAAGCGAAGGGAGAATAGCTAAAGATCGCTTCCCTAACAATACTGGAACTATTTGATGAACGCATACGCGGATGTACACAAAAAGAAGGTAGCATCATGTGAAGAGGCGCCAATTGTTTAACTAATAGCGTCCGTGTGCTTAATACGGGAAGACGTGTTTTTATAGTGCTCTTGGATGTGAGTAGAAAATTGATTAAACTTTCATGAAGCTTTTGTTCTAAAGTTGTTAAAAAACTGGAAAGACTATCAATATAATATAAATTGGTGCAACGAAAGGTTATTTAAGTGTAGAGCCGAGAAAAAGTGTTAATAAAGTAATATATTATAGTGAGGTAACGAGTGTTTGTTCATTCCATCTAGTACCACGACCCGAGATAACGAAAGAGTCAAAAGCTCATCACCATCACCTACATTTTATTATAAAAACAGCACCAATTGTAAGCTTTTGAAGGCAAGTCAGATAGGATCTTAAAAGGTAGAAGAATTGAGATTCCACACATATTTGGTTGTTTTAGACATATCAGGCACAATGTATAATATAGTAATACAGTACGATTGAGAGGTACAATCAGGACTGCAAAATTCAATGCCATGGCCTGATTCTACCTCTCAGACATTGCCCACACACGGCTTGTGTGTTCAAAACCATCAGTAAGTTGGTTGACATAAGATCACAATTACCATCTGAAGGTTATTTAATTAAACCTGGAACATAAAGTACTTACGATTGTAAGTCACATCAGATCTCAGATGCGAGATTCCCTGATGGTCTACCGGGAAAATACAAATCGATTGGGGAATTTAATGTACTGGCAAGCTGCCTAGGTAGTTCAGTGATTAGAGCAGCCTTGCGTGAAGCAGATGATCTGTGCTTCTATCCCGATCATAGCTTTTTTTTTTGAATGAATGTCCTCCAACATTGTGTCATATCGGACGAATGAATGAAATAAAATAGGTGAAATGATGCTCAAATGAGCCCGAGGTCCATGGAGCTTTATAAGTTACCCGACATTCGTCTTCTCAGGGTAGGGAAAACCTCGGAAAAAAACCTTACCCGGATAACTTACCCTAAGCGAGATTCGAACTCGCGACCTCTTGAACGTGAGGCAGACATGCTAACCATCACGCTACCGAGGCGAGCTTATCATAGCATTGAATTGTTCTGTCCTAAGACATTCCTACACATCGCTTATGTGTTTAAAGCCATTGGTAGGTTGGTTGGCATAAAATAACGATTATCATATAGTATAATATCAACCTTCAGGTTGATTACAGGACATGATTGTCTGCCAAAACATTTGAACAGAATTGGGATATGTTCTTCACCACTCTGCCCTCTTTGTGATCTGCAAGAGGAAATGGATCGAGACCACCTTCAAATATGCCCGGCCACTTCTAGCGCCCCATCCATCAGTGAAAAATATTAGAGAGCAAGAGTATTAATGACTTCATTGCCAGAAATCCAGCATTAGCTAACAACATATAGTATGATATTAAAATAGAAACTGAGTTGATTAATAACACTTGACAACACTCACTTTTTAAATTTCCCGGAACATGTTTCAGAGACTAGTTTCCTTCATTATCCTCCGGACATCAACTGGGTTTATTTGTATAGGCTGGTCCTTCTGTAGACTGCTCTGGCGGTGATTCTAGGAACCTGTACAATGGGTCACTCAGTGGGATATCAAAATTGAAAAATCTGTCCTTGTTCTTCCAGATTTCTATTTTGAATGTGATTCCAACAACACTTACCAACTTCCAGTATTTATTAATAATTAATATGATATTGTTAATGTTCACTATTCTTGCTATTCCTGAAAGTGCAATCAGCATTATACATGCTTCCTGATATGTTGAGTAGTACTGTGTGTCTCAGATAATGAAGGATTAGGATACTGTATTGATCAATACAACTTGTAAATTTGTTGGGTAGACATGATTTCCATAAATCTTTTAACAGTAATTTGCAGCCTATGAAAACTAACACAATCTGTTATGGCTGATCCCATAGCTGTCGGTGGGGTACCTGCCTGCTGTGCAAGGGGTCCCTGTTTGATTCCCGGCTGGAAGGGTGGAAATTTTTCGTTAACTAGAATTATTTTCCATCCTCCCTAAAGTCTGGAAGTATGAATGGGAGTACACGTGTGTGAATTTAAGGTAATAAAGCCAAAGTAATAGAAACCCAAAGATCAAAACCACTATTAAGCAAGTGAACACCATTGCTGTTGAGCAATTGTTTCTAGAAGCCACCAATATAACTGATGTTAAAGACGGCATACAAATGGAACCTTAAAAAAAAATTTGTTACAATTTTCACATTCCAAGTGTCAAGTGAAATTTTTTGAATCCTGTTTGGTCTGTGTGAACTGTAATGAGTAGAAAACTTTTGTGCATAAAACACTCTGAATAAGTTTATGAAAAAATGGATTTAGATGTGATACCATTGTTGTAATAGTAGGGGTGCATTCACTTAATTTCTGTAAAATTTAAAGTGTAATCAGATAGTGTTTTAAGATATTTTACTTTGCTTAACAATTATTTATAATGTATGGTTCATTATGTAATCCAGATTAAGAAATGGATCTCTTTCTGCTAAAACAAGGGTTTAAGAAGGGATGCCGTGGTGAAGGACCCAACTTCATTGCATAAAAGTAACATGTTTCTTATTTTACAGATTTATTGCAAATACCATCTGATAAAACATTCATAATAGTGCATAACAAGAATGTTATAGTTATATATGAAACAACATAATTTAAGAGGACTTCTACCTTTTATATCCCTGCTTCCGTCTCATTTCATTCTTTCATTCCTTTGTAATCTTTTCTCCTCTCAGCTAGTTATTGAGAAATTATTTTATTTATATTGCATATGTTTATAAAGGTGTCACAATTATGAACTGTTGCAGTGTGAAACAAAGTGATAATCTGATAATACCAGAAAAAAGCTCATCGTTCTCTATTCACCCAGAGCGACTATGTTCGGATGTGTGCAGCTATTGTTTTGGCAAGTTTGGTTCTTTAGATACACCATGTCACATAGCACAGTTGAAGAGCACAGAACGACAGCAAAAGATATTAGAAGGTAAAAATATTCACATCAGAAAAAACATATGTCCAACGCATTGGGTTTTATTCAATAATAATAATTGTTACATAACTAATGTTAGACTCCAAAAATTATCTTTTGTTTTGGTCAAAATAAATTTACAATGACTACTACAATTTACATATAATCAGTGCATATATAAATTAGGTATTAGTACTAGGTCTTGATAGTTACACCCATTTATGTATTTCTTGAAGAGGGATTCAAGAAGTGATTGTTACAAAAGGTGCTGTTGTTTTCTCTCTTACTCCTTTACATGTATAGCTAAATCATATTAAATATTAAAAGTGCTATCACATGAAAACTGTTAATTCCTGTGTGTATCATACTTTTGAAATGCTTGTGTTGTTATGCAGCTGAAACTCATCTGACAGCAGATTCATGTTTATGTGATGCATGTTACCGCCATGTGGATAGAAAAGCCAACTGTCCTTCATATAAACCTAATAAGAAAAGGCAGCATCACCGAGGTAATTCTGCACAAATAAAATCTGTTTGTTGCGTACAAGGCTGCTCCCAACCAGCTCATCATCACGTTAGAAGAAAATGGTTGGTGAAATTGAAGAGAAGCATAGCTAAGAAGGTAATTGTTATGAGAATTCACTTTTTAATCTTATTCTATATTTTTTTATTAATAAGAAATCCCATAATGTAACCTTTCACTGGTAATATGTTAAAATGCTAGGAAGAGCTTTAGTGGAGGTAAGGAATTTTTGCAGTAGCTCTGAGTTTTCAGATGAAGATACATGCAAATCAGATGCATTAGGGGAGACCGGGGCAATGGCACCACCTTAAAGAATTTTTATTTTTCCAGGATATGCCAGTACCCAAAATGATAAGATTACTCATGCATATACTAATATAACAAATAATATAGAGACTATATTATTCAACTTACACCATATAATATATATAAAAGATATATGAAGCCTATAGTCTATATTATTTGTTATGTTAGTAGATTTAATTTGGTTCACTGTTAATAGCTTCAGCGTTTTATTGATCGCTTATGCGTAGTGAATTTCAGTTATCCCTTTGCACAAAATAATGTTTATATATTGTAAAAGGATGACAGTATGTCAGTTATAAAACCTTAAACCCCTGCGCAACAGCCCATGAAGGGCCAAGGCTTGCCGCCAAGCCACTGCGTCCCCCGCCTCTGCCCACTACAGGCGTCATTGGTGGGATGCAGTACTGGAGGGTGGGAGGTGGTCAGTGCCCCGAGCCCTCCCGGCCAGTTATATGGCCTTCTTGATCTGGGGATACTACTTCTCCATCAAGTAGCTCCTCAATTGGTCCCCTGGGACCTAACGAGGCTGAGTGCACCCCATGCCAGACCTCCCAGAGGGGATAAAATTCCCATGCTGGTACCGGGGATCGAACTCAGGTCCTCTGCGCCAGAGGTAAGCGTGCTACCAATTGAACTATGGAGGCGGTCGTGTTGGTTATAACCAAATACAAAATGATAATTTAAAAGGTGAGTCAATTAATGACACTAAACAACACTTAGATTTATAATTTTCCGGAGGTTAACTTTCCTCCATTATCAACCGGACAATAACTGGGTTTCCATGGTGCGGATGGCGATGCTTCTTCTGATGTTTCTTCTGGTAACGATTCAAAGAACTTGCTGAAAATATCTTTCGGGGAATGTCGAAATTAAATACTTGGTTTCTATTTTTTAAAATGAAGATTTGTTCCCATGTGGACAGTTCTTGTTTTACGGTTATGTGTTTGAAGAGTTTCGGTTCTGGCTTTATGTCGTGATTTTTTGTCCAAAAGTAAAAGGCAACCGCTGATTTTTCCAATTGTTTGCTCTTGATGTTCCTACCATGTTCCTTGGATCTAATTTCTAAATTTCTTTTGGTTTTTCCTATGTATGCTTCATTACAATCACTGCATTCAATTTGGTATATGCCAGATTTTTTGTTAGGTGGAATAGCATCTTTGATGTTTGAAAGCAGCAGGTTTCTTATGGAGTAATGGTGCTAGCTGAATGTTGTATTCCTTGAACACTTTTTTAAATTTATCAAAGGCCCATGGATGATATGTAAATTTTTTGAATGTCATTTTTGTTTCTGCTGCTGTGAGAGTTGTAATTTCTTTTAGTAATTTTTTCTTTTCTGCTCGTTTTACCTTTTTATCTAATTCTTTGGGGAAGCCATTTTTTGTGCTATTTCAATTTTGTAATATTCTGTTCTCTATTCTTCTGCTGGAAGAGGTATGTTCACCAATCTGTGTGTTTAAACTATTGAATATTGCTAGTTTGTGGGTTCTTGGATTGTAACTATTAGCTTTTATGACAGCTACATAAAAGCTAGTAGTTGCAATCCACCAATATATAGCTCTAAGGTATATCAGTTCTGCTGCCTTTATTTTATCCCATTCTTTTTTCTTTATCATCCATGTTTAACAACCATATGTTAATATTGGAATTGCCACTGTTTTGTAAAATTTTAAGCTTGTTTCTTTTCTTGTTTTTCTTTTTGATGTCCTTGCTAATATTCCGCAACTGTTCTGGAAATTACTTAAGTCTTTACTTATTTAAGTCTTGGTTATGCTGATATGTTATATTGCATCCTAAATAGTTAAACTTATGTACTTGTTCCAGCACTATGTTATTACTATTTTGGATCTATGAGGGTGGAGCTTTTAATTTCTAATTTGTTATTATTTTAGATTCTGTTGCTTCACTGTTAATAGCTTCAATACATCACCAAAGAGTGATCTGAACTTATGTATTGTCCTCTGTACACTCATCTGTTTTATTTGTGGATTTAATTTTGCATTTATCATTACATAATCAATGATCTTTGCCCTCTGGCACACCATGTATATTTATGAGTATCTTTTGATCTATAAAATGTATTGGTGATTTTTAAATTGTTGAAAGCAGCAAAATCGTTGTTTTTCATTTCCATTAATATGGTTCTCTCCATAAATACGAACAACTTTGGGGATATATTGATTCCCTACTCTGGCATTCAAATCTCCTGCAATTACTAAATTCTTTGAGAGGTAGAATTGGAGCTGGAAAATTCTACCTCTCAAACATTGCCCACACATGACTTGTGTGTTTTAAGACACCAAGAGTAAGTTTGTTGGCATAAATAAATAATAATTATTAAATTCTTGTTTTTATATTTATTTATTTCTGTACTTTTTCATAAAATTCTATAGTTTCTTCTTTTTGTCCTCTTCTAGAGCATATACTCAAATTACTACTAATTGTCTTCTAGATATTTAAAAATTGTAGTTAATATCCATTCATCAATAAAAGCATAACTTTCAATTCTTGTTTTCCATTTTTTGTCAGCTATAATTGCTACTCCTTTTGCTGCTCATTTTGTTGTTACTCCACTGTAAATCATTGTTTTCCTGCTTGATCGGTTCCCTTCAATTTCTTTTTAGTCTCGGTGATTACACTTATATTTACTTTCATTACTTCTAATTCTTTAATCAATTCTGATTCTTTTGTTGCTATTCCCCTCGCATTACATGTCCTTATTCTTAATTCTTCTGCTACTCCAAATCATGTATCCTTTTTCCATTGCTGTGGCCGAAACCTATTATTGGCAGACCGGCTATATTTCTAAGGCTTACCAGTAATTGAGATGTCCTCTAGCTGCACTGCGAGTGCTGCATAGAGTAAGACCAATGGTGGGGCTGCCACCTCGGCTTTGGTGAAGCAGGGTTTTTCTGTTGGGGTATCTTTCCCTTAGATGGTTGTCTTCTCTTCAACTAATGAGAGTCCTCTTCCCGATTTCTTTTCGGAGTTTTCTCTCCAAGATGAATTGTCTTACTAGATTATTGAGCCCCATCTGCTTATCCCTTTCTTCTTGGTCTTTTTAATTCCCAAAGGTGAAGGGATACCTCTATGCTTGATCTCCCACCCTCATAGAGGCCATTGTCGATCTGCTGTGTGTTTGCGATCTAAAATCAAAGTATATATATTTTAATTTAGTGTAAAAGAGAAAGAAATGTGTTTACTTTTACTGCTTCTGCACTTAAAAATTGGTAAATTCCTTGTAAATAATGTTTTTATAACAAGAAATACAGCCTCATTCTTTTGTATGAGTATGGAAAGCAATTACATTTTTTCTTTTCCTGTGAAATTAGTGCATGATTTTGCTATGTAAAGAGATGAAGTAAGAGATTTGTAACTACTGGTTAACTACTATAAAGTGCATTTTTCTTCAGGCTCCGATAGATTTGGATAAGATGCCACAACATCTGCCATTTCCACTGTGTTCTCAGCACTATTATTGGATTGAGTTCTTCATGGTGTGTGGAATATGTAAACGAAGACTTACAAGGAGCCACATGTATCCTCTTGGTCCAGAAGTACGAGAACTCAATGCTGCCCTTATACATGATGGTATTCCTGTGCGGTTATCAGAGAAATTATTTTTGTGCAAACTTTGCCGTTATTTCGCTTCTCTAAGAATGAAATGTAAAAATCCTTCTCAGCTTTCTGGAAACCACAAGATGTTCTTCCAGAGCTACAGAAAGAGGTAATTATATTAGTAAACAAATGAATGCTTTCAAAGGTTTCAGTATTGCATGAGAGTAATGTGGTGGCGCTGTGGCTGAGTGGTTAGACTGTTCACCTACAACCTGGGTGGGTTTTCTCAGGGTTCTCCGTTTTTCCCCTTCCACTCATTCCACCAACTGCTCTATCATCACCTTTCCATTAATCGATTTCACCTGCATTTCATACCATCATCTTCCTCACTCTCATATCTGGTGCTTGGATGACCACCTGCTTCCAGGTCTTCAATCTGTCTGGTCCATTAGGTTCCTCTGCTCCCCGACACGCGTCTGATCCTAGGCACTGGCTTGTAAGTCCTTGGGGGTGTAAGTCCTGCATAATGGGAGGGTAATCAGGTAAAGAAGGAAAGAAGATGAGAGTAACGTAAAATGTGCAGTGAACATGCTTTTCTAACACATTAAAAAGAGTATTAAGAACTTCAGTGATTACAATTGGGCTGTATATGAAGCGCCAATGAAATTTGGAGGGGAATTAGATAAATACCCCTTTTATGCTCACATTTTGAAGTATCTGAATCACAACAATCAGGATGTAAGAATGGAAGCTACCAAATGCATCAACATTGTGTTTAAAACAATGTTGGATATAAAAGCATCTATATGGTGGTTTAATATCTTCACAGATTACCAGGGGAAGTGCCTCCTAATTGAGGTAATTATTTTATTTATCATCTCTTTTCTTCGCTCTCATAAATGCCTTTGTGTCTCACACTAGACCCAATGAGTGCCTATCATTGATTGTGTTTTTTTTTTAGTGCTGTCATCTTAAGAAGGATGGTTAGGCAGTAGTACTTTGGCTATAGTTTTGGACAAATTGGCAAGCTAATCTTGAAGCTTTCTAGCTAGTATTAAAGTAAGAGTTATTTATATATGTATTAACTAACATCAAAATGTTTCTAAATGAATCTACATGATATATATCTGAAACAGGGTAAACCATTTAATAGAGGCTAATGCTAGATAATATAATACTGAAATTGTCTTGGTGAAGCAAATCAAATTTTAAATCAAAAAACCAAATAGTGTGAAGATATACCGTAACTTCCCGTATATCATTTTCAATGAAACCTTAAGTGGTTGTAGAAATAATTGTAGAATATCTTCATTTAAAATTATAAGTGTATCTAACAATAAGAAATAATTTATCTCTTTTCAGCTAAGTGGATGATCTGTGCACTTCACTATAATGATTGCACATTTCTGGCTTACATTAACAGTATTGTTAAAATTTTGTTTACTGTATTATGCAAGATGAAATGAATGGATTATCTGTAAATTAAACAATGTTTAAAATAATTAATACTTTTTAAGTCTGAACTGCTTGTCATAACATTTTATCTGTTGAGGGAAAATACCTGAAGGCAGTATCAGCAAAACTGAAGTCCCAAAATTCCACAAAAATTCAGCCATCTAAGCAGTACAATTTAAAATAATTTGTTACCACATTTGATCCAAATGTGTTTTGTGTTTGTGAGAAACTGTGAAATACCTATGTTTAAGGTGTATGGAATTCAGGTTGCAACACAATGAAGAGATTCAGAAGGCAGTAACACATCAAATACAACAAACATTTTGTACTATTTAGGATACTGCCAAAAATCACAATTGCTGTTAAACATAGAAATACAATATAGCTAATCATCACATTTGTTTAACAAATTTTTTGATTTCTCCACTTCAACTAATTTTTTCCTGTAGAGGAAAAAATAATACAAACACACAAATCAGGATTTTGAGATATCATAATAATCAATTCATTCCTTGGGCAGAAAACTAATTTCCACCTTGCTATGCATACACCTTAAAACTTAATCATTATACAGTATTTTTATAGTTTCAGGTATCAGTTCATGAATCTTATATGACCATATAACCAATTTTTAAAATCTTCAGTAAGGTATCAGCTTTGCAAATTACAAATGCCCTCATCGAAGAATGTTAGAAGATAAAGAAAACGCAGTATAAGTAGTTTTTCATTAGACACAGGTGAGGAGCAGTTACAGAAGTCATCTTTGGCATTTTAAATAATCAAATGCTAAAAACAGTATATTACATTATTATTTATTTATGCCAACAAACCCACTGTTGGTGTTTTTAAACACACAAGCCGTGTGTGGGCAAAGTTTGAGAGGTAGAACTGGAACTCTGATGTGAGACTGCCTTTGTGGTTTACCAGGAGAAATACAAGCTGGTTTGAGAATTTAATGCCATTCTGGCAGTTTGTCACAATAGCTCAGTGGTAGAGCAGCCGCCCGGTAAGCGGAAGGTCTGTGGTTCAAATCCCAGTTGTGGTGTTGAATTTTTAAGTTCCAGTTCTACCTCTCTAAATAGGATATTTATTTTACAGAAAAGAGCATAAAAAATGACATACCAATCCTTTACATTTATAAAACTATACTTTACATGATAAAATACTAATTTCCGATGCAAAGAAATTCAAATATACACGACCACAACACAAGAAATAAGAGTAACTTAGCTATTACAATGAGCAGGCTTAGCCCTGCTATTAGGGTTCCTGAGGGCTAGGGAGTCTTTATTTTTCCAACCTCTCCATTTCTCTAATTTCTCTATAAAACCTTAACCCATAACATGCTGACCTGTCATGGCATGTATACGTCCTCTGATTGGTAATCAGAGGATATAGTCGGTGAATTTATTTTGATAATTCTCCCGGTCAGGTCGGTGAGACCCGTAAACCAACGACAGACATTCTGGGGGTTGTGAGAGAGCGATGTGACCGCCAAAACATAAAAATATGGTGCTCTCTAAAAAGCGGTTACATTTATTGCTTAGTCTCTTCAATATTTATGCAATATGACTCGAGGGGTAAAATGTTCCGGAGTTGAAATAGTCCCCCATTCGGATCTCCGGGCGGGGACTACTTCTCGAGAGCCAAAACATTATATTAATAGGAGATCTAACATCAGACTTCTACAATGGATTGCGGGTGGTCTCACACAAACAAAAAGAGTAGAACTGAATAAAATTGTATTTGACTATAATATCAATATATTTTTCATACAGGAAGCAAATCTAATAAATGACCAACTTAAATACTTCAATTTTACTGGTTTTCTACTACACCTACTACCCAAAAATAGACAGATAAGTAGTGGAATATTAGTTGGAGTCAAAAAGGATATTAAATCCTCCTTTGATATTGTTAAAGAAATGGACAACACAGACAAAAGTGAATTAATAAAGCTAAATTTTTGGGATAACAAAACACATCTACATTTATACAGTATTTACAATCCTCCCAGGAATGAAGCAGATCTCTCACTTATTCACCAATTAAATAAAACAATCGTAATTGGGGATTTCAATGCTCATTCCAAAAGATGGCGTTATGAAAAAGTGGATTCTACAGGGTAGATAGTGGAAGAATTTTTGAATACCACAACTTTTGAACTGATTTATAGTAAAGAAGATCCCACAACCTTCATACATTACTCTGGAGCAGGCAGTAACCCAGGCCTCTTGTTAGCTACAACAGATATTGTTTCAAAAATTAAAAAACAAGTTATAGAAGATCCAAGTTCTGGTCACAGAGCAGTAATTGCTGATATAAAACTAGATAATACAAATAACAGTCAGTGTCACACGAATCTGTATTGGAACTTCAAAAAAGTAGATTGGATCAAATATAAAACTGAACTGGAACATAAATTTAAAGAACAAACAAACTCACAGCTACATGACCAACCAGATCATTTGAACAAAAATTTCTGTAAAATCATCCTAGAAACCGCAAAAACACATATTCTTTGGGGAAGAATTAAAAATTTCAAACCCTTTTGGAACCCCCAGTTAGAAGAACTGAAAAAGCAAAGGGATATAGCTGAACAAACAAAAAACATATCGGATACACAAATATGGCAGAAGAAATGTGCCTCACTAGAAAAAGAAATTAATACTGCTAAAAAGAATTACTTTAATAATTTCTTAGAAAAAATGGATTATAGGGCAGATGGTAACAAAGCTCATAAGTTCATAAAAAATGTCAAGGATAGGAAAGAAAACAACAGCACACCTATCATACACAACAATAAAATATTAACAAATGATGCAGCCATAGCCGAAACATTCAATAAATATTATGCTAATTCACATAAAGTAACAAGAAATAATAAAAAGGAACGTAAAGAATTTAAGAAAGATTTGAAACAAGAAAGAGAATGTGATCCTAACACTCAGTGCAATATCTTTTTTCAAAATTTTAATATGCAAGAACTAAACATTGCAATAAATAATCTAAAAATCAAAAAGTCTCCTGGACCTGATCACATACATCCAGAGTTCATAAAAAACCTTGGAAAAACAGCAAAACAACTACTAAAACTCTACAATCTATCCTGGAAAACCACTGTACCTGCTGAATGGCAAAGGCAATAATTGTCCCACTCTTGAAGAAAGACAAAACAGCGTCAGAAATAAAAAATTATAGACCAATAGCTCTTACTATCATAATAGCAAAAGTGATGGAAAGAATGGTGTCAAACAGGTTAAATTGGTATCTAGAATCAAAAAATTTAATTTCCCCATGTCAAGCTGGATTCAGAGAGTTCCACTCTACAAATGAACAAGTCTTACTTCTCAGTCAAGAAATCCAAGACTCCTTCAATAGAAAAGAAGATAATTTATCAGTTTTTATTGATTTCCAAAGTGCATATGATTCTATATGCAGAACAAAACTGCTAAAGAAAGTAAAAAAAATAGGGATACAAGGTCCAATGTTTTCATGGCTATGTCATTTCCTAACACAACGCTTTATTGCAACCAGATATGGAAGAAACATATCTAAATACAAACAAGTACACCATGTATATATATATATAAGTACACCGTGGCTTACCACAAGGTGCAGTGCTCAGCACAACACTTTTTAATATATTTATTAACGATCTGCCACAACAAATACAAGAATCAGGTGTGAAGTGTGCACTATTTGCTGATGACTTAGTAATGTGGACTTCATAACCAAAAAACAAAAGTACAGAACTAGAAAAAACCATGCAACAATCCTTAACCAAATTACAAAGGTGGACCAAAGAAAATTTAATGACTGTTAATACAACAAAATCAAACTACCAAATCTTTTCACTAAGAAAAAAGCCACTAAAAATAAAACTAAATTTTGAGGGTCAACAATTACCAGAAACAAAGGAAGCAAAGTATTTAGGAGTTACATTTGATACTAAACTTACATGGACCAAACAAATAGAAAATGCAATACAAAGAGCAGAGAGGCGCCTTTCACTGTTAAAACGTCTAACAGGAATGAAGTGGGGATGTTCCAGAGCAACTCTTAACACAACATACAATGTATATATAAAGCCATTATTTACTTACTGCAGCGAAGTTCTTGTAACAGCAAACACAAAAAAGATTCAAATCTTTCAAAACCAAAGTCTGAGATTAATTACAGGTGCTATCAAAACCACACCAATAGCAGCTATGGAAATACTAACCAACCAATGCCCCATTGAATATGAAATAGAAAAAGCAGCTCTTATTCAACACGAAAAGTTGATCAGACTCCCATTCTATACATGGCACAAGAGAAATTTTACACATACACTAAAGACTCAGGAGAGCTTTCTTTCCAAAATTCAAGACATCAAGAAGAATGTATACCTTCCTAATTCAAAGGAAAACTTCATATCTAAAGTCAATCCGACACAAACATTAGACATCACATATTATTTACACCTGACAGAAGAAGTTAAGAAAAGTGATACTCCAACTAGTGTTCTAAAATTATTGGCATTAGAGACAATCCATACTAGATTTCCAGAACACGAATGGCTCCATATTTATACTGATGGATCATTAATATCAAACCAAGATGGAGCAGGTGCTGGAGTCACATGTCACCTCTTTTCCTATTACAAATCTTTAAGTTATGGAACTACGAACTTTGATGGAGAAATTGAAGCAATTTGAATGGCCCTACAAAATCTTTTGTACAGAATTTCACATTTTCAGCAAGCAGTTATTCTCTCAGATTCCAGGGCAGTAATTACAGCAATTACTTCCAAGTTGTCACCAAAAAACCAAACAATTATAGAATGTTGGAAAATCCTTACCCATCTAACAGGACTTCAAAAACACCTAGTCTTCCAATGGATACCAGCTCACTGTGGACTGAGTGGTAATGAGAAAGCTGATTTTCTTGTAAAAAAGGGTACCGGCAATGTGCAGAAATCTATAGTTAATATACCATTTTATGCAGCTAAAAGATTAGTCAACTCTGAATTCAAAAAAATTATTGAAAAATATTACTATGAAAAATCAAAAAATAAAAGATGGGAACTACCAAACATTCAAACAGTAATTCCTGAGTATCCTCGGAAAACAGCAGTTGCAACCTTCAGGTTGATTACAGGACATGATTGTCTGGCAAAACATTTAAACAGAATTGGGATATATTCTTCACCACTCTGTCCTCTATGTGATCTGCAAGAGGAAATGGATCGAGACCACCTTCAAATATGCCCGGCCACTTCTAATGCCCCATCCATCAGTGAAAAATATTGGAGAGCAAGAGGATTAATGACTTCATTGTCAGAAATCCAGCATTAGCTAACAACAACAACAGAACTTCAGAATGGTCAACTTACCATGGGATTATTTTTCAATCCAGAAAAATTGGTATAGAGATTTCTATAGGAATTTCTGTTTCCGGTGTTTTCTGATTTGATTAATATTATATTTTCTCAGAGGTTCACATTCCTCACTCTCAAGATTTTTTCCCTTTATTTTCTTATAATCTTTATTAATGTTATGAAAAATGCATTCCTTCTGAAGAAATGATGAAACAAAATATTGCTACCAGAACAATGCATACTTTGACCCATTATCTTGAGAGCAAATTGATACAGCCAAAAGGATACAAGGGGAAGGTATGGACAGGTTCCTGCAAAAAGCGCTGCTCTTTTTTCTTGTTTCTTTCTTTAATTTTGTCACCAACAAACAAGAACAGTAATTTCTGTTCAGCTCTGCTCCTTCCACTTTCTAACTCACTCCCTTATCTATAAATATAACAAATATCTTGGAGACTATAAGCCCTTGAAGTTACTTGCAGCAAACACTAAGATAAGTAAAGCTTATAATCTCTAAGATAATTGATTTGTTGATTTGTATTGTTTCACTGTTAATAGCTTCAGTTTTTCACTCCCTTGTCTTCATTGGTCTCCTGTAAACTGCTCTACTTAACCTCTTGAGGGATATCGACATGAAATCACGTCCATTTAAAATGGCAGATGAGCGATATGGGCGTCCTGTACGTTTAAGCATTTATCCCTTATCCAACTCAACTTATTATAATTTTCCCTTTATGAAACATTTTAGTAAGATCTATATACTTTATTGGCTTACCTTAATATGTTCGTTCTGCAGTGATTTACCTCAAAACAGGGATAAACACACAAGGGTACGTACATCTCCACATTCGCAAATTCCCTTCTTGTGGCACACGAAACACTTTGGAGATGGGCGGGACTTCTTTGCTGTTGGTGGTATCCTTTTAGGATAATGTTTTCCTTGAAGTCTGAGGGGCGCAGGGGTTTTGGATTTTCAACCCCCAACGTGGTATTGTTCAATTAGGCTGCGAGTTATTTATAGTCGATAGTCAAGGTCGGTCATTGTCCTATGTGGGTTTAGAGAGCTGTCCAAATCCCCAAACAATTGTATATGGTTATATCCAGTTGGTGCAAAAACTCCTTTTTATACCACATCACCCTTCAGCTACAGGCAGGAAAGAATACGTATGTATTTCAACAAAGAAAGACACGGACTCTACTCAGTTACGAAACTCGTGTAAGCAAAAGTTGTAATGTTGATCTATTCTGATGACTCAAGAGGCCACACATGCAGTAGCGATTTATTACACAGTATGCTGACGCATTAGCCACACATACAATGGGTGTTTCTTTACTGAATCTTTCCGAGAACTAATATTAGATGTGTATGACAGAGCAAAGTTGACTTTTCACCACAGTGAAACAAAATTGTGCCATTTCAACGTTTTGTAAATACAACTCAACTTTGCTGATGACGTACATTTATACTGCAAATAACGAGTTTTATACCAGTTTTTGTTTCATTAAAATAACTTAATATTTACACAAAATACAGCTGTGTATGTACGAAGCGCATTTAACAATTTAAATGCTAGCAGTTCTCGGCTCGCGGACGTTTAAATGGCCATCGCTCAAGAGGTTAAGGTATAGACCCTGGGAATCACTGCTTACTCATTAGTCATCAACATTTTAGGATAATGTCACAAATGATTTGCCCACCTCCATGGTGTGGGGTCATCCTCCAGCCTAAAAGTTCAAGTTTGAATTTTGACTGTTGTGAGTTAATTGGTGGAAGCTTTTCTTTTTTTAGTGCTTCTCTTTATCATAAGATATGGATAATTTTCAGTACAACAGACTCTCTTCTCATTTGAGCATCATGTCACCCTTTTCACTCACTCTCTTCAGAGTTCTGCATTTAAAAGCAGCATAAAACAAAGGGCAAGGGATCCATATAAAACATGCCACACTGTATGATCCACTATTGCATCCTGTCCAACACAGCGCCCAGTAATGTATTTTTCTGGCACCATTCATTAGCAAATTTTTACTCCAATTATTTCTAATATTAAAATTTCAAGACAAAATTGTTTCTTTCCAAATATCTTCCCATTACTTACTCATGAAGTATGTTTTTGTGCACCTAAAGCTGTATGCATTACTTCCCTAACCAGCGCTTTCCTTTTTTCCTCTCAAAAGAAGGGTGATTGTGATGGTGTCTTTGCCTCCTTAGGCATGAGTTAAATGTGCCTGAACCCCTAACATTGGAGAGCACTGCACTACTGTATAGCCCCCTGGTGCTGTTTTTAATAATAGGATGCTTGAGTTGAGCTATGAGAGTTTTACTATCTCGGGTCGTGGTACAGGGTGAAATAATAAGTAATGCGGACACAGGATTTAACTATTATTTATTCCAACAAACTTACTGTTGGTGTTTTTAAACACACAAGCCATGTGTGGGCAATGTTTTGAGAGGTAGAACTGGAACTTAAAAATTCAATGCCACAGCTGGGACTTGAACCACAGACCTTCCGCTTACCAGGCGGCTGCTCTAACCATTGGGCTACTGTGACAATCTACCAGAATGGCATTGAATTCTCAAACCAGTTCGTATTTCTCCTGGTAAACCACAAAGGCAGTCTCACATCAGAGACAATCACCCCAATGGTGACTTACTATTGTAAGTACTTTATGTCCCAGGATTAAATAACCTTCAGATGGTAATTATTATTTATTAATGCCAACAAACTTACTGTGGCATTGAATTTTTAAGTTCCAGTTCTACCTCTCAAAACAGGATTTAACTTTTCTATAACACTTTTATTTGCACCTTTCTCGTTGAGTATATTACACACACGTAACACTTTAATTAACTTTTGTTGCACATCTTAATCTGTGGGCATTGTTTTTCTCTGACTATGGTTTTTCTCTCTTTACTGTTATCTCTTTCTCTTATCTCTATAAGAGAAAACTTCTGTATTTATAATTATCAATTATAACAATATTATTTTTCTTCTTAATTTCTCCTTGACGTCAAAAATATATTCCCTTCGTCGCCACAATTGATTTGTTCTTATTTTGTCCTTGACATCCTTATGTCAAACACCTATTCTCTTTGTCGCTATAATTCATTTCTTTTATGACAATCATTATTCTCATCTGTCTTTGCTGACAATGCTCACTTTTGGTAGTTATTATAGCCAATGACTATGTTGATTTCCTTTCCTGTTGTAGCTTCCAACCTGTACACAATTTTCTATAGGAAACCCATTAATATTGTTGTTTTGTTCCTGCCTCACACATTTGTTGGCAAAGACTAATTGGTCCTTTCTTTAAATGGTTTTAATTTGTTTTTATGGTATCTTCATATCAACTTGCCATATAAATTCTGTAGCTCATATGTGTGGTCGCCCAGTTGTTTCATTATAACCAGTGTTCCAGTGTACAGTAGCTTCATTTTTCCAGATGCTTTCGATGCTTTATGTCTTCTTAGGAGCACCTTTTCTCCGATTTGTGGGGACCATTTTCTGATGTATCTTTTCACTTTATTTCTTTCTTTTTCAGCTTTTTGCTGCAGTCACCTGAATGCCAGTTGACATTTCTCCTTTTCTGTCAATTCCCTTTAAGCAGCCATTGTGGTGTCTTATGTCAATTGTCAACCGCTTAGGTTTTGTGTTGGTCATCAATTGAATTGGGGCGAACTTAGTCGTGGTAATTTTTCTGTGTGTTAGTGGCGATTGTTGTTTCTGTGTTCTGTGCAGCATCCGCTCTATTTGGCACGTTTTCATTTATTTCCCACTGTCTTTGGTTGTCACTGTTCCATTGGTTTCTGCCCCTTTGGTGTGAACCCCTGTTATATGACGATCTTTGACTGTTCAAGTATTCTCAACAGAATCGTATCTGGTTTACTTGATGGGTACGGTCTCCTGGTCTCCTACAATCATACCTTTATGTTCGGTATCTCGATTCACCCCTTGGTATCGTGTCGTGGTACCGCTGCCTCATGCTTTCCATTCTTTCGCCATGATTGTGTGGTTGTGGGAAATGGTGTGCCTCTCTTCCCCTGTCATGGGTGCTCCTAGTATTTCTATCTTCCCTCTTGCTCTGGTTGTTAGTGGTCGTGCTTCTATATAATTTCTAAAATAGATACTTCCAGGCACGTAGTTGGAGGTTTTTTTTTTTAATTAGAAAATTGTGGAGTCATTTTGCACCAGCTTCAATTCACAATGGCATAAATCCTACAGAGATAAAGAAAATTTTTAACTGAAGTACACTGAATGTTTAAGAATTTCAACATTACATTGTTACAATGAACCAAATACAAGTAAACCTACTCCTTCAGCTCTCCTTGGCAGAAAAAGCAAACCATTTTCATAAAGTAGTATGAAATCCAAGAGACGGAAAAAAGAGAATCTCCAACAATCAACTAGTACCGAGGGACTTTCTTTTGCTGCTCAGTTGAAACTGCACTAAGCAGTCCCATCAAAGCCACCAAATTGTCTTCATTTAAAAACTATCCTTTTGAAAATGTAAATAAAACAATAGCAATGAAGCATTAGCACTTAAAATGGACGTCAAATTCAGTATTAAAGCTTGGAACAAAGAATACAAGTGCTGATGTATACCCGGCATATAACAAAATATGGGAAGCTAAGCTCATGTGTTACCCAAACAAGAATACATGAATGTCCCAGTAAATTACTGCTGAAATAAATTTACAAGGATTGCTTGACAGATTATTCAAAGTATGGAATCCATTACAACCAATTTTTTTTAACAGGATAACCTAAAGTTATTCACCAAATGGGAGTGTGATGGTAATACAGGTCATCAAAAATTTATGCAGACATATACTGATGAAAGTTATTTGTCTGACGCAGAAATTATTTTGGTCTCCTTTGTTCCACTTTTGCTATATAGTGAAGGAGATGACCATACAAATACTGTGCACTGGAAAAATCTGCGACCATCACCAACAAAATACTATAGGCCTGACCACATCAAATTCATGCAGGAGACGAATGTTTTAGTGATTTCCCCTGAAATGGAGATAAATTGTAGTGCATTTGACTTAAGAGTATATGCACTTGAAACTGCACAACTTTTTGTAAAGAAATACAAACACCCTGTTTTATCTTTCTGCTAGTCTCCACAAGGTGCTAAGTCATGGATCTCAGATCATAACTTCAACAATGATATCCGTTGGTCAACAGTTTTAGGAGACACAAGAGCCACATAAGGATTTTAAGATTCCAACAGCATCATTCAAGAACAAGTTCTCGCCATAATGCAATGAGTGATCTACTGAACAATTTGCTGGTGTCATTGGATCCTTCAGTGTCGAATTTACGAAAGGTGTATGAAAAACTAGAGACTCCTCTCTGTGAAGAAGTACAAAAGTTGCTTTATTTGAGTGAAAGAACTGATTTACAAGGTGAAGAAGAAGAGGACGATGAGTAGCAGCATTCGGACACTAATGTGGAGGACTATAATTCATAAAATTCATCCATTTATTTAAGATAAGACCATTAAATAACAAACTATGTTACATTTGTGCATTGATATGTTTCATAGCTGTTGATATTAATTTTACCCATTATTGAGAGCAATCGCTTTCGTTTTTGTTTTTGAAGAAGTCTATGGTAATTATTGTAATTGCTAAATGACCAATAAAGATAATAAAGTCCCATTTTGACTGCCATCTGGCCCACTGTGCAGTGGTGTCATTGAGGGGAAACAAGACAATTACTTTTTCCCCTTCTTAGTTAACCTTTCACTAGTGATGCAATAGATATGAGGGCAAGGAAGAATGCTGGGAGCATTCCAATTGGAATTTGTAATGCGACATGTTGATGCCAAACACTGACTTTCTTATTTTGTGAAACTCAAGGACGTGCAGACATACCACATTAGCCAATGCCAGTCACCCTTACCCTGCACATACACACCACTGAGTGAAAGCAAGTGGAAGGAGAAAAAGAGGAAAATGACCTGCAGTGTCACTTTTTGGCACTTCTGTGTTATACTTTGTGTATTTCTCTAAAAATGCTTTGTTTATTTGTTTTAGATTCAGACATGTATTTCTGTATCTTGATATTGCATTTTTGGATGGAGTTCATTGCCTCCCATAAAAGTAAAAATGAATAATGACTTGAGGAAATGAATAGTGAATTAAGGAAAGCTGTACAGATGGGAAGATGCATAATTTATATTGACTGGCTAGTGAAAAATTGATGGATCAAAATCCTGCACATTAGAACAACCACCACATAATGACTTACCATTTGAGAAAAATCTGATGTGTTGCACTCACATGATTTTCTTTACTCTTGTACTAACCATTCTTACAAACTCTTATTCCTATATCTTATTTGTGTTAGTTGAGATAAACAGTTGTACAAATTATATTATTGCTTATTTTCTTGTAGGTGCAAGGGAAATATTAGAATACAGTAGGCTTGGAGCAATAGTCAAATCTTTCAAAGCTGTGAGATCCCCTTCTGTTTGCACATTGAACCTATAAAAAAATGAACAATGTTCCATTTCACAAAAGTTTTAAGTTTTCCGAAACTGACACAAATAACAAGGAATATCTCCGAAATGGTTCACTCAACAAAAAAGCTTGTTTAGACATAAATTATGTGTTTTATGAGATCTACATTTTTGTATAGTAAGATTTTGTCTCTTACGGTTTATGAGTCATTCAAAAGTCATTCAGAGTAAATACGCATGCGCACACACGCATGCACGTGCACATGCACACACACACACACACACACATGCACGCACGCACACAGAGACGTGTTTCTAAAAAAATTTTTTGTTTTATTATTCAGGGAGTGTCAAAACATGTATCTCCAGTGAAATCTCAATATCGAATTTTGGGTGGAACACAATACTTCTGCTACTTATTCCTACGCAGCAGTATTAATTCAAAATTACACATTTTATATATCTATCACCTATACAAAATCCTTCACTAAATATTCTTAACTGCTCACTGTCACACCTTGTACGTACAGCACTTGAATGTCTAAGCAGCACTAGAGTAGGGTAAACTTTTTCTGAAATGTTCATGTCCCATGATGACTATTTAGAGAAGTATGTGTAGGATGTGTCTTTTGATCAATTGTGTAAGCTTTCACAGCCGGTGTCATAAGATACAAAATGATTATCGGGTTTATGGGCTGTGGTCTAGTGGAAAATCTTCCAGATGGTTCATTCAAAGCTGTGTCGAATATCCTCAGTGGTGTGACTTTAGTACTCTACTACTCTCAGCGATGACTGACACGAAGCTGTTTGGTTTCACAGGTTTTATTTGCTTAGCATGTGTGGGCATATGACAGTTGGTTTGGTCTTTGTTTATTGGCTTGGCTGCTGTGTGGGTTAGTTTAAAGTAGGGGCTGCTTCCATTGTTGTTGATGGGCTGGCATGTACTGTAGCTGAAGCTGTTGATGGCGTATGATCTTGAATAATATCTGTCTTTTTTTTATAGATGGTTTAATCTGAGAAACTTATTACTTTAGAAGCATGTGGTAAACTAATAAAATTATTACTATTAACTAATATCTTAACATATTTATGAAACATAGCCATATTTAGTGCTACCTTTAGCCTTAGTATTTTTAATGGTAATGAATATAAAGGAAAGCATACTTCTATTATCTATGTGATGGACTTTTAAATAATGTTCATTGGTGAATGTGTGGAATTTTTGAAATGGTTCAGTAAATAAGTTTTTAATTTACTCTTATTTTTACTGCCTGTAAACTACCAGGAAAACAAAAGAGAAATAAATGCAGTAACACCAGCAGTAAGTTTGTTGGCATAAATAAATAATAATTACCATCTAAAAGTTACTTAATCCCAGGACTTACAGAACTTAGGCAGTCCCATGATCGAGTGGTTGTCTACCACCTAGGCGGCCCAGTTCGATCCCAGGTACCTGCATGTGGTATTCATGGTGGACAAAGCAGCATCTTGGCAGGTTTTCTTCAGGTTCTACGGTTTCCCCTGCCACCGATTTTTCCATAATGACCTTTCCATTTATCAATTTTACCTGCATTTCATATCATCCTCTTCCCCACTCTCATATCTGGTGCTTGGCTGACCACCCGCTTCCAGATCACTCTGTCCAATCCATAGGTTCGTAGGACCCTAGGCACCGGCTTGTAAGTACTACATAAGGGGAGGGTAATCAGATAAAGAAGAAGACTTAAAGTACTTATGATTGTAAGCCACCCTTGGGATATTTATCTCTGATGTGAGATTCCCTTTGTGGTCTACCAGGAAAAATAAAAATCGGTAGAAAGATGTAGGTTTAAGGACGTTCAACTACATTGTCATCAATGAAATCTGTTGGAGAATTCAATGTCATATTGGCAAGTTGTCACAGTTGCTCAGTAGTTAGAGCAGCCACGTGTGGATCTGAGGATCTGTGGTTCAAATCCTGGCTATGGCATTGAATTTTTCATGTCTGATACTACCTATCAAATGCACTATGCTTTAAGTGTAATAATTAAACTTCATACTTAATTTGTATTTAAATGTATGTTTTTTTTTTTTTACCACTAGTGCTTGCTAGTCCATTGTAATAAATAATCACAGTTTATTAAAAGTCACTCATGCCCTAAGATAAGGCAAAAACTGAATAAAACCATTATCTTTTATACATTATGGTTAAACTTTCCATGAGATTGAGAAATAATTTTTCTACTGAACATATAGGCTTTCTAAACACTGAAAAAATGATATGAGGGTTGCTCTTTAGTCAGTAATATGAAAGCTTCACAACACCACAGAAAATATCACACGTGCCCTGTTTCATTGTAATTCCAACCCTGCATGAAGCACATTTTAAGCAACTCAATTTTGAAGCGACCCCTAACCTCACCCTCAAAAAAGAAGAAAATCTCCTTGAGAACACATTCAATGTACATATTCATTTGGCAAGGATACATAAAAATTCCAATATATTCTCAAATTTCCTTGTAATCCACCCTACTTTCATGTCTTCATTAACACTTCAAAAATATAACTATGGAATTAAATTTGCTTCATGTATATGTCAAAGCTGTAGTCTGCTATAATCATGCTACATTTAAAATACAATAGAGTTTCTTTTTTTGGTTAAACAAATCCAAAATTGCTTCACACAAACCATTATTTACGCAGGACTAATTTCATAGGAATTACATCAGCTGCTCTTGACTATCGGATATAATTATCCTCTGTTTACTGTTTTTCCTCTGATGTAGAATGGACAAACAAGTGAGTTCTCTTCAAATTGAAGATCAAAATTCATTAAGAATGTTCGGAACTTTTTCATATAAATTGTTTCCCAAATGTCGAAATCTCTTGCCTGCTGCACATATTTTAAAAGATGGATGTTATGTTAGATATCATGGTCTGTTTTCCAGAATGGGATTGAAACTGCAGGTTCTTCAGTCTGTTTATTTACTAAATGACTAAACTATTCCTCAAGTACCTGGTACCTATGTTTCTGTTTGTTCTGCTAATGTATATTTGTCACAATTATTGCAGTGTATTCTTTATATTCCTGGTTTTTTATTAACTCGAATGTTGTCTATTTTGCTGAATGGAATGAGGTTTCTTTATATTGTACTTGTTCTGAGGTGCCAAAACTATATTGTAACGGTTGAATATCCTTTGGAATTTTTTAGTTGCCCGTGAATGGTAAGTGAGTTTTATAAATTGTCTTTTTCTGATTTAAGGGTGGACTTCTCTGCAGTTTGGTTTTTATTTTTTGTATACTACGAAATTAGTCCTGCATAAATAGCAGTTTGTGTGAAGCAATTTTGTGTTTATTTAACTAAGAAAAGTGATTAATATTGAGCTTCATAGTGTACTTCTTCCAGTTTATTAATTTGTACAAGGGAGTTTTGCAAAAATTAGTATTTTTGTTTCACATGTATTATTTAGCCAATAAATGTGTGTATCCTTTTCAGAATCCTACACTACCACGATATAGAAGATATGGACGATGATGAGGCTACAGAAGATGCAGGTTCATCTACCAAAACAAAGCGCAGAAAAGCAAGAAACCCATCAGCCATGAAAGAGGATGACGGTGACACTAGTGGTGGCAAGAGTAAGTCAAGCTCTCCATCTGAATTAGATGACCAGCATTCAAATGCAAATGTGCCTTCACATGATTTTAGTTCTGCTTTTGATTACCTTGGTGAACCAGTGTTGGAAAGGTCAGGTGCCACTACACCTATGATAGACTACAGTAGTTTGGGAAGTGTAGATGACAGTGGTGCTGAAACAATGAGCTCAAGAGAGACTTCGCAAAAGAAATTGGATCGCATGAAATTACCAAAAATAAAATTAAAATTGGGAAAAAGGAGTGTAGAAAAGACTGTAAGTCATGATGAACGGGGAAGCAGCAGGTCTATTGTGATTCCAGATCGAGATGGGCTTGAGGTTACTCCAGTGTTTGAGGATTTGAGGAGAACAAGCTATCCTGGACAAGAGGAACTAAATCTGCATGCAGAGTTTGATTTCCAGAGTAGAAAGCAAGATCATTCACCGAGCAGAGGACGAGGAGAGTGGGAAAAATGTAATGCTACTATTCAGTTTGACAAGGAAACCAAAAGTATGTTTCAGGAGCTACGTCGTCCTTATGGAAACTACTCAAGTTTTTTCCGACACCTTGTGTTACTTGAGAAACATTGGCGTGCCGGGGACTTAGCTCTTTCTTCTAGAGCCAGTTCAAGAGCCGTAACTTATTTAAACAGTGTTCAGAATCGCATTCGTGCCTATGAGGGTCATCCATCATTGTCTCCCGGTGTAAAGTCACTACAGTCAACATCAGCAATTCCTGCAACTTCACAGTCTTCAAATGTACCTATAATTGATCTCCCATTAAAGGGGAATTTAGGTGGAGGCATTCTAAATGCTACAGATGGATCATTAAAACCCGTCACCATCACCAGTGTCAGCATATCACAACATTCTGGAAGTTTAACCTCTGTTTCATCTCAGCCCCCAACAACAGTGTACACATTTCCGCAAAGTTCAACTTCCTCGTCTGTACCTAGATCAGCGCCATTAGCAAGTAGGAGCCCTGTTCAACAAAACAAGAGGATACCAAATATCCTTCAAGTCACTGCAGGAGGGAAATCTTTCTCCATTATGCCAGGATTTTCTCAACTGCGTCAATTCCGAAGTCTGCAACCACGAAAGTTGCAGCCGAAACCTAGTGTTCAAACCACAAATACACATGTTCAGTCAACACAGAGGACATCTACAAACAGTTTTGAACCCATGATATGTGATGTCAGATCTTTGGCAACAGAAACCAGTGGACTTTGGGATCGAGGCAGTGTTGAAATTACTCCTCATAATGGCACCAGCAGCAGCCAGTCCCTCTCACATCCTCAACAACCTAGTATATCTGTATCCATTTTGCCTAACACAGTTACAGGAGTCCAACATGTACCCAATGTGGTAACTCCAAAGCCTTCAACAATAGTGACTCCAACTGGTATAATATTGTCCAGAAAACCAGACCTAAGCGTTACAACAATTACGGAGACAAAGGACAGTGCACTTAAACCCAAATCAGCTGCTGGAAGAAAAGATGATGTACAAAAGAAAATAGTTTCAGAAAAAACTGAAACAGCTAGAACTGCTCCTGTGCTGGAGATAAGTGATAGTGCTTTAACATTGACAGTTCCAGAAAAAAGGAACATCTTACCAAAAGCAAAATCCTGAGCTATAGTACAGTATCCAAAGCAGAGCTTGGGCAGTTAATGATAAAGCAGAACATGGCTGCTGAAATTTGCAAATGTGCCTCCAGTTTTCATGTTATAAAATCTGGTTTGATTATGAAGGTGAATGTATAGTAACTGTAAGCAACATGAGCTGGTTAGTGTTTGTGATAAGTGATTAAAGATGGTATCTTGTGATTCCAGGATTGTTGAGTTTTGAAAACAAGCATTTGATTGAATTTTTAACATCAGGTCATTTATTTTTAAATGTATTCATTCAGAAGTAAATGACCTTCGTTTCAGTTACTAAGTTGCTATTTTCTGAAAAGTTTATGCACAGTTAATCATAGTGGACCGTAATACCTGAAATCTAAGTGTGAATATAATGGATTTATAAATTTCAAGAAATTAGCAGAAGCAAATAATCAGGTTAAACATATTGAGGTAAATTTTTAAACTTTTTAAACTGATTCAAATGAGCTATACATCCAAACAGTTTCTTACCACATTGTTCATTACACATTATTTAGGGCAAACATTTTCACAAGAAGCTATGAAACTGTACAAAGCAATTATATAGAGTGAAGACTCAATTCATGTGTATTTTTATGTTAATCTGCAGACATTTTTTACCAAATGATATATGTATGGTATATTTGGTTCTGTTAGTTTAAGAAATCTGTTACAATGCACTTTTGATCCTGTACAGAGTTAACTTTTGATATTTCATCCAAAGTAGGAGAAGCCTTTTCCAATTATGTATATAGGTTACTGAAAAATAACTAGAAATATATATTGAAGCATAAGCGTGTCAATTTCATCAGGCAAAGGCATAAATTACACAGTTGCAAGTCAATATAGGCATATCTTTCAGTTAAATATTTGAACATCTTATTTGGGGAACACTACTCATTGTAAGGGCAATTTGACATTTATATATATATATATCCTCAGTGTGAATGAAAAGTTAGTATTTAAGTTTATACTGTTACAGTGTTTAGAAATGCTGAGAAAAGCTTTTCCATAATAAATATTCACCAAACATTTAAGAGGCTCAATAATGATTAGGAAGTTTATAAACACTTCAAGTTAAAGGTAAGCTTTATTTACACTATTTAAAGTAAGTGAGGATAGTGTAAATAAAAGTTAACTTTAATATTAACATTCAAGAGGCTGTTTTTAATTCAAGAAGGTAATTTCTCATTTATATGTAAATAAAAGTCACACAACTACACAGGCCTGGGAATTTTAGCTCCAAATAGTTTCTTTAAAGTTTATTAATGGAGTTAAAAGTATTTTGGGTGCTGAATTCACAACTGATGTTGAATTTTCTCTACCATGTTCCATTTTTCATATTATGCATTGGTGCAATAAACAGGAGCATTATTGAGCTAAATTCAAAAACATTAAGTAAATGAGAGGTTCTTTGAAACAAAATATGACATGTATACATCTTACAAGTGCAGTTAACAATTAATACTCAGAAGCTTTTTTTCTCTTATGGATTAGCTGTATCTTGTGAGGTTTCTAAAACATTGTAATTGTCTATCATAATGTTATATTGACAATATCTCTTTTTGATGTCCTTAATATCTGTATGCAAATATTCCCCATATCCCCTTTCTCTGCATCTTGCATTGATAGACATTTAAACTCATGAAGCATCTCGTAGATTCAAAATTCATCAGTATATATTCAATCCAAATCATCATTACTTTCTAGGAACTGAATAACAACAGTTTTGAAGGTGACTCGGTCTCCCAGTTCAGCTTCACTAACAGTATGGAGAAATCTTCATATAACATCAGTCGTACATGTTTAGCAATAGCCAGTTTTCACTGACAGGTTTCTAGAATCTATTATAAGATTAACCAAGAAATGTTCTGTTGTATCTCTGATTTGTGAGTGCCAAAAATCATTTAAGTTCTCGTAACATATAACTTAATTCTATAAAAAGTGGTATTTGAGGGAACATTGTTAAATTTTTTGATTTCAGCACCCAACAAGTACAGAAAAGTTAATGTTTTAAAAAGAAAAATTTTAAGTTTAGGTTGGCGTGTGTTGTTAGAAAATTAAGAACAATGGTATATTATCAGTTAATAAGTGTTTGTCAGAATTTGAAGCACCAAAAATTAATTTTAGTTTCTAAACTAATATATTTTTAAGATATTGATTTTTAATGATGGTCTGAACAAATACTTCAACTTCCAATGTATTCATTAACGGCACAGGGTTACTAAAGGAATATAGGCAGATTTGAGTCAAAGACCATTTATGCTTTCTTGATGAACTCCATTTTAACCTTTAAGTAAATGTCATGTTTATAAAAGAATAATTATTTTATTTGTTTATTTATGTATTTATTTATGTTTTATAATAGACACTGCCATCTTAAGAGAAAAATAGAGTACTGTTGTTGTGCATTTAATGCTATTTTCTTTTATTTACTTTTCATTGGACTGAGAGCATGAAGTTAGGTAATTATTACTGTTTCATTTTCCATCCTTCAATAGTCAACTGGTTCTTTATGTTTATAATTTTCTCTAGTTAAACATTAACACAGCATGTGTTGTATTCAAGTTTTTGTATAACGTAACTATGTTATTTATTCTGGGCAGTACAGTTACTCGCTTTTAAGCCTGATACTACAGATCCCTATTCTGAAATACAACTACAAATTGATTATGCTACGAGAAATAACTGCAAAAATCCCTCTCCACTTGCCAGGGTGACTGATGCCACACAGTTTAAGCTTATAGCACTTTTTTTGTTTATTTTATTAAGTAGTAGTACATCATAAGTGCTTGAAATGACTCCCCAGTAATGTGATATTACTAACCCAAGGTTGCAGGTTCAAATCTGGCCTAGACCAGTTGTTTTTAAATGAGCTTAAAAATGACAGCTCCAAGCCAATAGATTTACTGTATGTAAAAGAACTCTTACAGTAGAAAATTCTCGCACACTGGCTGCACTGCTAGGATCCTGACAATTGCCAGCATCATTAAAAAACAAAATAGTTTTAAAGTATTGTGTGATAAATGCATGAATCCTTTCTGCAGTTCACTCTCCAAGATATTATAAACCACCCCCAGATCAAAGGATGCTAAGGTAGCATGGTGGTTTTGTTCATGATCTTGTAGGTAGGTGGTTCAATTCCTGAATTATCCCACTCCTGACTAGCTCATGTGATGTATCTTGAAGGCCCAGCATGGTTCAGGGCCTAAGATAATGATAAAAGCTGTAGATCCCCTTGTTGCATCACCATTCTCATCATCATCATCTTACCATTGAGGTTACATTGTCTGCTTGATACTTTCAGGTAATAAATGGGTCCAGTTATTACTTTTTGGTATGAAGTTTCCAAGATTGTTGTAGTAGAACATATGGGAGCTGTTGGAATGAACAGTAACAACCCTAATAAATGAATATTATGTAGTCAAATTCTGGAACATGTTTTCTTCACTTACACTGTAAATTAACAAGACATATTTCAGAAGCTCTTGCTCCTATCATCTGCTGTAACTCAAGTAGCGGTATTGGTGTCTTCTTCCCTCTGGCCCCTGGTAGATGGCATGATGAACTTGGTATAGATGTCTGAAGCAGGATTTCAAAGTTCATAATTCTATGATATGTTTTTGAATGAAAATCTTCTCCCATCTGGCGAGTTCTAGCAGTGGTCCACTTCTTTTAATCGTTTGGAGTTTGTCTATTTTATAGTGCATTTCCCAAATGTATGCAATGACAGCTGATTTGTCTGTCTGTTTATATTTAATGTTCTGGATGTGTTCTTTGATACAGATGTTTGATCTTACCAATTATACTCTATTCCAAACCTGCCAGTTAATCCAGTAGATCTCAGATTTAGGAGTTTTTGGCATCTGGTCTTTGCTATGTTTTTTCAACCATAACAGACATCTCTGAATCTCTTGTGCTATTTTGTTTCATTAAAATTTTGAACCCTTTTGTACACCATTTTTGCCAGCAAAGTTCACGTAAAATGTCTTTATCCCTCTTGTTTTGGTGTCTGTTTGCATTACTCTTCTAGAAGTCATTATCTAATAAAGAAAGATGCACTTAAAGATGTTGAAAGCTGCCAGAAATTATTACACTGTTTAATTTCATGCTCAGCCATTCTCAAATACAGAATCAAGTGAATGGCAATTGTAGTGGAGAAAGAAAGCAAATATCAATAGGTTTGGTTATACAGTGCCAAAATAACTTCAACTATGCACTAACGCAATTATTCCAATATATATTCTTTTTTTGGTCTAATTCTAAAAGCATTGCTCTGATCATAGAATGTATGTGAAGTTACAGAGTAACTATGGAAGACGTTGGAATTTCACTACTTCCAATTAAGGGCAATGCCCACAAGAAATCTTTTGGCTTGTCAAATTTAATTGTGCTATTTTGACATCTTGCAGTTACCCAAAATGTTGTTTTGGAACATAGTCATAGAAACTGATAGACTGCTACTACAGTGATGACAGATGTGAATAGTTAAGTTAGCAGTAATTATAAAAAATATTTAGATGTAATGCATGCATCGTCTGTGCATGATTGAATGTAGATTTGGAGGAAGAGAAGGGTGAGAGCCATTATTTTCTCATAATAACATGTGAAGTGTCCAAAGTAGAGGTCTGCACAGGCCGACATTTCTGGGTTCGACCCAACCCTCCCTGGTCTCAATCAAGCCTGAGAAGAGGTTATAGTGTACCGCCTAATTGTGTAATTTTATTTTAAACAAAATTATTTCGCAGTAATTGACATTATTATTATTATTATTATTATTATTATTATTATTATTATTATTATTATTATTATTATTATTATTATTATTATTATTATTATTATTATTATTATTATTATTTACATGAAACGTTTCAGTAGAATAGTGTGCTTTTCTTGGAATTTTGACATCATTGATCAAAATATATGATAAATTATTTTGTACTTCTTTATTTTCAAGCCTGGGCTCGGCCCAAGCCCGACAAATATTTTCAAATCAGGCCTGAGCCTGCGCAGGCCTCTAATCCAAGGTAGGCAACTATGATGCATAAATACTCGTAAACATAATTGTTTTGGAACTATTTTTGTTATTTTTTCTTTTTATTTATATTTTATTTTTTTTTTTAATTATTTATTTGCAATTGTTGCTGATCCCCACTTCTAAATTGTAAATTTACCATTTCAAGTAGTGTGTTTCTGCAGCTAAAATACTACTACAGTGATTTTCTTAAGTATCTTCAAAGTGCTCATTTATGTGAGTAAATGTGGGATTTTCTACACCTTTCTGTTTCTGTAAATTTTTAAACTTTGCAACATGATCCCAGAAACTTCATGACCAAAAGAAAGAAAGGAAAAAAAATTAAGTTATTGCTTTCAAGTTTAATTACTTTGAGCAAAATTAATGCATTTTAACAGTTAGATAAACAAATATATGCATACTTTATAGCTTAATAGACTGTGATATTGGAGGTATATGGCAGAATTTAAAAACCTGGATAAGGTTACCAATTTTGCTTTCAGTAAAAGTGTTCTCTTCTGCAGTTCAATTAAAAAGTGGCATATATAAGAAAACAAGTTGAGTGTTCTATTACAACACAACATCCAAAGCTATAGAAAGTACATATTAGTCCTCCATTCACGTTACAAACAGGAATTTAAATCAGCAGCCCTATATTTTGACCTTCACTGTAGCAAACATAGCTATGTTATATTGCATCCATCCTTACTTTAATTCTAATATCAACATTGCACAAATGTATCAATTTGCCAATACACGCCATTGTTGTGCCCTCCCCAAAACTCTTTCCTGTCTGTTGGTAATGTAGGAACAGTGAACATCTACGTAATACACATGATATGAGTTAGGTATACAAATGGAAGTACAATTTTGTATGTTATTTACCCTAAATATGGAATTCTGTTATATGATCTATATTCTGATGTTCTAAGAGCACTTATACAATTTCAGTCATTGTCAGAAAATGGAACAATGCTCTCCAAGTGACTATCTGTACCAAGGTCACTTATGTCACTGTCACTTGATGTTTCATCCACATTGATACTTAACCATCCATCACTTGTTTACAAGTACCATCTAAAACATACATTTTTTTTTTCTCTTTGGAGGTTGCATGATGTATGGCACCTTGGCATCACTCAATAGCCTCTGTAAATATTCCCTCTACAAGCTGGCATACCTCAGTAAGTTTAAATGTCCGTTATTCCTTGCAACATGAAACTTAATCAGATTCCATACAGCTCATTTGGATTAAGGTTGCACTGACAAAGAGGTAAACTTATAACAGTGTACATGATGCTAACAACAGTGTTTATAGAATTGATAAACTCGGTAAGGAGGCTGGCCAAATTTGCCATTGCAAATAACTCATGTTTGGTTGTGCTTCCTTCGGGACTCTCTGCAACTGCTGGTTGGTCTTGCAGAGGTCGTGTCAGTCTATAACCAAGCAGTCAAAAGGGTTTTTAAATTTTTACCAATGTTAAACTTCCAACTACCAGTTTGATATCATAAGATACCTTTTGGAACTTTTTGTAAATATGCTTTAATTCTGGCTTTTGCCATAATTAGTTCTGTACGTTTATCTGTATTTGTGACTTTTGCTAGGATTTTTATTTTGTATTAAGCTTTATTTCTGGCTTTTGCTATGATTTGTTTTATAAGGGCTCTGACAACCTAGTAGTTGAACACCCTTTAAATATTCTTCATTTTGGTTATGACTGGCTCATAACTGACCGTTTCCTTTTCTCTACTGTTTTAAGCTTTTCCTCGTGTGCTTTCTTGCTAAAGAGCTGTCTACTATTCCATTGCGACTGATAAACAATTGAGTCATCCACACGAACACATGCTGATTCATATGTAATGACTGATAACATAAAATATTTTTAGTTCCATAAACACCTATAGATGGTTCAGCAAATGTTATCAATTATAAATAGCCTAGCAGTTAAGTTGTTGCATATTTTACATTCTCATGTAAATTACAATATTTAAATAAAATGTTAATCAGGAAGACTATATTATTATTTATTTATGCCAACAGTAAGTTTGTTGGCATAAATAAATAATTACCATCTGAAGGTTATGCAATCCCAGGACGTAGAGTACTTACAAATGTGAGTCGCCCTTGGGGTAATTGTCTATGATGTGAGATGCCCTCTTTGGCTTTCTGGGAGAAATACAAATCAGTTGGAAAATTCATTGTCATTCTGGCAGGTTGTCACATTAGCTTAGTGGTTAGAGCACCCACCTAGTGAGTGAAGGGTCTGTGGTTCAGATCCCAGCTGTGGCATTGAATTTTTCAGTTCCAATTCTACCTCTCAAACAAGGACTATATGTTTTGGGTGCAAACTGCAAATGCACATTTCGACTTGTGACCTGTCATACAGACTTGTAGCATATGCTTTTGTTGGTGTCAGGATTAAGTATGGGTGGACGAAGAGTAGAATGCACTGATAATAGTGCATCCATGGACTCCTGATACACCATTGCTGTTACTGGTTGATGTGTCTTTGTAATTAAAGAAATTGAAGCTATTAACAGTGAAGCAACAAGATTCTAAAGAAAGAACAAATTAGAAACTAAAAACTTCACTTATCTTAGTAATGTTGCAAGTTTTTCGTCAGTTTGCCTATGACAGTGAATATATTTGTGAGGTTATTAAATGAGACTGAGTTCCAGAGTGCTGAGTTATCAAACATTTCTAAAGTAATTTTCATCCATTTTAATTAGATTCAATGTAGACACTTACTTCATCATCTCAATAAAATGTTTTCCATCTCATCCAAAAACATTGACAAAACACCCAAAAATAAACCAGACTACACATTTATTTTATCTCAAAGCGTATTTGATGAATAAAATCTACTGCTGGGCCTTACAATTGGTAAAACGTGTAATTCTCCTCATATGTAATGTAAATGTTTATCAATTATCGGATACAGACAAAAAATTTTTGTCAGAGCTGAGGTAAACTGAAATTAGCTGATGAAGAGATAAACTCTTGTAGTACATTTTTTCAAATACTGAAATTGAATATATCTATATAATTTTGTGTTTCCCTGTCCTGACCTATATCTGGCCAGACCAAATTTTGATTCTCTAGCAGGACTCCAGGTTGACTCTGGCGAGATCCTGATAGATATGGTTAGGCTAAAACCACCTGTTATTTCATGCTGCTGTAAGTACAGTTTGTTCACCAGCTGAAGGTCCCTGGCAGGAATGCAACCAGCCACTACATCAGTAAACCATCCCGATAAACAATGATATCGCGAGCAGCAGTTCTGCTTCTAATCATGTTTACGATAATGTTGCCAAACTAGGAATGCATATGTTGTTGTTAGCTAATGCTGGATTTCTGACAATGAAGTCATTAATCCTCTTGCTCTCCAATGTTTTTCACTGATGATATTGAAGACACTTTCACTGCCAGCCTGTTTCGGTCTTAAGTGATATATCCTTGAGTATTATATCGTGCAATTCCTGTAAGAATAAGTCAGCTGTTGCATTTCTGTAAGTATTCATTTTACCTCGGCCCAAACTAGTTCTATGGAACTGAGATCACACATGTATGGGGACAAGTAAACAACAGTGTGGCCCAATAAAACCAAAATAACCAATGTTATAACAATTGAGGAAGAATTCAGTCTAACAACCTTTCATTCCTTTCTGTAGGTTCAAAGTATATATGAAAATTTTGCTCAGTTAATAGTATAGTAATTGTTCCTGCAAGTACAGGTAATGAAAGTAATAGAAGAAAGACATTAATACCTTTAAGAGCCTCTTTAGGTTTGTTTGATTCAGGCATCTTATAAAGATGCGTTTTACGCATAGAACTGTCACTCTGAACCCGTTGTTCTACAACCACAATATCATAGCAGATTTCACAGCGCTCCTAGGTGGAGGATTATCTGCTTCTACATTACTTTTACCATTGCTTCCAACACAAAACTAGTAACAAGTATGATTTTACAACTGAAATTAAGAGAAACTAGCAGCGAGTAAACATAGCGTGAATAATATTGGAGGTAAGTCAGCAACATGACCAGCAGAACGATTCCACGGATGTTTATGAAACTAAGGTTACAGTGTGTGGAATGTCACTCTCCGGCCCCTCATTCCCCTTAGACAATGAGGTGGTGAACAGACAGTAGAATTAAAGACAGGAACACATCAATGTACAGTAGAACCCCACAAATCCAAACTTTGGGATAATAGGAGCACAAAATCCATAATTTAAAAAACAACAAAAAGCTAATTTGTAGTGTAGAGAAAGCATTTTTATTAGAGAACTGACAAACTCATTATTGAAACTACACACATCGGAACAAAATATTTATTGCACAAAAATGTTTTGCTGAACTTTGCTATAGGCAATGTGCCTGTACGTAATATTTTAGTCACTGTTAAACATTTTCACATTTACTTAGGTACTGCACTGGTAACTGTCACATGTGTATCAAACAGTAATTTTTCACTTAACTTGCAAAATCGGTAATCTTATGCTGTAAAGGACTAAACCTGCCAATTTTGTAGCACTTTCCCCCTTGTCAAGTCACTTAAACACTTCCAGGTTTTCTTTGAACATATAGGAACTATATTTTTGTTTGGTTGACAATTGTAGTGCACCTTATAACACAGACAAGTATCTGTTCTGTATTGTGAGCAAAAAGTATAATGACCACTAACGATAGCGAAACAAACTGAACTACTTACGTACTGCCACTGTCGCTTGCGATTGGTTATGTCCACAGAGCAGAAGAATACATCGTTATGTTGTGCATGATAATTGCAACGTTATCACTTCCTCATATAGCTACGCTATGTTACCTTGTAGTTACTAATCCTGTAGCTGAACTTACATACATTCTTTTTTCAGTTTTTGAATAATCCAAATAGACCACACCCCCAATTCAAATTAGCGGGGTTCTACTGTAGTTAAACTATGGGACAATCCCAATGGGCTTTCTTCCAGGAATGTAAGCTAAGTCTTTAAGTAGATGGATAGATGAGGTGAGGTCAACTTTGTCCTGAACTGAAGTAGACTAATGCAATTTATAGACCATTAGGTACATTGCCTATCATGGTGACTAGTTGCACACTATGTAAGGCTGTAAATAAATGGACATTAATGTGGCAAATGAAAATATGAGCTTTTGGTCTGGAATTGATAACTTGATCTGCATGGGTGGATCCATATTGCAATATTTACTTTTGCTTGTTAATATTTAGGCTCTGTAGAAATTAGAGAGTTTTTCTTCATAAAGAAAGATCACCAAGAGAGGCACCTCAGTTGTCACCAGGGAGTCCCCTAAATCAAAATCCAATGTGTTCTAGGTAAATACCAGCAATAAATGGAGCATGGAGTGTTAGTTTGACTCAAATTACATTAATTTACTTTTGATACTTGTTGCAGCAGGGAATAAATAGCATAATTTTATCATTAATTTTCTATTTCACATTTAAACATTACATAGTATGTAAGAAAGAAAATAAGGGAGTTGTTTAGGCTTGTAAGTTGCAATGGATTAGATTAAGATTTTTGAGCATCAGGTACAATTTTTGTGATGCAAGTAAAGAAATGTATTACTTCCACAACTTTACCATACAGCACCTTACAAATGAATGCAAACGACTATAATCTTCGCAAAAGTTAAAGGCATATGGAGGCGGGCTGTACTGCAGACTACAGCGACTCCTAAGCTTGCCCCTCGTACCAGCGCTGCCGAATGTGGTAAATGCATCTCACATACTCTTATGTACAGAACCTCTGCCGGTACATTCACTACGCTTGGCAATTGCGCTCCGCTTGAGCATTGGCCAGCATTCACATGCCTTTAACTTTTGCAAGCAGTATAAGTGCTCTGCACTTTATTCCTGTATTTAATTTTTTCAGTAACACCAGAAGGTTTCTTCACTTTTTAAATATTTTCATTCATACTGCTAGCAGCTATTAGAGATTCTGTATGCATACAAGATTGTAATTATATTTAAGTAACTTGCATTTTACAATGAGTAGTGAAAAGCAATAGGAACTGATTAAGCAATTTTCTCAGCAGCATTATTTAATTACCTGTGAATTATTAGGAAGTAGAATTAGGTTAGACTTAGGAAGACTGAAGAACTGTTGAATTTACAATGTTTATTTAAAAGCAATAAATTGCTGTATGAGATAATGCCAAGTTATGGGGTTGTGTATGTTATTCACAGCACTCTTGCCAAGGAATTTGATCATTCTTGCATTTCATTTTAAATTGAAACTGAATTAATAGTAAATAAAAGTTAATAAAAGAGCACACTTAAGTAAGTATGACTGTTTGAAAACGAGGTACTATCTGTTGAAACATTTTGAACTGTAAATAGGTAATGCTCTTATTAAAGCTGGTGACTCAGTTTCAATTTAAGATAAAAATGACATAGTTGTTTTAACTTATGCTTTATATATTCCATGTTGTAATGGTAATATATATATGCAGCCTCAAGATCATGAATTTAGATATGCAAATGTCCATAAATATGCAATAAGTTCTGTTATAGTGTTTAAATGAGGAAAACAAATGTCGAAAAGGAAATGTTTCGTGATACTGAGGACATAATCTTTTATGACTGAAATAGGTTTTTAGTTTTTAGACCCATTTGAATGGTTCCTAAAAACTTTTAACACAATAATTGTTTGCATAGTTAAAGATTATCTTTTCTACAAATTGATGTGTTCAATGAGAACAATTTTAGTCATAATCCAGGTGTAATGGTGGTAAAGTATTCAAATAATTGTCTTTCTTTTTAACTTAAGTTTGAGTTCAGTGTGTCAGATTTTTTTATTTTATTTTGTTTCCCTTTTGTATAGTTTGTTTCATCAGAAGCAGGAATAAAATTAACTTCTATGGCAGTGACTTATATACAGTGGAATATAAGAAAACACATAGCCTTTAATTACTATGAAATATGTTTTCATTTTATCAGTGCTTCACTTACAAATTGAGAATTACACATGTTTCTGGAACCAATGTTCAAAACTTACCTCAGTAAAGTAACATAAATTATACTTTAATACTAGTGACCTTAAATTGTTTGCATTAGGTATCAAGTGTAAATTAAATAGATACATTATGCAGTAGAACTCCAGAGCTTTATAATTTAATGTAAGTAGCAACTGATTAGGAGTTACAGCATTGTAAAACATCGTAAATATTAAAAATAGAAGCACAATTAACGGTGAAGTATTCTTCATGTTGGAAATCGGTTTTTTAAGTCACTTTATTTACACTCACCTTCACTTATAAAATGTTGCAAAAACTGGAAGGTTTTCAAGATCATTTGATTTCATTCAGCCGTTGGGTGAAAACGTTCCAGTTTTTGCAACACTTTATATGTGAAGGTGAGTGTAAATAAAGTGACTCAAACAGATTCAAACCTTGTAAAGCATTTTCACGTTAGTTCAAGACTACCATTGAGGTTAAAAAACTTAAGAACAGTTCCTGATCAACATTGCCTTCTATAACAAATGGAAATTAAGGATTTTGTATGTGATTGAATCTAATCAAACTTTTTTTCTTTTATGATGAATTAAATGCTGTATAAAATATGCTTCAAATTGAAATTTTCAGTAAAACTTACTTAGCATGAAATCAAAGCATTGTAAAAACAATCCACATTATTAGAAACACCAGAAGAAAAGGTCATGATTTCAAACTTATGAAAAGTTATATGTACAGATGTAGAAATATTAGGTCTATGTTTAATTTCCAATGTGGGTGGAATAATGTTGCCCAAACTGTCAATAACTGGTGAATCATGACCTATCGTAAGGCTTTAATGTTAAAAACATTAAACTGTGGCCAGAAAATCTACAGAAAGGTCTGTGGTCCTATATAGTCCCCACCCCATTATGTAAAAGAAAGTTTTGTGACCACAAAATTTCTTTATAGATGAAGCCTCCATTAGAATAAAAATGAATGCAGTCTGTGTCTCTCCTCTCTTTTTGTGTAATCTTAAACATCTAAGGTCATATTTGCAGCTTTAAGTAACAATTATTGATGGTGTTATTAGTCACTGAACTGTAGGTTTCTTTCTCACCCCCCCCCCCCTTCCCAGTCTTCTACTTTTACTATTAAACATTGCTACACATACTGTAGAGCCTGTGAAGGATGGGGGATAATTCTGGTTTAAGAAAATTTCATGCTCCAGCTGCAAATTTAATCTGGTACCTTTGGTTTGAGAAGCCAGAGGTTGTCAAAGCTTTCTTGTGATGTTTTATGTGCAGAATTGGAATATGTTAAGAGTTGAGAAATGGAAGTGCATATCCCATAGAACTCAAGAATTTTTTGACACCTTGTACAAGCACAACTTAAAAGCCTGTTGAACGCATAGCATACTTCTGAATTCTTATTTTACATGGCACTCTAGAAGCAATAATATATTTCTGTTCAACTAATTGGATGATTAAGAAGGCACTTGATCATTTGTTTTATATAAGATCGTTAAAACATATGGTAACCCATTATGAATACTCTCCACTGCGCGAGAAAACAGAATTGCCAGGGAGATGGTGTGGGCAGAGCTGCTCTAAAATCCTTGCTTCTCAAACGGGCAGCATATCTCTCATTGTTACATTTAATGAAATGGGTCCTATTATTCTTGTAGCACTTATCTCACACCATACTTCTGGTTTCAGGTTAAGTGAAGCGTTTAATGCAATTGTTATGACAAGAAGCGTTCTAAGTCAGTTTTAACAGAAAATAAATTGTATAAAATCAGTGACAATAGAGTTATTGCCTGAAAAATCGTAAACAAACTATCTTAACAAGTTAATGTTAACACAAACTTCATTGGGCTTTAGAAAAACCTGTGCTGTTAAGTGAAACATCTTACTACACCTGAAGATTGGAGTGTGGAATGTGATAAGTGCTAGAAAAATAAAAAGAGTAATAATAATGGTGGTGCCGTGGCTGAGCAGTTAGACCGTTCACCTACTACTAGGCATCCTAGGGACCTGCATATTAGGTGGATGAAGTGGTGTATGGGCAGGTTTTCTGGTTTCCCCCACCATTCATTCCACCAATTGCTCCATGATCAGCTTTCCATTCATCCATTTCACCTACTTTTCATGTCATCCTCTTCCTCACTCTCATACCTGGGGTCGGGCTGATCACCTGCCTCCAGTTCTTCACTCTGTCTAGTCCATAGGTTTCTCTGCTCCCCGACAGGTTTCTGACCCTCAGCACAAGCTTGTAAATCCTAGGGGGTGTAAGCCCTACTTAAGAGGGGGGTAATCACATGAAGAAGAAGCTAGAAAAATAATAGCATCCATTTTGTTTAATGAAACAGTAAGAAACATGCTGCCAGTTTGAGAGGTGAAAATTTTAGTGTGCCTCTGCTGACATTTTTCTGATGACTCTCTGTTCCCTCTCTGTTCCCTATACACAATAGGCTACCATAAATTTTATTGACCCTATACCAGGTGGAAGGTACTGCTCCCGCCATATATTAACCAGGGGTTCTATATGATGGGCATAACAAATCATGTCCGATACAATATTGTCAATAAGGAGGCGTTTCACTGAAAATGAATAATTTGTCAAATGTTTGGAGTCATCTTACTTCTTGACAAATGGCTATAAATGGTTTATTATTTCACCAACAAATATTGTGTGAACAGTGCTTCAATACTTTTTTATCTTAATGAATTAATTTAGTCACAATTTAACGTTAAATTCATGCAACATTTAATTTCTAGGAGATATGTGGCAATGCCACGTCACATGTGCTCAACTTGTTCTCACGATGGGTATGTTCCAATGGAGGGGAGATTAGGGGAGTTCATTATCTTTTTGTTATTAGTGACCTCCAACATAGTTGTAATATGGGACAGTGTGAATGAATGAAATGGGTGAAATGATGCTCAAATGACCCTGAGTTCCATAAAGCTTTAAGTTACCTGACATTCATCTTCTTAAGATAAGGGAAAACCCCGGAAAAAACCTTATCCAGATAACTCACTCAAAGTGAGATTCGAACTTACGACCTCTTGGACATGAGGTAGACACTACCACCATGCTACAGAGGCAGGCAAGTTAGGGGAGGTATAGCCTGGAGTTACTGGAAGTGAGGAGGAAGGGTAGGGCAGACGACAAATTCAAGGGCCATGTATAGAAAGAGGCAGGTGGGTTAACAACTTTAGCTGTCATTTATGACAAGGGGATAATTAGTTTTATTTCTGCGTGGTAATTACAAAAGAATGCAGTTGTTTTAGGAAAATTAAGAGGAAGACTTAGTTGTGTATTAAAGGCAATTACTATTGTTTTAGCCTAACTGATGATAATAATAATAAAACCAAGAAGAAAGTCCATTATTTGGAAAATCTGTATCCCTTTGTCAGTATTGTTTTAACCCTAAAATACATGGTTTAGATTGATTCATTTTTCTGTTTTCTTAACAATGAAAAACTGAATCTTCATTATTACTTGAACAAATGCGTCATTTAAGTTACATTCACATTTTTCAGGCTTAACATTTGAGTTTGTGTTGATTTGTTGATTTGCCCACTTAAGCATATGGTAAACACATGGGTAAGTGTTTTGTTTACATTGAAGCACATGCTGGTGGGGTGTTTTGTTTCCAATTGAGGCAGTGCTGGCCAGGAGGCATGCACCAGTCAGGTATTTTGTGTACAACTTAGGGAGCACAAACTGGACGAGTACAACACAGATTGTTGGTGTGCACAAGATGGCTCAGCATTGCCATTTACATTGCAAAAAAATTAACATTTTTACAAAACAAAACTTAATATTTCTTATACCTGCATGTATTGGCCGGGCTATTCTGGTTGAAGCAGTACCTTCCAGGCTATATATATATATATATATATATATTATTTGTAGACCAACATTCCTTAACCAGATATATATTATATTGGACAATGAATGAAATATTTGAAATATTGCTTCAACGAGCCCAGGGTCCATAGAGCTTAAATTACCTGACTTTCATCTTTTCAGTATAAGGGAAAACCCTGGGAAAAAGCCTTATCCATTTAGCTCACCCTAGTTGATATTTGAACTCAGGACTTTTTGAATGTGAGGCAGACATGCTACTCCCACAACACAAAGGTGCACTTAGAGTGAATTGAAAACAAAAAACTTGGAAGATATAGTTAAGGAATGTTGCTCTTAGTTTCCTACCAATCTTTAAGTCTGAAGCAGACCTGTAAAAGTTAATTGAAAAAGGAAACATGATGTAGAAGAATTTGCAACATCTGTAGTTCTAGAGCTTTGCAGTTTTGATTCAAAGGAAAGTGTTGGGATATAAAAAATGTCAGATGTACTAGCAGAGAGCGGAATCTTTCATTTCATTTCACAAAGGAAGTATTAAAACTGTGATGCTAAAGCCCCACCTCAAAATGTTGGATACAGAAGCAGCATGTCATAGACTGCATGCATATGCTTAGCTTCCAGACTTAACTAGGTTCTGAAACAACTAATCACAGACACAGATTGGATGCAGGTATCAGGAGACCCTGACCATGCATGGTTTTAGCTTGCAGTTTCCCCACAAGAATTCTGGGCTAGGCATTGGCATTGGCATTGACAATATTCAAAGGGATAACAACATTCAAGTTGTGACTGGATTGTTTTGGAAGGGTTCCTAAACTGAGTTTTGATCTATTTCATCTAATTTTGAAAATGAACAGACTTACTAATGTAAACATGAATAGAAACTAAAGACATTGCACTTGATTTACCCCTAGGTTTGTCAACAATACAGTGCTTTAAAATGGCCCAAGTTTCATAGAACAAGCATGGCATAATGAGTCTGAGCTATAATTGCCTTAGTTGAGAAAGAGAGAAAAGATGGGAGATAGCTGGTTTAAGTCAGATATGGTGATGCTGCAGAGACAGCAGTCCTAAAAACAATGTGCTCTTAGGATGTCACAAGGAAGTATTGAGGTGAGAAAATTAAATTAGACCTGCTTGGATTGCATGCAGGATGGGGTAGCCCCATCCTTTGTGAATAAACTGGTATCAAAAAGTGACTTGCATTCCAGGAATTCCAGCAGTGTATGTACTCAGTCCTTGCAATGGAGCTGGAAAGAGAGCATTTTCGCTCAATGACTTTAGTAGGATCTTAAAAGTCAGCTAAACTAGTGCCAAAGTCTTGAATGTATGCAAACAGACTTTTGGGGACATGCTCTTCCCATGCCACTTTTTTCAGGTGGTTTCAGGAATTTAAAAGGGGCTGAATGTTTGAAAGATGAGAGAAGCAGACATAAACAGCAGTGACTGAGGAAAACATTGCAGCCTTTGAAAAAATGCTTCACAAAAATTATTGCATAACATTTAAAGAAATCAAGGCAGCATTGCAGGTTGGTTTGCCAGCAGTTTTGAAAATCCTGCATGAGGAAGGTCTCATCTTGATTGATGCCTCGTAATTTGACAGAAGAACAAAAACATGCCTATGTTGAGTTGATGGGGAAATACTGACAAGATTTGACTCTAAACAGGTTTCTGACCTCATCACAGGCGACGAAGCCGGGATTAACAGTTTGATCAGGAGGCTAAGTTACAATCAGCGATGTGGATTTTCCTTGATGACAGTCCACCAACAAAAGTGAAACGTCCCCAAAGCGTTTACAAAAAAATGGTGGCCTCATTATTCTCAAAATGTGGCAACTATTCCTCTGGAGAAGCAAAGGATGGTTACTGCTAATTGGTACACCACAGTATGCCTGCCAAAAGTTTTGCCAAACCTCAAGGACAACTGCTATGCACGGGACTGCAGGGAATCCTCTGTCATGACAATGCATGTGCACACCAGCCAATATCACCATTCAGTTCTTGGAGTCTACGGAAGCCAAATTTATGGCTCATTCACCATATGTCCCGACCTGTGATTTTCTTGTGTCCCTGATGGAAAAGAACTGCATGCAGGGAAAGAAATTATCAACCCCTGAAGATGTTACTAGCTATGAATGGTAGCTTACAGTCATTGAAGAAAACAATGTGGCAGGAATGCTTTCAGAAGTGGTTTCAGCAAATGTAAAAATGTATACTGTGTGGTGGCAAGCACTTTGAGAAAGTGTAACAATCAGAATAATTTAAAAAGTATTATTTTTGGTATATCTCAAAACTTTTGTAGTGACCCTCATATGCATATTCTTCTGTGAAGGAATAGGGAGGAGAAAATGTGGTCAGTGGCTTGAGCAGTATCCATTGATGTGCATTTCTAACCCCATTTCATTCTCTTTCTGTGTTTTATATGTCTGTAAGCAACTACCATGAAAGTTTTATTCATACTGTTTTCAAGACACATTTTCAGCAGAGCTTGATAATACCCACTGCAATGAGGTTTTGGTAAATATAAGCTTTTTAGACTTTACTTCCCATAAAGTAAATAATTTAACTTGATAACACATCACACATGTTTCAGAATTGTAGGAAAGTTTAAATTGAGTGGAGTCTTGATGTCCATATGTCTTTGAAGGGCACTGATGTTAGTCAAATTTACAGAAATATAACAAATAGTAATTCTGAAGTGACATGTTATTTAATTGAAGGCTTGAATATCAGGAACTACTATTTTCTTGTAAATTTGCCTCTTTTATCAATTGTGGACTTAATTAACAATCAAAATCTGCACATTTCTGCATGATGCTAAAGAGTCATTGCAGTGTGTAGGTACTGTTGCCTCTTCCAAGGTATCAGTAGCACACAGGGAATTATTTGACACCTATATAAAATGTACTATTTGCTAACTTTTTGGAAAAGTCAAGTAAATATAAATCTATAGGTTGAAATACATTGCATAAACTAATCAGGAAAATTAAATGTGAACAAGGCTCGTGTAATAAATGTACCAGTAGCTCACTGATAGCCACATATTTAATTGGTAGCATTTTCAATTTATTTGATAACAAAAATGATATAAACATATAGCATTTGCAAAAGCATTTAAATTATTGTAACTGTTTGTTAAACTCAGCCTTTTAATTGTAGCTAGGAGCACTAAAAATAACCAGAGCTAGCACCCTTTAATTATAGGTGGTATTTGTTTTATATGGCCCATTTCTGGTTTTCATTTTTATTTTGGTTTTAATCTGTGTGTGTATAATATTAAAAAAGTGATTATTCTGTTATTGCAAAGCAAATCAATTGTTCTTCCATTGCAACTCCTAGGCACTACAAACATGTCATTTGAGAATATTTTCATGCATTACATATTTGGAATGTAGTAGAGGACAGATGTAATGATACTATGTAGCCATTGCTGCGAGAAATAATATAAATTCATCACAGATATTGAAATTAGTATATATGTTTATAAAATAAATACATAAATCAGTCAATAAAGTACATGGTTAAGAATATAACATATCTTAGATTCCTTTATTCCAGACACAGTGTAAAACTGAGAGAAGTCTTAAGATTTTCCTATTTTTGATTACCGAATATATTGCCAAAGACTTCCATTTGTATGCATATTGCAGATCATTCATTACTAACCACACACAATTTAATGTGCAAGTAGTATTTTAAGATAAAACGTTTTATTTTGCATTTATTTCTAAAGCTCTGAATTATGCTTATTACTACAGTAGGTTTCTACAGTTAGTGCACTACTCTGCAATCTTTACCATTAAAGGTGTTTCTGTGATCTAGCCCCCCCCCCCCCCCCCCCCCCATCTCCGACCAAGGAGATGTTTCCCAATCACCACAAATGTATTTAATGCAGTTAAATTGATTTTGGGCTGTATTCTTCTTTCTCCTCCATTTGTTCTGCCAATTACACTGCCCTCACCCCAATTATAATTCTATTAGCCAGGGTCTTTGTATTGGAGCACAAGTTGAAAGAGCTTTCTGAAGTGGTTCCAGATTAGGATAAGAAAGGATGTTTTTCATCTTAGTGCACAAGTAACTAAATGTTGTGAATTATTCTACTTCTATATTAGACTATCACAAAATGACAATTGGTAAATACAGGAATTTGGGATCAGATGACATCAGGCAAAGTGCAATAATTGAGTTATTGTTACTATTTTGAGATCAGTACAATTACTGACGCTTAGAATACTAAAAGGAGCTATTTTTTGTGAAAAATGTCATGTTAAAACACTTCGGCTTTTATTGTGCATATAAAAAATATTTTGTTGAACTCAAAAAGTCATGTGGTCCTTCCACTTTCACTGGAAGCAACCAGTGTACATGCTGCATACAAGTACAGTGAATACATTCACAATGATGCAAACAACACCACTAGTATATACCAAAAGTGACCAACAACGGGACATAATGGAGGGCACGGTACTTTTAAACTTAGTTATGCTTCTTTTTTTAACTGAAAACAGAGGATTCTCTTACCTTCTTGAGAGGGAACTCCATTGTAATGTAGCCAAGCAAATTGACACTAGACACTGCACCAATATCCCTTTTCCATGAATAGCAGAGCAGTTCTTGCCCTATATCTGTTTTTACCATAATGATTTCTTGACCATGCTCCCTAATCTCACAATATGACATTCCTTGAATAAGCAAAATTGAAATGTACTTATTTCAATGTTAAAAATAAAATTTTGGAGTATTTCTCATTTATTTATATTTCGAAAAATCACTAAGGTGACATTTCATATCCTAGACCAAGTTTCTAGAAGTGATTATAAACGATGAAACTTTTTAACTTAATGAAATTGTAAGTGAATTCATGACCTTCAGTTTCACTTTTGAGCAAAAACTAAGTGAAACCGGTGCGTACTCAATCCGCTCAAAATTTAAAAACATCTGTACTGTACACTTACCTATAATGGATACTTGTAACAAAACTTCACTTGCATTGTGGTATAATTATAAATTCCTCAGGTCTAATTTCACAATTACATCATCAGATTATTCAGTGGTTGTTTTGGTATAGTTGCTGCTGCTATGTGATGGATTGTCTGTTAGTGTACTACCATCTACTGGAGGTAAAAAAAAATCTTGACAAAATAATTTGGCAATATTTCAAAATTTATGTGATCTTTATTCTTCAAAATAAATGTTTTCCCATACCACTAAATCTATGGGTCCATTTAAATGCTTTAATAATTTAACCTGTTTATTTCATGACTAAAAGATCTGCCACAACTGATTTATCACTTTGTTTATACTTAATGTTCCTAAAATGTTCTTTTATTCTGGTATCCAAATGACATTTGGTCTTACCAATATAAATCCTGTCACAAACAGCTAAATTCATAAAAGTCACATTTTTTGTTATTTGAAATTTTATCTTTTTTAGAAAACTTCAACCAACAGTTCAGTTCCTCATTTAGGTCTATGCTACTTTCATTATTCTTAAGAGATAAATCATATAATGATAGATAAATTTGAAACATGTATATATAAATGTTTTCCCATATTACACAGTAGGCTTGTTTATTTTCTCCTTCTTTCTTCTCTTCTACCACCGTGAATAACAAAGTCTGAATTAAGTTTAGGTTTCCTTCTTTTTCTTTGTTTTTCTGCTTTGCCACCCCTGCTAAGGAACAGAAAGTTTACGCATTGTGTTTAGCTAGCATACTGGGCATGCAGAGCATTAAATTAATGTGAAGCAGTAATTAGGCTGTGGAAATCAGAAGTCATACATTCTTACACTTAAGCCAAATGATTCTTCACAGGTGTATCAGTTCCGTTGCTATACTGAGGAATACATGTGCAATACCTTCATCATTTAAAACCAGTGCCTCAAAAAATTGGGCACCTATTGTGAAGCTTCATGTTCAGTCACCTTACGCTACACTCTCAAATCTGTTTTATTTCCAACCATACAAAGTATCATTGGTTCATCAGTGTTACGCTGGATTCTTCCACAGAGTTTTTAAGCAAAAAGATTGCATCATACTTCGTGATGTTATGCACAAAAGGTGCTGCATTGGCATTCTAGTGTTACATAAGAGCATTGAGCGAAACCTCTTGTGCAGCTGTGTCCAAAATTTGCAATTTTACTCTGGTATCTCAACATGTTTCTGCATGTGAAGAAGGAAGCTCAAATGGTTGGACTTATGTGCTGACGGAACATTTTATGTATATACTTATTACCATGCTGTCTTTCTAACATTTTCTGCTCCAAGGACAACAGTTTTGCCTTCAATTTTCTGTTTTTTACTTGTGGCTTAATTCCTACCAAAATACAATATCTCAAAACAAAAACAACCCTACTTTGCTATAACTTTTGGGTTTACTTATAAATTTTCATCTCTTGGATTAATATTTAATTCCCAAAAATAATGAAAGAAAATCAACTAAAGCCATTCACCACCTGAATTAATATGAAGCTTCATATTATATATGTATTTATGGAATATAACATTTTCTTTGCCTTAGTGTGTTTGAGGTATACTATTTTATAAATAAATCCAAGAATGCAATAAATATTATGAGAAAAATTGTCATGTTTTGAGGCTGCAAATATGAGTATAATTTGTTTTTCTATTATTGTGGCAAGAGTGGAAAATAAAATGTAAATGGTTGTTACTACCTTGCCTGATGGACATGTCTTATGCTACACTTTAATACAAATGTAAATTGGTGTTCCTGTGAGAGAGAAAATAACTCCTATTTTTTATTTCTGGGTGGTTAGAGCAAGAAGGGATCAAGAATAATGTTATAGTGAAGTGGTAGGTATTTGTGAATAACTTTAACTGAGCACTTTTTTAAAATGCACCTTTGCTATAGTACTGCCTTCATCAGCCTTTTTTATTTATGTAATTGGATATCATAGCTTGAATCTTTACATGTACATTACATTTACAAATCACACTGTAACTGTTATAAAGCTTCTGTATCTTGCCTGAAGTAACTTCAAGACAGAATGATCTAGACCCACTTACTTATCTTTGGTGTTTAAATATGAAGAATTTTGTTCTTTCATTCTGTTTGTCAGCAAGGCTATGTAAACTAATAATAGGAATTGGAACAAAAATCAGTCACAAATGGACTTTGTTTTTAAGTGTTACAAATTAAACATCCCTTTTAAATTTTACACTTTTTGTAGAGATTTGTTCTTGCGATAGGTGTATATCTGTTACAGAAAAAATATTAGCTAATGAGCACATTTGAGCATTCTTTGCAGTCACTGTGTTACTTTATATGAAGTACATTAATATAACTGTCATCGTTAAATCACAAAATCTGTGTACAGATATTCAAAAGAATGTAACATATTTAATACCATTCCTTTCACTATCTTGTCCTGTTCATTGACAAGCCTGAATTGTGTATTCCTGCAAAGCTTTTACCAAATGCCACACAAACTGTAAATAGCAATGCATTTTCTGCTTTATTGCATCATTTGGTATTAGTCACTTGTTGCTGTGTGTTTTGTCAAAGAAAAAATTTAGTGTTGTACTTCAGCTTTCATTAATTTTAATAAGAGTTTACATTAATAAACTTACTGAAAATTAACAGCATTTCTCCTGCCTATAAAACCTTAATTTATGGCAGTTGTAGATGCCATATAAATTTTGTTGAATTTTCCTGGCACAGATTTTATTCTGCAGTTTTCCTTTTGCAGGTAATGTGTGGTTTAAACACTTATTTAGCATAAATAGAACAAATTTAATTGTATTTGAAACATGGTTCTAAATTAAAAGTGGCTTATTTCATAGTAATGGTAAAGCTTTGGAGTAACTAGTTTCTTACCAGTTTTGGAATTAAAAGATTGCACTTTAGGAGTGGTCTAAATCTCAATTTGTGATACAAACCCATCATCGGTGTTTGTCAAAAACATAAAGTAAAAACCAAAAATTGTCTCTGGATATCTGCATTATACATAATTAACCACTCAGTTTAATAGTAAAATTTAAATACATTTTAAAGAATAGTACCCCAAATAGCTCTCCCTCATAAGTTAGGAAGAAAACAATTTAACAATTCGCATTTATCATGACATATGCATAGATACAATATCATTTATTTGGCAATAAAGTGAAACAGCAGTAAGAGCAATGCTCTTCTTGTAATTCTTGGTAATTCATATCATTAGCTTAATAAAAAGCTGTCCTCAGTAATTTTCAGTAGAACTTAAAGGTTTTTGCAACAAATTTTGCTTTTGTCTAATGATTCAGATATGTCTTTGCAGGTAATTTTTAGACATAAATAAAAGAGAATGATTTATCTCTAGAAAAATCCATCTCATCAGATGAATCTTCCCCTCGCCCAAAAGAAAGAAAGCAAAATACATGTTTTGATGAAATTTCTCAAGGTTGCATATAGAGAATAACTTTTAAAATGCTGAAAATGGGCATTCCCAACATCGCAATGAATGAAAAGCATACATTAGTAATAATTTGAGGAACTCTTTGGCACAAATTACAGTGTACCTTATTACAGACTTTAATTTATTAGTGCTATCATCTTTACTCAGAGCTCTAGGACTGTAAAGTAAACACAAAAACTGCTCAATGTTTGTTCATCCAGTATGTAGTGTTTTGAATGTTTGTTCATATTTCACTTTATAACTGAGTGAGTGAGTGATTGGGGTTTAAGGGCTAGTCGACAGCTAGGTCATTAGAGCCCCACTTTATAACTAAATGCTAGGAAAACACCATAGAACTTTGTGGGCAGTAGCAGGATTTTGCTTCTGATAATAAACTCTGAAATATGGTAATAGAATTATTTTTCTCCAGCATTAAAATCCAATATAAGGTTGTCTCATAAGTTTGTTTGCTCACAAATTTCATCTATAGCACCTGAAAACCCTGAACTCTCTGTACACTAAAGTCATCATAGTTGCCTAACCACCCCTAGACATCAACAACCAGACTCACTATTGGAAACGTCTGTGTGTTTGTAGCTGATGTTGGATGGAACAGCGTAAACTTGTGTTTACGAACTATGGAAACCAAAAACAAGCTTTTCGACATCTTATGCTGATTTAATATTGTAAGGGCAAAACTGCTTCACAATACTGGCAGAAAATTTGTACTGTCTACAGGGAAGATGCAGTAACAAATTGAGCATGTCAAAAGTGGTTTAATTGATTTCGAGCTGGGAATTTTTCCCTAAAACAGAAAGTTTGGCAACTACTTTGCCGTAGTTGTGCTGTGAGTGAGGTGTGTTCCCAGGCGTTCTTAGTGGTTAAAACTTAACAAGAAACAAATGAACTTATGGAACAACCTTGTATTTCAGCATTTTTACATTAAGTCATTAATTACCTCTCTCAGCAATGTTGATGAGCAGCAGTCAAAAGAGGTGCTTTGCATCAAAGTTCACCATTCTGCGTAATCTAATTTTATTAGTTTGTATGAAACTTTCTCTTATTATACATAAATGGAACAGAATTATATATTTCTAAGCTTCAGGCAAGATATTATGCTAAACATGCAATAAGTTCTTACTCTGTTATATAGTTGTGTTATATGTGCTTTATTTATTTTTACTGGAATTGTGAAGGAATATATATCAGAAGAGTGCCTATATAGCATAACAACTGTACATTATTTTCATGCATAATTATTACCTGCTTGACTTTATTTTTTTAGAAGTTTGTACAATTGTTGAACAAACTATTTAGACATATGGACGTGCAGTAGTTTGGTTAAGAAACACCAAACCAGTTTTGAGCATAATTTATAGGAGTGTAATTTATAATTATTTTATGAATGTAAGGTTGGTCAACAGTCTTATAGATAAAGAGTAGGTTATGAACTCTGTTCCTTTGGTGTGTGTTTCCATTGCTGTGAAGTCTGATAACATCCCTTGTTTTAACCTGAACTGCATCTACATTGTAGAGGATGAACATGCAAGAAATTATATCACTGTTTTTAAGGGTAATGTATGTACAAACATCTAGAGATACATAATTTAAATAGTTTTGCAAATTCTAGAAGTATTATTTGTAATAGCTGAAAACACTCAGGAAAATTAATTCTAACTTGCAAGCAATAATGTTTTCCAAGTTGAAAATGAGTTTACAGCTATATGAAATGCTAATACATTGGGAGTATACCAGATATCAATAATTTTATGCATTTTCATGACTGAATACCAAAGGTTGACTCTGAGCATAAGATTTTCACTAAGATAAAATGTTTAATTCTAAGGATTAGACATAAGATTAGTGATTTCAAATGAATTCATTTGAAATATCACCACAGTAAAGTGCTCAAAGAGAAGTTTGTTAAATTTCCTAACTCACATATTATTAGATGATCTTCCTGTTACAATTCCTGATGTTATAGACTGCAGAATAATGGCTATATTATGCACTAAAAGAAATTTGTACTGTATTGTTCAAGGTATTTTAAACTATATTTATATATAATACATGTCTATTCTTTTAATTATGCCTTATAAGAAGGGTTTCCAAAGTATGCAGTTTCCATACCTGTACTTATGAAAAAATGTGGAGGAACTTGATAATGAGAAAAGTCGCTTCAATTTCACTGAGCCTTTGTACAACCCTGATTGTGCCTTATTGTATTTTGTGTTAATTTTTTTCCTATTCATATCTTATCTTGTATCATAACCAGTAAATATCAGTTGAATTGGAAAAGCTGGAAATTAATAAACTCGTAAACCAGACCATATTATAATGTTCCCATTTCTAAACTACTGTTTCTGTTACACTTTACCACAGCAAAGAAAGTCTCCTGGGAATGAGATGCGAGGGGAAATTGCTGAATAGACACAGATCCGATACCCTGCCTCACCCTTCTTGTTTATAACACTAAGATAGCTTTACTCCTTGTGTAGTATACTGTCTCTGTCACACACACTTGCTGTCCTTGTTGCACTGTTTCCAAGCAAATTCCTGTCTGGGACTTTCTTTCCATTGGCAAACAGTGGGTGTAGTCAAGGGATAATGATTACATAGTATTGTTTTCTAGGATTCAAGGCTATATTTGGCTTTATTATTTATTTAGTTATTTATTTATTTGGGAACATTACAATATAATTCCTTTGAGATGCAATGCAGTTTAAACTACACCTATTTGAACAAGATTCTTGCCTGTTCTTTATTTTAATAATGAAAGCAGGACACACATATGTATATAGCATACAAAATCTCATTAATATTATTTTAGCAATAACTTACTTTTCATTGCATTCTTTATACAGTGTGTTCCAAAACTATTCATTCAAATTAATACAGCAGGTAGAGAACATTAAAAAAAATATAATTGGTTATGGTAGATCTGGTCCCTAACAGCAAGTTCTGATGCTAGGGACAATTTACACAGAAGGTAGATTAGCATGCTAATTACAGCAACGCCATTCACAGGAACTGATCAAATGCACGAACATTGGCCTGTATGCACACAGCACATTGTCAGACCATTGATTTTTGCGTCCAGTCAAAGACTCCTGGTATGTCTGCAATGGTACCAGCTACTTCGTATGCCCCAGAGGAAGAAATCCAGACCTGAGTGGCCAGGTCACAGTGCCACCTGGGCTGATCCATCCATTCCCAAAGGTCTGTTGATCAACACAAGGTTGAGTACCTCATGCATTCACATATGTCCATGGAAATTGTGGACATTGAAACAGCCTTAATGGGTAAACAAAGCCTTCTCAGTGTACAGCACCTCAGCTGGAAATGAGGTGTGCAAACTACACGTGTTCGGGAAAGTCTTCAGATACTAGTGCTGAAGGTAGAAGTGATGCTGCTCATTATGTAGTAACACATTCCACACTGGCCTTTGTCCAACACCAAATATATGTGCAGTGTGTCGTGTACTTGTAGATGGATGTCTATAACATTTCGCAGAATCTTGTCTTTCATTTTGGCAATTTGCACTGCTCGAATTTGACCTGTATCATGTATATTTGCACGGAAAATGCCTGTTTCACGTTGTAAGCAATGCAGACGTCCGAATATTTGGTGTTATGGAACCTGTCAGTTGGGAAAGCACTGTCAATACTCTCTCGCAGTAGCTCGTCCATTTCCATTCATATCAGCTATTTCAGCTTATGTAAACCGCTCCATATCCACTGTTGTCATAAGGTGGTAATGATTGCAATTGAATTGGTGTGTTTACAAGGAGATTGCTGTTGTTGTCACAAGGCAATGATGCTTGCAAATGAATCAAGAGTGTTTCCAAGCAGACTTCAAAACCAGTTGTTCGTGTAGAGCTGGTTTGAAGGTCAGTACACATTCCCAGTCAGCAACACGAACTCTACAGATTATGTCAGCACCACTCACAAACTGTTCCCTAACATTACAAGTGCGCGCAAAATGGGCTAACTATCAGTTTGTCAGAACAGAGAAAATGGTTTACTGCAAATGTCAAGAAAAGAAAAATATAAAAGTTTCTTACATTCCTAAATTTTACTTTATACTAACTTATAATATAGCACTCTTAAATTATCAAAACAATATATTAATGCATTAGAAATTCAACATGCTTGGAAAAACATATTTGTCCTGTCCTGTGGCACTACAGCCCTTTGAGTGTAGCTTTGACCTACCGCCCAGCCGCTGGATCCCCCCTGCCCACTACAGGTGTCATGAGCAGGATCCAGTGGTAGAGAGTGGGCATGGTTAGTGCCCTGAGCTTTCTCAGCCAGTATATGCGGTCGTCGTAACCGGAGTTGATCATACAGGAACCAGGATGGGTGATCAGCCCGAAGCCTGGTGTGAGAGCAAGGAAGAGGATGGTATGAAATGATGGTGAAAGATGTTAGGAAAGGTGATAACGGAGCCATTGGTGGAATGATGGTGGGGGAAACCAGAGAATCTGGAGAAAACCCACCCCTGCGCTGGTGTGTCCACTGCGCATCCCACATGCAGGTGCCTGGAATCAAACCCAGGTCACTTTAAGAGTCAAGTGATCAACCACTTGGCCACACAAACATGTTTAAAATACAAAATAACAGTAAAGTTACTGAATATTTATTTTAGTAGGACTTAACATTCCCTAATCAAATATTACCATCTAGCATAGGGCTGATGAACATTACTCAGCAGGTGTGAACACATTCCAACATATTTCCTTACTTCCCCTCCATTTGTGACCACAAAGTGCAAAACCGCTTCTAGCTAAAGCGTGCTGCTGTAATTATGGAGGGGGGGGGGGACTTCTCTCTTCACATACACGAAGTAATGATCATCAGCCCTAATCTAGCACATCAAAGGTTCATCAGTAACTTCTTGGTTGTTATCAGATGTCTCATATCTGTAAAACTGATATCTTGGAGGAAGATAATCAAGAAGTTCCAAGCCCTTGATTTTTGTCCTTGGTAATTCAATACCAGCAAGTGATGGCCAACCAAGATTGTTACTCTTTCTTATAGCCACATCGTATTTATCAATATTACCATCTAGCTCTTTTTATTTGGTCCATCCATTAATCTGGCATAAAAACAAAAGAAATAGCCCTTTTAATTTTTTCAATTAACATGTAAAAAAATCTGTTTGCGCAATTTTGCAGTAACAAAGTTAATGAAAAGAAAAGCAGCATAGTACTAAAAACTATATCTTGTCACACAGGATACTGTTATGTTAGCCTCTCAGAAGATAGTTTGAACCTTCTCCAATAGATGGCAGCATATAACTAATTTTTTGCAATTTTGATGGCTAGCTCGTTTTTGTGAGCCCCATTCAAGTTGACTTCAGAGACCATATGTTTCTTATCGAAATACATGTTTTGATGTTCTCTACCATCTGTATTAATTGGGATGAGTAATTTCGGAGCATACTGTATAGTGTCATTTGTCCTGGAAGTCTGTGCATGTTTCCCTCTAATTTTTCAGTCTTATAATTCTGCTGGATCAATTTTTTGTATTTTAATCCTGAAATGAATGTATATATAACATTATAAACAAATATACAAGGTGTCCCAAAAAAAACACTGACAACACATGTTGTGTGGGATGGCAAAATGATCTGTTTTCAAAAAGTAACCCCTGTCCAGAAATGGACAGTTTGAGCGCTGGAGAGCATCAAAGTTTGAGAGCAAATGCTTAAGATTCATTTTGGTATCTTAATACAGAAGGTATGCAACCATTTAGCCATCTGTGTACTGGAGATGAATGACGTAAACCTTATGCCATTCCTGCGATGCGCTACATTCGTCATTTAAAGTCTTTGTGTTGCTTGTGTAGTTTCTAGTAGAGTAACATTTTAACAGCACTGCTGCACGTACCAGTACACAGCTGCAGAAATGGCCAACATGAGCTCCAGCATGTAAATGTGCAGAATCACTTCAACGTTGCATATCCAAATCAGTAGTTTGGTAGAGGTGGACCTTTTCCATTGCCAGCATGGTCACCAGATCTGACACTTGTCGACTATTTTCTGTGGAGTTGTATGGTGTATGGTTCTCCTGTAACATCAGCGTAGGATCTTATTGCGTGAGTTCACGGAGCAATTGAAAATCTTCAAAGACAACCACATGTGCATGAGGCTCACACTGCCGATATAGGTTCTGTAATGACGTAGGAGATACACAGTTCAAAGTCTGTTTGTAATGTAGACAGCTCAATGTGATAGTCATGTGGCGTTCATTAACAAAATGTGAATGCACACCCATCTCACACTTAAATGCGATACAGCGTCCAAACCGTGCGTTTATGGACAGATGTTTCTTCTTGAAAACCAATCAAGTTTGTCGTCCCACACAACATATTAAGGTTTGTCTGTATTTTTTGAGACAGCCTGTATATAAATACATAACATATAGTTTATGCATAAATTGTCATGTTTAAAAGCATGATGAGGAAAGATGTACCTGGACTGATATTAAGAGAAAAGTTGAATGCCTACATTTTCAGCAAGTTGGAAACCTCCCCACTCCACTCCAGGTATAAAACTGACAATTACTAAATAATGATTAGAATCAGTATTGGTATTAAATACCTTAATGGCTTCATTACATGAAAGAACTTTAGCACTTAAAAGTCTTTCTCAGTTTCCTATTCTTTCTACTTTGGCGTTCTACACTGTGCACCATATAGTAGTGCAAAATGGTGGAGCAGAGAACCCTCTACAAGTTGCAAATTGTGTATAAGTTCAACAAAATGAGTTCATATTTGTGTTTCTACACTACAACTATTGAACAATGAGGCATACTTTCTATGAAATTATGTGAAGTTGTTATTTACATCTCATAAATAATTTTCTGTGCATAGTTATGTCATGCTCATTATGCAGACTATGTACAGTCCCTTAAACATAAGAAGATTATACTGCATTTGCATAAGGAAAATGTTTGTAAACTGTGTTATATTGTATAAAGTTTTACATTTTTATTATAATTTTTCAACCCTTTTGAGGCCAAAAACTTTAAAACCAATCTTTTGTTGCATTTTCAATAAAGGAATGGAACATAGTGTTATAACAAAAAAATAGCGTTGTCTGGCATAGAAACTGCCGTTTTCATTTCATTTAAAAACAGTACCCCTGAAAACCTTAAAATCCTTGGACTGCTACATTAGCAAGTGTTGCTAGCTTCAGTTGTTCTTGGAATCAACAGTCTAACTCTACAAAATTATACAGAATGTTATGTAATTGTTTGTTGTGTTTGGCAATTCATCTTTTGAACATTGTTTCTATGATTTTACAGCAGAAAGAAACTATGCAATTGCAGCACCAATTGATGTTCATTGAGAATCTGGCTTTTACATCTTCAAACTATCTTTCATATAATGAAATGAGTGCAAACAAAACATAACTCAGCAAAGCTATCTAATACTCACACTAAGCACTGAAAAATGCTTTCAATGGATGCCTCAGGCAAACAGATTTACTATTGGGATATAAACATAGGCTTGTAGAATAAAAAATATTGCTCAGCTTCACAATGATTGCCATGGAATAAGCTCTGATCCACATAAGGTTCTTCTCATTAAGCTGATTTTTTTTCTCCCAATCTCAAATCTACCAGAAATATAAATTGGACAAGTATTCTGAATAGTTTAGGTGCTGCTGTGAAATAAGTGCCATTGCCCATTTGCAGGAGGGTTAAATGAATACAAGAGTGCTTTTATAAGTAGTTAATTTTTAAGATCAAAGAATTATGAATAAAAATACATACTGAAGTGGCTGTTTGGTAAAGAAACTGAAAACTGGAGAAATGAATTTATTAAATGTAAGTTGAAAAAGGACAAAAGACCATTGTTGAACAGACATTTCATAAATGAGAGCAGGAGTGTGGGAGAGTATATATTTAGAGTTAAACAGAAGTGAAAATGGACAGTGAAGAGAAAAGAAGAAAATGTATACAAATACTATAATAAATGTTATTTGTGGAATGGATACCTATTGAATGACTGGCTAGGGCCAAATTCAGTAGACAACCCTATATATGTATATAGGTGTTAATGAACTACACCAAAATAATGTCAGTGATTGTAGATGTGACTAATATAAGCAAGTTGAGATAAGCAATGCATGGTCTACGGCTTAACATAACGCAGTTAATTGTGTTAAACCTAATGGGGCATCAGATGCTGATAAGTTAGTGTTTAAACAAGGTAGGTGAGATTGTTGTATTAGAATTTCTTTAAAACTGCTTCCAGAGTATAGAAATATCGAAACTTAATAGCTCGTTATTGGCATTCTCAAGATTTAATGCCTCAAAGATATCTCAAATCTCGAACTAATCACCTGCCAGTGCGACACTGAACAGCGATTAACTGCCTTCTTGCATCAATAGCCTACTTTAGTAGTGTTTGTGTAACTGTTCTGGTGGCCAGTCGGTAACGCCGAAAACTGTTGTTCCAGAGGTCATTGGTTTGGTTACTGTCATGTGGTTAATTTTTTTTTGTCGCCATAAATTACAATAGGAAGAAATGGCGTGATTCGTAATTATGAACGTGAATCTGATTGGCCAGTACAATAACACTAGTATGATGTCCTTTCTTCAGGACACTGCAGTTAGTGTGCTGAGGATTGCCTGTTGGACAACATGGAGAACGTGTACAGCATTTCTGAATTAGCAGATATGCACCTTATTTATAGTGAATCACAATGTAATGAGTTAGCTGCTACAGCGCTGTACAGGGAACGGTATCCTGATAGGTGCCAACCACCACTCATCCTTCCAGGCAATCGATAGACGTGTGTGAGAGAGAGGAACCTTCCAGGCCAACAGGGGCGATACGGGCATTGCACAAACTCGACTTATAGTGCGATTCGAGGAGAATGTACTATGAAGCATTGCAGAAGAGCCATCTACCAGCACACGCACTATTACACGTGCACTAGGCGCTAACCATGTTAGCGTATTGCAAGTCATACATGAAGACCAACTTCACCCATTTCACCCACAGAAGGTGTAAGCACTAAAGCCAGAAGACTATGGCCATCGGCTACAATTTTGCAACTGGGCTTTACTCCAGCAACCTGAATTCTTTTTATCAGTATTGTTCACTGATGAGGCCTTGTTCACCAGGGATGGCCTAGTTCTTAATTCAAGAAACAGCCATGTGTGGGACTATGTGAATCCACATGCTGTCGTGGAGAAGAGTCACCAGCAGACGTTTTCAGTCAACATTGTTGGAATAATTTCAGACCATGTCATTGGCCCATCCCTGCTCCCCCCTCGGTTAAATGGACATGTTTATCTTCATATTCGTCGTCGAATGTGGCTACAACATGACGGAGCTCCTCCCCATTTCACCCTTGTTGTACGAGAGCATTTAAACCATGTTTATGCTGCCCGATGAATTGGAAAGGGAAGTCCAACTGTAGCTTGGCCAGCACGTTCTCCCGACCTCAACCCAATTGATTTCTTTTTCTGAGGTCACCTCAAGTCTCTGGTGTATGAAACACCTATTACATCAGAAGAGGATCTAACTGCCCAAATAATAGCAGCATGTGAAGTTATGCAACAAAATAGGGGATTAATTCTTGACCGTACAATCCGATTTGAAAAAAAATGCAGACCAAATTAAGGAAAGTGAAAGAGAAAAAAATTATATTTTGAGCCTTGCATGTCTTATTTAAGAGACAAATACAACATTTAAAATTGAGAATGATTGATGCTCATGGAATGATTACTGTTAATTTGTTTGGACATTTTGAATTTCAATTAAGTGTTTAGAAGATATTGGTTTACAAATTATCTGTGGTTCTTTGTACATTTTACACAATCATCTGTATACTACACTAAATAAATAATTCTAAAAGGGCTAGCTGTTCTATTTTCAAATTTTATAATAATTTTGTACATTATTATATTTCAATGCCCATTCCAAAAGATGGGGTTATGAAAAAGTGGATTCTACAGGGAAGATAGTGGAAGAATTTTTGAATACCACAACTTTTGAACTGATTTATAGTAAAGAAGATCCCACAACCTTCATACATTACTCTGGAGCAGGCAGTAACCCAGACCTCTTGTTAGCTACAACAGATATTGTTTCAAAAATAAAAAGACAAGTTATAGAAGATCCAAGTTCTGGTCACAGAGCAGTAATTGCTGATATAAAACCAGAGAATACAAATAACAGTCAAGGTCTTATGAATCTGTATTGGTACTTCAAAAAAGCAGATTGGAACAAATATATAACTGAATTAGAACATAAATTTAAAAAACAAACAAACTCACAGCTGCATGACCAACCAGATCATATGAACAAAGAATTCTGTAAAGTCATTCTAGAAACCGCAAAAAAAAATATATTCCTCGTGGAAGAATTAAAAATTGCAAACCCTTTTGGAACCCCCAGTTAGAAGAACTGAAAAGGCAAAGGGATATAGCTAGAAATACAGCTGAACAAACAAAAAACATATCGGATACACAAATATGGCAGAAGAAATGTGCCTCACTAGAAAAAGAAATTAATACTGCTAAAAAGAATTACTTTAATAATTTCTTAGAAAAAATGGATTATAGGGCAGATGGTAACAAAGCTCATAAGTTCATAAAAAATGTCAAGGATAGGAAAGAAAACAACAGCACACCTATCATACACAACAATAAAATATTAACAAATTATGCATCCATAGCCGAAACATTCAATAAATATTATGCTAATTCACATAAAGTAACAAGAAATAATAAAAAGGAATGTAAAGAATTTAAGAAAGATTTGAAACAAGAAAGAGAATGTGATCCTAACACTCAGTGCAATATCTTTTTTCAAAATTTTAATATGCAAGAACTAAACATTGCAATAAATAATCTAAAAATCAAAAAGTCTCCTGGACCTGATCACATACATCCAGAGTTCATAAAAAACCTTGGAAAAACAGCAAAACAACTACTAAAACTCTACAATCTATCCTGGAAAACCACTGTACCTGCTGAATGGCAAAGGCAATAATTGTCCCACTCTTGAAGAAAGACAAAACAGCGTCAGAAATAAAAAAATTATAGACCAATAGCTCTTACTATCATAATAGCAAAAGTGATGGAAAGAATGGTGTCAAACAGGTTAAATTGGTATCTAGAATCACAAAATTTAATATCCTCATGTCAAGCTGCATTCATAGAGTTCCACTCTACAAATGAACAAGTCTTACTTCTCAGCCAAGAAATCAAAGACTCCTTCTATAGAAAAGAAGATAATTTATCAGTTTTTATTGATTTCCAAAGTGCATATGATTCTATATGCAGAACAAAACTACTAAAGAAAGTAAAAAAAATAGGGATACAAGGTCCAATGTTTTCATGGCTATGTCATTTTCTAACACAACGCTTTATTCTAACCTTATATGGAAGAAATATATCTAAATACAAACAAGTACACCATGACTTACCACAAGGCGCAGTGCTCAGCACAACACTTTTTAATATATTTATTAACGATCTGCCACAACAAATACAAGAATCAGGTGTGAAGTGTGCACTATTTGCTGATGACTTAGTAATGTGGACTTCAAAACCAAAAAGCAAAAGTACAGAACTAGAAAAAACCATGCAACAATCCTTAACCAACTTATACAGAGGTGGACCAAAGAAAATTTAATGATTGTTAATACAACAAAATCAAACTACCAAATCTTTTCACTAAGAAAAAAACCACTAAAAATAAAACTAAATTTTGAGGGTCAACAATTACCAGAAACAAAGAAAGCAAAGTATTTAGGAGTTACATTTGATGCCAAACTTACATGGACCAAACAAATAGAAAATGTAACACAAAGAGCAGAGAGGTGCCTTTCACTATTAAAACGTCTAACAGGAATGAAGTGGGGATGTTCCAGAGCAACTCTTAACACAACATACAATGTATATATAAAGCCATTATTTACTTACTGCAGCGAAGTTCTTGTACCAGCAAACACAAAAAACATTCAATTCTTTCAAAACCAAAGTCTGAGATTAATTACAGGTGCTATCAAAACCACACCAATAGCAGCTATGGAAATACTAACCAACCAATGCCCCATTGAATATGAAATAGAAAAAGCGGCTCTTATTCAACACAAAAAGTTGTTCAGACTCCCATTCATGGCACAAGAGAAATTTTACACATACACTAAAGACTCAGAAGACCTTTCTTTCCAAATTTCAAGACATCAAGATAAATGTACACCTTCCTAATTCAAAGGAAAACTTCATATCTAAAGTCAATCCAACACATACATTAGACATCACATATTATTTACACCTGACAGAAGAAGTTAAGGAAAGTGATACTCCAACTAGTGTTCTAAAATTATTGGCATTAGAGACAATCCATACTAGATTTCCAGAACATGAATGGCTTCATATTTATACTGATGGATCATTGATATCAAACCAAGATGGAGCAGGTGCTGGAGTCACATGTCACCTCTTTTCCTATTACAAATCTTTAAGTTATGGAACTACTAACTTTGATGGAGAAATTGAAGCAATTCGAATGGCCCTACAAAACCTCTTGTACAGAATTTCAGATTTTCAGCAAGCAGTTATTCTCTCAGATTTCAGGGCAGCAATTATAGCAATTACTTCCAAGTGGTCACCAAAAAACCAAACAATTATAGAATGTTGGAAAATGCTTAGCCATCTAACAGCACTTCAAAAACACCTAGTCTTCCAATGGATAGCAGCTCACTGTGGACTGAGTGGTAATGAGAAAGCTGATTTTCTTGCAAAAAATGGTACCAACAGTGTACAAAAATCTATAGTTAATCTACCATTTTATGCAGCTAAAAGATTAGTCAACTCTGAATTCAAAAAAATTATTGCAAAATATTACTTTGAAAAATCAAAGAATAAAAGATGGGAACTACCAAACATTCAAACAGTAATTCCTGAGTATCCTCGAAAAACAGCAGTTGCAACCTTCAGGTTGATTACAGGACATGATTGTCTGGCAAAATATTTAAACAGAATTGGGATATATTCTTCACCACTCTGTCCTCTGTGATCTGCAAGAGGAAATGGATCGAGACCACCTTCAAATATGCCCCGCCACTTCTAGTGCCCCATTCATCAGTGAAAAATATTGGAGAGCAAGAGGATTAATGACTTCATTGTCAGAAATCCATCATTAGCTAACAACAACATTTTATCTTTAAAATATTTTTACATTATACAATTTTTAATCTTTTATCATTCATACTTAAAGTTGTCTTTTCCTACAGATCTATTAGCAGGCATTTCTTTATGACAGCCGTAAAATAGGACAGCTATCCAACTACTGGACTTACTCCCATATTCTCCTTGCACCTGCAAGAATACTAGCAATATTCTAAACTAAGAACAAATTAGAAACTAAAAACTTCACTTATCTTAGTAATATAGCTTTGCACCAAGAACTTGCAATATTACTAAGGTAAGTGAAGTTTTTAGTTTCTAATTTGTTCTTACTTTAGAATCTTGTTGCTTCACTGTTAATAGCTTCTATTTCCTTAATTATACTAGCAATAATTTCTTCAAATGTTTATCTCAACTGACATGAAGAAGATAGAGGAATAAGTGTTTATAGGAATAGTTAGTACAAGAGCAGAGAAAGTCATGTGAGTGCAACACATCAGACTTTTGTGTACCTCTTGCGGTTTACCAGTTATGCAAACATCTAGAATGGAAAGAACTTCATACTATTCTAAGAAAATTAAAAATATACATTTCATTTATCATGAAAATATCTTAACATATGGCATTTTAATCAAAATCAATAGAGCCATTTTTGAGAAAAACAATTTTTTTTAAATGTTCCATGTAAAGGTTAGTTGCAGTGGGGAGTTTTCTTGAAAATGTTTCGAAGATGCTGAACTATACCAAGTATCGTTTTTAAACAACTTTTTACTTTTGAGTTATGCTCAAAAGATGCATATGTGCACACAAACAAATCTTTTTCTAAAAATGATTTTCTTGGATTCAGGAAGTCTCAAAACATATTTTGGTGAAATCTCAACATCAAATTTTTGGGAGGAATACAGTGCTTCCCCATCTCATATGTAGTAGAGAAAGTAATACATTTAACAATATAATTCAGGAAGCATTCCAGTTTTCCTCAACAGCTTACAAGATACAGCATTAAGCACTAAGTTTCATGATTCATTATTTAGACAGTATACAAGTTTGTCTATAGCTAGATCTGATTTCTTGAATTATGACAGGGTATCATTTGTAATAACAGTATTGATGAATAGGATTTAAGCATAATAATCAGAGAAGTAACAACTTTGGTAGTGATCATATAATCTGTCAAACTTGTGACAGTGTGGTTAACATTTGTTGAATTGTCAGTAACCCTTGTGTACCAGGACCAGTTAAGCTGACTATCAGGGACTGGTTGCTCAGAAAATACAAGAAATACTGGAAGTCATCTCTAGGGTTCAAGCATTCCAGAGCTGTCATACAGATATTGGACAAAAGAAGGTGCAAGAGCATCAAAAATTAAGCAGGGAAAAACTCACATGAGCAGTGGGTCTTTCTACAGGGCATTGTCTCCTTAAAAGGCATCTGCACAGAATTGGACAGCAAGTGAATCCTGCCTGTAGCAGTGTAAACAGGCAAAAAGAGACAGTACTCATCTATTATGCAAATATAGAGTAATTGCTCACCAAAGAGCCCTTATTTTTGGAAATCAATTTCTAAAAATGGAGGTTTCAACCATCACAATCCAGAGCCTGATTTTGTTCACTATGAGCATCAGAGTTCTGGATCACTGACAAGATTGCAGTACAATAAATCTGCAAAGGTCACATTGCAGGGCAGTTACCCCATCACCCCCGTCATACTTAACTAAATTAACTCTTACACATGGGTAATAATATTGTTTTAGTTATTTGCACTGAAAATTGCTTCTTTTCTTTTTGTCGTCATGTGATGTTTTCATGTTGTGTTCATCTAAGTGCAATCCAAGGGATTTTACAGATGTTATTGGAATTTCTACTTGATTTAAATACACTTTAGAACATGTTTCACGACATGAAAATGTGATATGGTCAGATTTAATTGGGTTTGCATTTTTTAGCCATTGTTGAAGCAGGTCTAGATGGTGTTGAAGATATTCTGAGGTTGTATCAGAATTTACATGTGAGGAGAGAATGGCCATGTAAGTTGCAAAAATTGTTGTTCTGGTATGTTCAGTTGTACATCATAAGTATAAAGAAGGTACAAAATCGGCCCAAGAACTCTATCTTGGGATGCCCCAGATTTGATGCCATGGGAAACTGAAAGTTCATCTTTGTATTTTACTTGGAAATATCTATGATTGAGATAAGATTGTAACAGAATGTAATAAGGATGAAGAAGTAACAATTTTATTTTGTGTAGAAGACCGGTATGGCATATCTTGTCAAATGCCTTCTGTATACCAAGGAAGGCTGCAGTACAGTAGGGCTGTGATTGAAATGATTCTGTGATCATATTTACTATTCGATGGGCTTGTTCAATTGTCAAATGGTGTTCTTAAAAATCAAACTGGATATTGGGTATTATTGTAGAAAGTACAGATTTCAATCATTGAAGAAGGAGCTTCTCAAATACTTAGGACAAAACAGGTAATAAACTTATTGGTTGGTATGATGTTGCTTCAGTTGGGTCTTTCCTAGGTTTCAAGATGTTAATTATTTGTGCCACTTTCCACTGACTGGGAAAATGGCCACAACGAAAAATAGAATTAAAAATAGATGCCATAAATGCGTAAGACTTTTTAGGAGATTCCGATAGAATTTTACCAGTAATAAAGTCATAACCAGGACTTTTTGTGGGGTTAATATGTCTTTTTACTTTCTCTACTGGTAAGTAGGGGAAGTATTGTATTCCATCCAAAAATTGGATGTTGAGATTTCACTGGAAATATGTTTTGAGACCCCCTGAATCAAAAAAAAGCATTTTTAGAAAAAGGTCCGTGTGTCAGTCTGTGGACAGCATAACTCAAAAACGAAAAGTCGGTTAAAAACCAAAGTTGGTATTTAAGTTTAATGTCTTTCAAGGATGAAAGCCCCACCCTAAACTACCCTTTACATGCAAAATTTTTCAAAAATTTTGATTTTCTTCAAAATGGCTAACGATTTTGATTAAATGTCATATGTTTGAGATATTTTATGGCAAATGAAATGTATATCTTGAATTTTCTGGCTATAGCCCCTGTAGTCGTATTTACTCTGGACGACTTTTGCATAACTGGTAAACCGTTAGAGATAGAACAGATGATACTCCACAAAAAATGTAGATCTTGCTAAAATACACAATAAATAAACTTCTTGTAGGGTGAACTATTTTGGAGATATTCCTTGTTATGTGTGTGAGTTTCGGAAAACTTAAAACTTTCGTGAAATTGAACATTGTTGTTCATTTTTTTATATGTTAAGTGTGCAAAGAGAATGGAATCTCAAAGCTTTAAAAGATTTGACTATTGCACAAAGCCAAGTTGTGAAGACGCATAACTGGCCGTAAAGAATCGGGACGCTGACCATGTACCACCCTCCAGTACTGCACCCCACCAATGACGCCTGTAGTGGGCCGAGGTGGGTTCGCAGCTGCTGGGCGGTAAGGCTTGGCTCTTTATGGGCTGTTGTACCAGGGCTTAGTTTAAGAATGGTTAGTACAAGAGTAGAGAAAGTGAGTGCAGCACATCAGATTTTTGTTATTTACAAACCCATACGGTGACCAACCTTAGGTTTTACATATATTTTTTTTAAATTTTTAAAATTTTTTGGGACTGGCCTCGCCTCCGCCAGCCCAGGTGACGATCAACCAAAAGGGATATACATCACCTCCCCTACCTTGCACTACATCTACTCTACGAGGATGGAAGGGAAAGTCGGGTGTTGTTATGTCAGGTACCGCTGAAGCAAACCTGATGTTAGTGGGTAACTCTAAAAAGGCACCTGCATACAAGAGAGTATGCAGGCAGAGTGGGGTTAGGTACAGGTCTTGGCACATGGCCCAGGCCTGGGACCTAAGTGTTAATGGAGAGTTGTCATGCTGAAGGCAGGAATTGGGATAAGGTGTCGTGCTAAGAGAAATTGAGGAGTACGTACCTGAGTTGTGGCTGCAGGGGGAGCCAGAGAGGGAGCTGCTTGGTACTGGCACAGCATGCGCTGCCTGTCCTGAAACATATGTACAATAGATGTTGATTAGTGTTATGTAAGGATATCTTATATATGAATATATATTTTTTTCTTTTCTTTTGTTTATTTATTTTTATTATTATTTTTTTATTAATTGGGGGAGGGGGAGAAGAGGAGGAGTTGCAGAGATGAGTCTTTGTCATATTCGTGGTCCTACTGGGTGGCTGAGGGTCGAAATAAGTACGGTTGCCCTATGACCCCTGTCCGCCCCGGCAGAGGAGATAATCCATCCGGGACTTGAGGACTATCTGATTAATCAGGGTGGAACTAGTGCACTGAGGTGTCGGGCAATGTCTGTCGCTGTTATTGCGCCGTGTTTGTTTACCGGTATAGTTCTGTCGAAGAGCGATAAAGGCCTCTTATGCTTATTAGCATCTGTGGTGTACTGTCCCAGTAGCCGAATTAGTGGATTGTGGTTAGTTTTGGCGGCTTCGTACATATTGTAGGCTAGCTGCTTAATAAATTCCTCCACTGTGTGCATTTTTAACTCTCCATGTATCACGTCCAATGGAGCCGTTCATGGTACCTTAGTTATGGTTCGCAGGACTTTGTTTTGCAGCGTTTGCAGTTGCTGTATATGGGACTTGGCACAGTGTCCCCACGCTGGTGCTGCATACGTAAACACTGGGCGGATTAGTGTTTTGTAGAGGGTGAGACCTAGTTGTTTGCTGAGCTTGGAGTTCCTATTGAGGAGAGGGTAGAGCCTGCCCAGTTGGGTGTTGGCCTTCTGGCGTATTAATTTCACATGTTCAGCAAATGTTAACTTGGAGTCTAGAGTGACTCCCAGGTATTTGGCCTGATTGGTCCAGTTTATTGTTTCTCCGTATAGTTTTAGTGGTGCGTTGCAGTTTGCGTGTTTAAGTCTTTTGGAAAATAGTACTGCCTGCGTTTTTCCTGTGTTTACCTTAATTCGCCATGTGTTAAGCCAGGGTTCTAGTTCGTTTAGTGCAGCTTTAGTCTGGTTGTTACCAATTCTGGTTTCCAAGATTACGCTGCTATTGCCGTATCATCGGCGTAGATTGAGAGAGTGGTATTGTTAGTTTTGGGGATGTCGTTAATGTATAGGTTAAACAATGTCGGCCCGATTAAACTCCCTTGGGGTACTCCTGCCCTTGGTGATCTGATATCAGAGGTAGCATCTTGTATCGTTACAGAGAAAGTCCGATTTGTTAGGTAGTGCGCTAGTAGCTTAATCATGCTGTCATTGAAGTTTAATTCCTTGAGCTTAAATATGAGTCCGGGGTGATGTACTGTATCGAAAGCTCGTTGTATATCCAAGAATATTATGCCTGTTGACCTATTTTGGATGAATCCGTGGGTAATGTATTCTATATTTCGCGTTATATGAAGCGTGCTAGAGTGGTGCGCTCGAAAGCCGAATTGCTCGTGAATTATTATATCATGCCGCTTAACGTGTGCGGTGATTCTTTTCAGTATTACTTTCTCTGCTACCTTGCTGATAGTCTTAAGTAGGCTAATGGACCTATAGTTGGCGGAGTTTGTTCTATCTTTCCCGGGTATTGGAAACATTAATACATCGGCTGTTTTCCAAGGGGTTGGATAATAAATAGCCTTGCTTTAGGCAGTAGTTACAGATGTTGCTGAGGTGCTCTAGAGCTGCCACTGTTAGATGTTTGAGGACCAAATTTGGTATTTTGTCAGGTCCTGGCGTCCTGAAGCTGTTTAATTATCCACAGGAGCTCGCCTTTATTGGTTCTTTTATTTTGGTTGTGGACTGGTTGCATTAACACATTACGCATGTTGTTTTCGAGTTGAGTATTATGTGCTGGGTCAACTAGGGTCTGATTTGGCGCGCAGACTTTAGCTAAAGTTTCTGTTAGTACGCTCGCTTTATCTATGTCTTCCTCCGCGTGTTTGTTGTCGGTCTTCTTAAGGGGTGTAATGTTCAGTGGTTCTTTAATTAATCTTTTTGTTAGCTGCCATACGGTAGCGCCACCCGGTCGGAGTTCGCGAGAGGGTGTGATCCCACTGGTGTTGAGCTATTTGTGAAAGTCTCGTTTTGACCTGACTGTTTAGTGTGGCTGTGTTGACTTTATGGACCAGGTTTCTTGTGCGTTGCCATTTGCGCCATTCATGGTCCCTTTCCCTCATTAGGGCTAGTAAGTCCGGCGGGTAGATGATTTCGTGTTTGGGTGGGAGTTTCAGTGGGACAGCAGCTGTTATGGCCACCTGTATCGCCTCTTCTAGGTTAAGTGCAGCCTGGTCTGCTTCTTCGTGTTTTTGGAGTGGGACGGCGGGGGGCGGGGGGGGGGGGGGAGGGCGGCATCTAGGTGATGACAAAACATTTCCCAGTTGGAGTGCTGAAAATTACGTATTGTTGGGGCTTAAGCTTTGGTGTTCCATGAATATTAATTTGAACAGCTAAGTGGTCTGAGGCTAAGGCATCTATGGTATTTATTTCGTATCGGAATGTGGTATTTTTCATAATAGCAATATCTAGAGTGTGTGGTGTATGTATGCTTGTGGTTGTTTGGGATGTATATGGGCGTGTCGGGATATGCGATGAAGTAGTCGCTATTTATGTTATTCATATGTTGGTACAGAGTGTTCCCCGCTGTGTTGCTAGTGACATTTCCCCATGACTGATGAATTGCGTTGTAGTCCCCGGCCGCTAATACGATGTCGCCTAGATTGGTGATGGTGTCGATATCTCTGTTGTCGAGTTGGTTGTGTGGGACGTAAATGCTTACTACTGTTAATGTTTGGTTGGGCATGTTAAGTTGTATAGCAGTTGCTTCCATTGTGTGGAGCTGGGGGATGTGTTTTTGGGAGTGTTGAACGTCCCTCTGAATTGCAATGGCCGTGCCTCCGGCAGTCTGCCCCTCTGGTCGGTGTGTTCTGTAAATTTTGTATCCAGGTACAGAGAATCTTGCTTTGGGTGTGAGAAAGGTTTCATTTAATAGTGCGATGATAATGTTGTTTGTATATAAGTAATGTTTTAGTTCTTGTGCCCTGGCCCGTACACCTCTTGTGTTCCAGTACAGTATTCTGTATTTATGTGGGGTGTTCGTGTGGTGGTGTATATTTATGTTCGCCATTTTTTTTTATGTGCTGGGAGTTACGTTTGGGTATTTTTTTTTTTTTGTTTTTTTTTTGTTTTTTTTTTTTTTTTTTTTTTTTTTTTTGTTTTTAGGCGTCCTCGTCTCGCCTCATCTGAGTCGCAAGCCTACCCATCGTGGCTATAAACTTTCCCGCGTTCGCCGCGGTATCTCCTAGAGCCTCCACATTATAAAAAAGAGCTGCGTAGGCGTCCAGGAGTCGTTCATAACCCCGCATGGTGTCCCCATCGCCTAAACGTAGCATGTAGAACATAGTGTCGCTACAAAAGTTCAGGTGCGGTTTACCGTCCTTCCCGCCGCAGAAATGCTCCGTGTAGGACCGTTTAGCAACTGCTGCTTTGGGACCTGGAGTCTCTGCAGGGGTGGAACGTGATGTGCTCGGCTGCTCCATGATGGGCATAGCGAGGGCCGGTCTCTGAGTCTGTGTGGTTGAAAGGGGTTGCCGGGCTGCTGCAAACCGCTGCCTTTGCGGCAACGGGGCGTGCGAGTGTGTGCTTGGGTAGGTTTTAACTAACCTGGGGTCTGAATTGTGGTGCTGTAGGTGCTGACTTGTAACCTGAGCATATGATCCGTGCTCAGCGGTGGCATTCTGCCATACACTTGGGCGTGGCATGTAGGGGCGCGGGCTTTGCGGATTCATCAGCTTTCTATTTCAAGTTCAAGTTATTTATTGTAAAAGTATTGGCCTGGTGCCGGTACATTGGGCCCGGCTTACAGGCTATATTTACATTGATTTACAGTTGACTTTGTTCATATTTACAGTTTTCGCTATATACAAAAACCCATACGGTGACCATCTGTAGGTCACGAAGAATAGTTTTCTTTTGTCTTTTGTCTGTTTCGTCTTTGGGTTATATATACATATGTACATATTTACAAATTATATACAGACACATACACGCACGCATTCACCCACACACACACACACACTCGTACACACATACACACACATCTTCACTGGGCACACCAGAAATATGCGTCCCAGCGCACTACACTATTTACAGTTTTGACACTATATACACTGTCCCGCGGTGGCAGCTCCTGAATATTTTCCGAGGCGAGGGCCTCTGCCGGAACATGTATGTGGCTTAGGGACGAGGTTGCGTGGACGCGCATTAGTCGGCGAGCCGAGCCGCTTCTAGAACATTTTTATCCTAGTATGCTTGCGGTGCTTCGGCTCGCCTTTGCCGATGTTAGCGATCACATCATTTTCGTGGTTCCTAATGCGCGTCCATGCCGCCATTGCTCTTTTGTCTATTGCCTCCGGGATGAACGGGATATGAGTTTCGAGGTGAAGAGTTTGGGTGGTGGTGAGGAGTGGAGCAGAGAGGATTTTTCTGAGGGAGAGGTTTTGGAGGGTTTGGAGTTGTTTGAGGGCAGTTTTGGAGGCATTAGCCCAGGCCACACATGCATAGAGGACCACCGAGAGAATAAATGACCTATATAGTATAAGTTTTGACTTTAGTCGCAACTGTTTACTACGGAAGATGGGGGCGCACAACTTTAGCCGCTGTCTGCCTTTATTGGCGCTATTTTTTATGTGGGTGGACCAACACATTGTGCGGTCCAAGGTGACACCTAAGTATTTAACTTGCTGACGGCAGTGCAATATTTGACCACCGACCGTTAGGTCCGTTGCCAAAGTGTGACGCCGCTTAGAGAAATGAATCAGCTGGCATTTGTCGGAATTAATTTTGATTTTCCAGTCATGTTGCCATGAGAGGAAGTTGTTCACATAACGTTGCATTTCTGCAAGGCCGAAACGTGGATTTCTATGGTGGTTGTATATTGCAGTGTCGTCAGCATACATGGCGACCTTGCATCTGGCGTCCACTGGGAAATCATTAGTGAATAATATATACAGAAAAGGGGACATTATTGCCCCTTATGGGACGCCAGCCCGCATCACTCGCTCCCGTGAGGAGGAGCGGCCCACTTGGACGTAAAACTGCCGTTTTTCTAGAAAATTGTGCAGCAAGTATAGATAATTTTGAAGAGCCGGGAAATTGTGGTGCAGTTTATAAATAAGGCCATTGTGCCAGCACCGGTCAAATGCAGCTTCTACGTCCAGAAATAGCGCCAACGTTGAAGCCCCATTGTTAAATTGCTCTGTTACGTCATCAGTTAGTCTGAGGAGCTGTAGTTCAGTGGAATGTCCTTTTCTAAAGCCAAACTGTGAATTTGAGAGTTCATGTGTTGCCGAGACTTGTTTTTGATGTCGAGAAAGGATACATTTTTCGAGCAGTTTACAAATAGTAGACAAAAGACTAATGGGACGGTAGTTTTGCGGTTGTCTGGTGCTTTTCCCTTGCTTTGGGAGCATGATAACCTTAGCTCGTTTCCAAGTAGAGGGGAAATAGCCTTGCTGCAAAAAGGCGTTAAATATCTTTGTTAGTTGCACCAGAGCTTTATTCGGGAGATGCTTAAGTTCCTCATTAGTCACTTTGTCTGGACCGGCAGCTTTCCCATTAGGCAATTTCCTAATGAGCTTGTAAATTTCCTGCGGTGTTATGGTGGGTAGTTGTTGCTCTTGCTTCTGCGCCACCCAGGTTTGTACCCATATCTGGACCTCCCGTTCTATTTCACAGTTGGTCACTGGGTTTTCGGTGAATCTGTCTTGGAGACAGTCAGCGAAGACCTCGGCTTTCTCCTCTGCGGAGAAGTGCAAGCCGCTTTGAGTGTGCAGCGCCTCAGTTGCGGAGTTGACGCTCGTGGAAACTTTGAAAGCCTTGAGTAATTTCCACAAAGAAGAGTCCGAATGTGTGGTACTCAGCATTTTGTTTTCCCATTGTTCAGTTTTATTGATTTTAATTTGTTGCCGAATGATGTTGCGTAGCCATTTTGCTAGCACTTTATATTCAGGCTGACGGGTGTATCGCCACAGTTTTGTCAAGCGTCGTCTCCGCGCAATGAGTTGCTCTACCTCGGGGTACGTGCAAAAACCGGGTGGTCTTGTGGTGTATGTGGTAGCATTTCTCTTGGCTGTGTGTAGCGAGGCAGTAAAGTTTTCAATGGCGACATCTATGTCTGCCTCGCTATAGTATGACAGTCTGGGTTGCGCCATCCCGTGCATTTCAATGGTGAACTTATTCCAGTCGGTCTCAGCTCTACTTTGAGGGCCAGAGGCACTGGCTGAAATGCCACCCTGTATGTCGAAATGCACAGGAAGATGGTCGGAGTCCAGGCTGTGATAAACAGTAAAGTTATTTAACAGTGTCGCATTTTTTGTTAGTACGATGTCCAAAAGCTCAGCGTCAAAGTGCCCTGATCGATGCCAAAAAGTGGGTTCTGGGGGAAGATGTACCTCAATGTCATCATTATCAGTTATAAATTCAACCAGGAGATTTCCCGCCGCGTTTGCCCGGCGTGAAAACCACCAGGGGTGCCGGGCATTGAAATCTCCTGCAATTATAACGTGCTCCTCTAAAGCGAGGATCTGCTCAAGGTCTTGTGTAAAGTCTGGGGAGTTAGGGGGCCGATAAAGTGCTACCAGCATAACCGTTTTACTATTTACACGTGTTTTAAGTGCTGTGCACTCTAACGCTGCCATTACAGGCAACGTAACAGAAGCATGAGCAATAGTATTTCTAAGCAAAATAGCAGTCCCTCCCCCTTGTCTGCCAATTCTGTCGTTCCGAAAGATTTGATACCCCTGGAGCTTAAAAGTGTGCTCGTGCTTTAATTTTGTTTCGCAGATGAATGCGACGTCAATTTTGTTACGCCGTAGGTAGTTTTCAAGTTCGTGTTGCTTCCTGTGGATGCCATTTGCATTCCACAGTAGTGCGCGAGTTAAAGTTGTGCCTCCCCTTACGTGGGCCATTTATTCTAAAAGGGCTGAGAGGAGACATATGATGGTCTCTATTTTCTCCCAAGTGCTGCTGCAGCTTTTGAATTTGGCCAGGAAAGGCTGCGCCTTCATCAATAATGATGGTAAATTTAGGTCTCTGAATATGTTTAATATATCTTTTATCCCACTCAGGTCACCCGTGGGCGCCTGTTGGTGTAGTGGAGGGGGACCATTCTGTGGTGGCACTGGTGCGTTTTGCCCTCCGGTAGTTCCCGCATAGGAGATACCTGTTTGAACCAGGGCCGGGTGTATGATGGGTTTTGGCCCTGGCTGAGCACTGGGAGAGCTCCTGGCTATGGATGCCAGTTGACGGCGGTGACGTTCGTTGCGAAACGTCTCGCACCCCCTGTAGCTCGCAGGATGCGTTTCCCCACAATTAGCCAAGGGCGAGAGACTTTACCCCCCTTGGCTATCTGGTACGCCCCATGTAGATCTTGGGATGACCATACACCAGAAGTCCACGATGCCTATTTCAAGTATCCGCATAAGTTTCTTAGAATTTTTGTCAGGTTACTCTGACCGTACATATATTTACACCGATGGATCAAAGAACACCAACGGTGTTGGATGTGCTTATGTTTATGGAACCGAACCATATACATTCGGTTTTCCAAATAGCACTTCCATTTTTACTGCAGAGCTTTATGCAATTTATCGAGCCGTTTTGTATGTTCGCCGTCGTAAATTAGGTGACTGCCTGATTTTGAGCGATTCCCTTAGTGCACTGCAGAGCCTTTGTCAGTTGTACAACCCCCACCCTATTGTACAACGTATCCAGGATGCCCTCCATGTTTTACACGCTTCTGGTGTTGACGTGGTGTGTGCATGGATTCCTGGTCACGTAGGTTTGCCTGGGAATGAAATGGCAGATTTAGCAGCAAAGACGGCAACTACAGAACCCAGAATTATCATCTCACGTGTTACTTCGGAAGACTTTAGGCTTGAAGTGCGGAGAGCGGTGCTGTCGTCCTGGCACGACGAGTGGTCAGCTCTCCGCGGTAATAAGCTTAGAGAAGTGAAAGAACTTCCGATAAACTGGGTAACTTCCTGTCGCACATCTCGTCGCGAGGAGGTTAGTTTGGCTCGATTAAGAATAGGGCACTGCAATTTTTCGCACGGTTACCTATTTAAAAGGGACCCTGCGCCTCTATGTCCGCTGTGTGACAACGTTTTGTCGGTTCGCCACGTGCTCCTAGAGTGTTACTCTCTAGCGCACCTTCGGGATTCTCTGCAGCTGCCTGCCAGACTTGCAGAGGTCCTAGCGGACGACAAAACAGCGGTTGATAGAGTTTTTAATTTTTTAGCGCAGTGCAATATAAATTTGAGGATTTAAAATTTTTAATTATCTGTTTCTGATTTTGGACATATTTATGACCTTGTTTCATATCTGGCTATTGCCACTGCTTTTTACCTTTGTATATTTTTCTTGTTGCTAATATTTTTTATTTTTTGAGTGAAATTTATATCTGGCTATTGCCATGAGTCTGTTAAGGGCGCTGATGACCTAGAAGTTGAGCGCCCTTAAACCAAATCCAATCCAATCCAATCCCCACAATTAGCACAGTGGGGTACAACGCCCTGCTTGGCCTTTTTCGGGCAATCAGCCAGGCGGTGGAGGTCACCGCAAAGGACACACCGGGAGGTCATATTGCAGTTCCTAAAAGTGTGCCCCAACTGCTGGCAGTTGTAACATTGCGTTATGTTTTGGTTTGTTTTCAGGACCTCCACGGTGACCATCATATGGCACACCTCTCGTTCCTGTAGAAGTTTTTGGTTTTCGGTGGTCCTGTCAAGACTTACCTGAAAATTTGGCAGAGGCCTGCCACGTGAAATCATCTGTCGTACCTGGACGCCGGTGTAGCCTTTTAGGACCAGGTCCTCTTTCACGTAATCTTCCTCTAAGTCAGTTGGAAGACGTTTGATTACGTAGCGAAGAGGTTGGTCCCCACGTGGAGTAAAACTGTAGTTTTCTACTCCGGCGTCCTTCAGGAGCTGCATTGTCGGGTTCGCGTCCTGCTTCCGTTGAAGGAAGAGCTTAAGGCAGTCCCTCGTCGTCTGCAATTTATATGTGCCGGCAGGAAGGGAGCCACGCAGGATGCGGAGGACCTTTACCGTGTGTTGGACGTCAGGGATTATTATTCTTGGTGGTTTCTGGTTGTCTGATGCTTTTGCTGCGTTGTTGGATGTGCTTGGGGCGGGAGTGGGGGTGGGAATGGTGGGCTGGGTGGTGTGTTTCTTCTGTGTCTGTGTTTGAATGGGGGCTTTGGTAGGGGGTAGCTTGGGGAAGGGGTCTCTTGAGGTGGAGGCTATTGCGGGTTGTGGTGGTGGATCCTCTGACGTCTCGTCGTCGGATTCTGCATCAAATTGTACCCTCAGTGGCGCGTAGGTGTTTCTCGTGGTGAGGGGATATGGCGGCGTTTTTTGTTTTGAGACGCGCTTGGGGCGCTGCTGGTCGGGACGTTCACTGTCTGAATCGCTTTCCCGGCCGCTTCCTCTATTCCTCTTATTTCTTGCAGGCACTTGTTGCCACCCCTCGCTGAAGATGACTAATCGCCGCTTCTTGAGGGCATGCTCTTTGTAGCAGAACCCGAGGTCCTGTGCGAATTTTGCAAATTGTTGGGATTCCCCATCCATATTTGCCAGCACATTCTGGTAGTAGATGATCTCTCCCTTTAGTTCATCTACTTCTTTCTGAAGTTTCTCTATTTCCATTGCCTTACGCTCTTCCTCTGTCATCTGCGTCTTCTTGGTTGGTTGGTCCGTGGTTCGTTGGCCGTTGGGAGCTGTAGTCAATGGGGCTGTAGTGGGCGGGGCGAGTGCGGTGGCAGTCACGGCTGCTGCGCTGGATGCCATCACTTCCCTGACTCCGCTCTCGGCGGCCGGCGGATCAGGGGCATTCTCCATCCCCTTCTTGTTCCCGCTCCCAGTCGCAAGTGCTTCTGGGAGCCTCCACTTAGCGTGGGTACACTATATTTCGCGCGCTTTTTACACTGTCACTTACACACTATATTTACACTATAATTATACGTAGAATTATTTACACAGGGGACGGAGTACTATTGATACTCATTCACATATTAGTTACTGCACTTCACTCAAAATATACGTCCAGGTGTACACGGACACGCTAAACAAAACACTATATAACAACGCTTATATAACTACACTCTGTACTCAATATCCCTAATCAAATGTGTGTGGAGAGCGCCACAGCCACTTGATATTTATACGTCTTTCCCGCCAAAATTATAGCAGTTGACAATGATCCCGCCAAACCGTTTCACGTGACCGTTTCTCGCGCGCACCAACAAACTCATCTTCTCACAACGGTCACAACACCTCTAAAAACCAGCTTTCTATCACGCTGTTGCTCCCGCTTATATACCCGATGCGGTTCTCCGGCGCTCCCGTCCCCTGTCTCTGATTGGTCTCTCGACTCCGCCCCTTGTCTTTCATTGGCTGACCTGCGGTCGATGGCTGTGCAGGTGAGGAGGGTTTTCCAGGTCAAAGGATCGACTGGAGAGACTCCATCACTTACCTAGGAGTTAAACTGGATAGGAGTCTAACTTTCCGCGGGCACATCAGAGATCTCTCGGCGAGGACGCAGGGGGCTATTGCTTCACTGTATCCTATACTGAGGTCCGAGATGCCAGCCCGCCTGAAGTTACACATCTTCCGGGCTCTTATAATTCCCCTCATGCTTTACGTCTTTGAAGTGTGGGGCATGGCAGCAGGCATTTGGCTCCTGTGGCTCCAAAGGGCGCAGAATAGAGGACTCCGGTCCAAATTTTCTGTTCCCATACCTTTCCCCGTGAGACTACTTCACGAAGCCTCATCTCTTCCATACGTGGAGGATGAAATTAGGCGCCGGGCATCAAAATTCTACGATAAGTTACTAACCCATCAAAGCGCCTGGTTAGGTCTCTTGGGGACTATGACCCCCAGAACACGCCGCTTTAAGTCGTACAGGGCTCCCCGCATGGCTTGCGGACACGCCCCATAACTAAGGAGACAATCCACCAGCAGCAAAGGCTGAACTTCAATATAGTCCCAAAAAGGAGTTGTTCGACTCAAAAGATTAACCCCTATCAAAATTCTAAATTAAAACCTCAAAAAATGTTAAACCATTTCATTATAAAACCTTTCTCTTCTTCCATCAGAATGCAGACACTGCTGCATCCTGTGAGTCATTTGTCAAGTGGCACAACAGCTTCCTTCTATACAACATCCTAATTCTAAGGTGTGCCAGGGAATGGAGGCTAGTAACTTCTGTTCTATTTCTGGGAACGCTGCCACCTCTATGAGGTACATAGGCAGCGGGTTGCGACACCAATTACGCATCTCTATACTGATCCGCGAAAGTATAGAGATTTTCAAAGAAAAGAACATTATCAAAAGAGACAATGGACAACAGCTGCACAACACGTGGAAAACCCTCGACGACGAGCTGCTGGCAGGGTGAGGTTCAGCCCGATGGAATTTTGCAGCGTACCTGCCCCCAATAGGGTTTAACCGCAGATAGGAAAATATATTGGGATGGGTATATAAGGGTGGCGTTTTTAGATTTCGAGAAGTTGAAGAGACAGCACAGTTCCTGCGGTGCTGCCAAAGAAAGCATTAGTCCTGAAGAAGCTCTACATAGCAGGGTGGAACGTTGGCAACAACAACACAAACAAGACGCGGCCCTTCCCCGGAGAAAGTTATTATTATTACTATTTTAATGTAGAGATATATTTTTAGTTAGCACAAATTAATATGGTTAAATGCAACAAATATAAATTTTGACAGTAAAATAATGAATTAATGTTACCTGATTGCAAATTTCAAGCATGTCCCCCCCCCCCCCTCCGGGAAAATGTCCACCGACGCTCATGGATAAAACAAAATATACACATGACGCGGCCTACATCCGTGCTCAAGCAAATATTCACACACGAATGTATTGATTTAGTTGTGTCCACGGACCTCATTAGGTCTGAGAAAACCTCACAAATGTATACTTATTACACGAATAACTACTGACTTTGTCCATTATTTCAGGACTGCATTGACGCAACACCTGCATGCTGACGTCAGACCTCACGAGATGTGAATAAATAGACTAACACATTAATTATATATATAATGACTTTGTCTTTTTGTTCCAGGACTACACCACCACACCAACTGTCCAAAGACGTTGTCTCCACCCGGAGACACAACTTAACCCACAAATCCTTACTTGAATTCGCAAGGGCGCAATCAGGGTCTCGGTTATGTTTTGTATCGTGGCACCAACTCTTACCCAGTTTAGGCCCCTGTGGCCGGCCAATATACCCGCACCCACAATCCGCAGGTGCAATAGCGGTACTGCCGGACTTCCTCTGCTGAACTCTCCGGTGAAGGCTTTTTAGTGAAGCGTACAGTCCCCACTGTGCCTCCCAGCACAGTGGAACTCCATAAATGTATTTTTCCTCCACTCGAAAAAAGAAAAACAAAGACCGGACAAGAGCCCAGAAGAAGCTCACAACAGGATGAGTGAAGCGTCGGCAATCTCAAGAAAAATAACGCGGCATTCATCGGAAGATCAGGACACAGGCCGTGGAAGCCTACGCATTCATTCAATGGTAGTTGTGTACCCTAAACTCCACTACTAATTTATCGCTCCGCACGTGTTTTTTTGAAGCTCGGGATCACATCTTAACGTAGGACACTCTATACAGAAAAGGGACGTTCTGAGTCTTGGTTTGGGACTTTTGAGCTTTAGAGGTTGGAATCACTGTCGTAGTGAAGGCTGCGCAGCAAGCTTCCGAAGCCTTATGTGCCCTAATCTCTCCTTTGTTTAGTGGTAGAGAACGAAACATATTCCATCCTACGCGCTAATTGTTCATGTGGAATAGTGGCTAGTATTGAAATTATTATTAATATTACTAATTAATGTCTAGTTTACTTGAGACATGGGCTTCGGTGATAACCCACAATATACGCCACTATAGCTGCAGGTCGTAATGCAGTTTAATTTTGAAATTTTGCACCACAGAGTATTGTCGCCCATCGCATTATTGTCGGCACTACCCCAAAGGAGCCGAAGGGAAGAGACAGAGAATGGCCGCATTGTTGGGGCGCTTGCCGAAAAAGAGAAAGGGATAGAGACTTCTGGAATTTTCTGCTTTGTCTTTCACAGCAATAATAACTGAACTTTCCTGAAGTTTCCAGAATAGTGCCTGGGAGATATAAATAGCGCTAAAGTGTGAGAAGGGACAGTTTTTGTGTTACTAATTCGGAGCCGTGCTGTTGGTGAATCGGAAAAGACTTTCTTGCTGTTGCAACGAGTGTACAAAGTTACTGTTTACGGAAATAAAAGTGTTTCTTTATCTCGGCTACATCTGTCTTCTTTACTTTACATCCACGAAAGTCACACTGGTGTCAGAAGTGGGATACGACGATGGAGGCTACATTGGTGAGCTGTTTACAAGAGCTGAAAGCAGAGATGAAGACGGCAAACGACAACCTCGCTGCCGAGCTGAAAGAGATGAAGACGGAGCTATCGGCGAAAATTGACGAGCAACTGGCTGGCGTAAGGAAGGATGTGAAAGAGCTCGGTGGAAAGTTGGAAGAGCTCGGTGGAAAGATGGAGGACCTCGGCCAACGCGTTGACGCCCTGGAGAATGTCGGGGAACGGCTTAGCGTTCTCGAAGACAGGGTCGACGGTAGCGCCAAGGAGCTAAATGCAATGGTGGAAGGGATGCCTAGTAAAAAGCTCAAGAACTACAAGGCCGAGGCTCCAGCACGCGACACAACATCGACGCGCGTGAAACCACCGAAGTACGATGGCACGTCAACGTTTGAGGTCTTCCGCCGTCAATTCGACACAGTGTCCAAGCACAACAAATGGTCCCCAGAAGAAGAGGCCGCGCAGCTGATAGCCAGCATCCAGGGACGAGCCGCAGAGGTGCTGAACGCAGTCCAGACAGCGGCGGCGCCCAAGGACATCTGGGAGGCCCTGGAGAACCCGTTCGGAAACCACAGCTTAGCCTACCACAGCCAACTGAAATCTAGGATGCAACTGCCAGTGGAGACGCTGCAGGAGTTCGCCCTGGCAATCGAACAGCTGGCCAGCAAAGCCTTGGTCGACCTCCCCTCCGAATTCGTATCCCGAGAAGCCGCCTATACCTTCGTCGACGGGGTACGCGATACCGAGATACGTCAACGCCTGATACTCGGCGACTACAAGACCATCCACGAGGCACTAACGGCCGCATTAAGGATGGAAGCGGCCAAAGTGACGGCTATCCCGACCTCGAAGACAAGGAGTGTCCGCTACGATGAAGACCGCAGACCAGTTCAGGGACGCCGACGAAGACCAGGTGGCGTGTGTTGGGGGTGTGGCCAGCCGGGACACCTGATGAGAGACTGCCGGCACCAAGAAGAGCAGCCGGAAAACGAGTAACGGCCGGCGTGGCGAGGGGCACGTCGGCGCCATCACCATCATCCCCTCGAGTTACACCGCGCGCCGTCAGCCGACGGATGGATGACAGCCTCATCGCGGATGGTTGGGTGAGAGGGAAGCCGTGCCGCGTGCTTGTTGACACTGGAGCAGCCGTGACTGTCATCAGACCTGACGTAGCCAGGGGCTTGCCGTCGAGAAAACAGAGCCGACCGTACTAACTAGTGACGGCATCGGGTGACACCTTGCCTGTGGAGAGGGAGGCCCTGCTGCAGTTGACCTTGGGGCGAAGTGTCTTGCGTTTGTGGGTGTTCGTCGCGGAGGTGGCTGAGGAGGTGATACTCGGACTGGATGCCCTCAGGAGCCACGAGGCGACGGTCGACATCGGCAAGAGGGTTCTGCGGCTTAAGGGAGAGGAAGTAATGCTCCGGCACCCCGAAGAACGCCTTGGAATCTGCAGGGTCATTCTCAGGGAAGACGTAGTTGTCCCCGCGAGAAGTGAGATGGTAGTGACGGCGCGACTGGAAGGCCAGCGCAAGAAGAACATGCTGCTGACCGGAAGACGCATGTGCACGGGCTTTGTGTAGCCGGGACATTGTTGCCGTGCCGAGAGGAGGTGCCGGTGAGACTGCTCAACCCAACAGACACCGATCACGATTTCCAGGGCGGGACGGAGTTGGGGGCGTGCGAGCCCGTGATCAGCGCAACACCAATAGACAAGACCCAGGAGCCGGTGCCGACGCAGCACCTGGGGCACCGGCTGGAAGGCTTACTGGAGAGGGCGGCCGACCACCTGACCGCTGAACAGAGAGAGAAAGTCCAACAACTGCTGAGACGATATCAGCGCGTCTTCAGCCAAGGCAGCAGCGATTACGGCCGCACGGACCGAGTGCTTCACCACATCGACACCGGAGACGCCCGTCCTATTCGGCAACCACCTAGATGCGTTCCGTTGGCTAAACAAGCGGCGGTACGAGACATGCTGGAGGACATGAAAACCAAGGGAGTGATCGAAGAGTCTGACAGTCCTTGGTGTTCCCTGTAGTTCTGTTGAAGAAGAAGAATGGCGAGCTACGCTTCTGCGTAGATTACAGGAAGCTGGACGCTGTCACCAGGAAGGAGTGCTTCCCCTTACCCCGGATTGACGACACCCTGGACACGCTTGCTGGTGCGCAGTGGTTCTCAACCCTGGACCTGAAATCGGGTTACTGGCAGGTGGTTCTAGACCCGAGAGACAAGGAGAAGACCGCATTCTTGACAGACCAAGGGCTTTGGCAGTTCACAGTTATGCCCTTTGGTCTCTGCAACGCACCAGCTACCTTCCAACGCCTCATGGAGTCAGTAATGAGAGGATTGACTTATGACGCCTGCCTGTTATACCTGGACGACATCATCATCGTCGGCAAGACATTCGAAGATCATCTTGACAAACTGAGCAAGGTGCTACAGAGACTGCAGGCGACCGGCTTGAAGCTGAACGCCAAGAAGTGCCAGCTCTTCCGCAGGGAAGTCAACTACTTGGGCCACATAGTCTCACCAACCGGTGTGGCCACGGATCCGGAGAACACACAGGCCGTGAGAGATAAGCGAGAACTGCGCAGTTTCCTTGGATTGTGCAGTTATTACCGCCGCTTCATAAAGGGCTTCTCCAGCATCGCCAAACCCCTCACTCGCCTGACGGAAGAACACCGACCTTATGTGTGGACGGAGGACGCTGAAGGCGCTTTCCGGCAGCTGAAGAGGACGCTCTGCAGTGCTCCTATTTTGGGATTCCCACAACCAGGCGACGCCTTCATTGTGGACACCGACGCCAGCGACCATTGCATTGGAGGCGTCCTATCCCAAGTCCAGAACGGCCACGAGCGGGTGATAGCCTCCTACAGCAAGACGTTGTCCAAGGCAGAGAAGAACTACTGTGTCACCCGACGAGAGCTACTGGCGGTAGTGAAGACCTTGGAGCACTTCCACAAGTACCTGTACGGTCAGCCATTCCACCTGAGGACAGACCACTCCGCCCTAACCTGGCTACTTAGCTTTAGAAACCTGGAGGGCCAGACAGCCCGTTGGGTCCAGAGGTTGCAGGAGTACGACTTCACCTCCGAACATCGCAGAGGGAAGAGCCACGGCAACGCAGACGCCATGTCCCGAAGACCCTGCCCAGAAGAGTGCGGCCAATGCGCAAGAGTGGAAGAGAAGGAGCGTACCGCAGCTGTCAGAGTGGTCACGGCAGTGCCTGCGGATGGATGGGATAGCGCGGGCCTGAGGAGGGAGCAGCTGACGGACGCCGACTTGGGGCCACTCTTGAGAGAAGTGCAGGCAGAGACGAGACCAACCTGGGAGGACATCGCAACCAGAAGCGCTACATACAAGTCGTACTGGGCCCAATGGGACTCGTTGAAGACCAAAGAGGGCGTGCTGTTCCGGGTATGGGAATCACCTGATGGGAAGGCCCAGAAAGAGCAGTTGGTACTTCCCCGAAGTAAGGTCCCGGAAGTCTTGGTAGAAGTGCACGCCGGTACCTCGGGTGGACACCTAGGAGCAAACCGGACGATCGACAAACTCCGACAGCGCTACTACTGTCTGAGGCTCCGAGCAGACGCTGAGAACTGGTGCCGTCAATGTCACGTGTGCGCGGCGAGTCGCGGCCCCCAGACTAGGAGCCGGGCTCGCATGCAGCAGTACAACGTCGGAGCGCCCTTCGAACGCATCGCCGTCGACATAGCTGAACCATTCCTAGTGTCCGATCGAGGCAACAAGTACATGATGGTAACTGTGGACTACTTCACGAAGTGGCCGGAGGTGTATGCCATCCCGAATCAAGAGGCGAAGACGATTACAGACTGCCTCGTGGAACAGCTGTTTTGCCGTTTTGGGGTCCCGTTAGAGCTCCATAGCGACCAGGGCACCAATTTTGAGTCGCACCTAATGAAGGAGCCATTGGAAAGAGTTGGGGTGAACAAGACCCGCACAACACCCCTACATCCACAGTCGGACAGCATGGACGAGAGATACATCAAGACCCTAGAGGAGCACCTGAGGAAGGTCGTGGCCAGCCATCAGCGAGACTGGGACCTCAAGGTACCACTGTTCTTGCTGGCCTACCGTTCGTCGACACACGACACCACCGGGATGACATCACCAAGCCTAAAGTTCGGCCGAGAGCTACGCCTCCCTTGTGAACTTGCATTTGGGAGCCCCCCGGAAGCGAAACAGCCGGCAACCGAGTATGTGGAGAATCTAGTAGACCATCTCTACGACATGCACGAGATGGCTCGTCAGAACATCCAGATGGCGAGCGACCGCATGAAGACCCGGTAAGACAGGCAAGCCAACAGCCGAGGATTCCAGCAAGGTGACATGGTCTGGTTGTACCGCCCTACCCGGACCAAGGGACGCTGCCCAAAACTTCAACAACCGTGGCAAGGACCGTACCGAGTGGTAAAGAGGATTAATGACGTAGTCTACCGCATCCAGAAGGTGCCCCGAGGAAAGATGTTAGTGGTACACCTGGATCGTCTGGCCCGTTACGATGGTGCTGTTCGGGACGACCAGCCTTGAGGGGAGAGCAGTGTCGCCCATCGCATTATTGTCGGCACTACCGCAAAGGAGCCGAAGGGAAGAGACAGAGAATGGCCGCATTGTTGGGGCGCTTGCCGAAAAAGAGAAAGGGATAGAGACTTCTGGAATTTTCTGCTTTGTCTTTCACCGCAATAATAACTGAACTTTCCTGAAGTTTCCAGAATAGTGCCTGGGAGATATAAATAGCGGTAAAGTGTGAGAAGGGACAGTTTTTGTGTTACTAATTCGGAGCCGTGCTGTTGGTGAATCGGAAAAGACTTTCTTGCTGTTGCAACGAGTGTACAAAGTTACTGTTTACGGAAATAAAAGTGTTTCTTTATCTCGGCTACATCTGTCTTCTTTACTTTACATCCACGAAAGTCACAGTATGTAACTATGCATCTCAGCACTGTAGTCAGAGAGTATGAAGCTGCAGTATGGAGAAACTATAATGTTACAGCCTAATAGAATGTTCTGTGGTTACAGCTTCGACCTTTATAATCTGTGCTCACCGTACTATAAGTTGTTTTGCTTTACGCGCACTCTCTCGAATAACATTACAACTATTGGATAAGTGGTGGGGATCGTAAAAAAAACATCACAGTGGGTTGAGGAAGCGAGCACATGATTCCTCAATTCTAAATACAAATCATGGTGTTATCTTATATCTACAAGGTAAGAGCATAGTTTATAAACCATTGAATTTATTATAATTAACGTTCTGGGCATGAATGGAATGTTTCGAACTAATGAGAGTAATTGTGAAAGCAAGACATTGTGTCGTCGCAGATGCACATTTATATAGTGATTCATTCTCATCCATGCTCATCAAGTCATGCACGGGTGTAGCCGTAGCCGTTTATCGCGGCTTTTATTTCGCAGTAGAAAACATAAGTGACACTGAATGTAATATTTTCACAGGTTGTCGAAGCAGTTGCATAATATTGCAAGATGTTTTTTAAGTGAATAGAAAATGTTTGTCATCATCAATAATCCTCATGGAACTGACACTGATCAGGAATACTGCATTGAACAAGAGGTTGGACGCAACATCTCCAGCAATAATGGAATCGGTTGACAGCATGTCACTACTGGCACATGAAACTTACACAGACTCCAACAAATCTTTGGGTAGCATGCCCCCCGATGTCACTCTGACAACTGCGGAGTTCACATCCTTGAAACTTAGTACGAGAAATGAAACAAATGGAAGTTGTTTCCTACTGTTAGATGGCAAAGAAAAGCTTAAGGTAGGTTGAACACTCACTCACTTAAGGTAGATTGATGTGAAAATATCTGATGTGTTGCACTCACATGATTTTCTCTACTCTTGTACTAACCATTCTTATAAACTCTTATATCTATATCATCTTTGTATTTGTTGAGATAAACATTTGCAGAAATCATCGTATTGTCTATCTTCTTGTACATGCAAGGAGAATATGGGAATACAGGGTTATCCTGTAGGAGTGCGGCGTCATGTGGTCGATACATACATACATACATACATTTATTTGCATTCCATAGATAGGCAGCTGTGTTGTGATTGAAGACTGTTGTTATCAGGTACATGTCCTTTAACTCGTTGGTGACATATGTGTTGACAACGCTGGAAGGCGGAAGCATCCGAATGTTGCCAACCAACTTGTTAACGATATTTCTTGTTCTTATTTAGAGTTACTATTGTTTTGTAATTAAGTGATGTGACGTAAGTTCTTGTGCGGTGCGGCTGTGGTTTTTATCTGTATTCTACATACATTTGAAAATGAAAAATTGTACTGAGGAAGAGATATTGTGGCTTATCAAAGCATATGAAGGCTTTGAGTTTTAGTACAATTCAAAAAGTGAAAATTACCACAACAGGCACCACAGTGACCTAAAGATGGTCACCGTATGGATTTTTGCCAAACCCACAAAATGTAAATATGTCAACTATAAGCCTGTAAGCCGGGCCCTGTGTACCGGCACCAGGATAATACTCGAATAAATAAACTTGAACTTGTTGCGCATTTTCACAGATGACTACACGGTTCAAAGGTACGAAAATCCTTATTTGAGGTTGTATAATACTGTAATTTTATTGCAGATTATGCAATATTACAACAATAATAATGATAATAATAATAATAATAATAATAATAATAATAATAATAATAATAATAATAATAATGAAGTAATTAATAATATTGAGACTGTATAATACTGTAAAGTTATTACAGATTACGCAGTATTAACAACAACAACAATAATAAATAATAGTAGTTCATTGTATTGGCTATTTTGTGATGTGTGGTTGGTAGTTTTAGCGAGTTGTACAATGTTAAGTTGGCAACAGATATTTCTGCCTTGCAGTGCCATCTTCTTCCGTTGTCGGTCCGTGACATAGTAGAACTGTCAGTGAACCACATGATGCCGCACTCCTACAGTTTTACTGAATACAGTAGTCAAAGCTTTCAAATTTCGTTCATTTTGCACGGTTAACATATAAAAAAATGAATAACTATGTTCCATTTGACAGATATATAAGTTCTCCAAAACTCTCACAAAATTAACAGGAATGTCTTTAAAATGGTTCACTCTACAAGAAAATTTATTTGTACATAAATTGTATGTTTTAACAAGATTGATATTTTTTGTATAGTAAGATTTGGTCTATCTCTTACAGTTTACCAGTCATGCAAAAGTCATCGAGAGCAGGACTACATGGGTTATAGCCAGAAAATTCAAAATATACTTTTCATTTGTCATACAAATATCTTAAGCATGTGGCATTTTAATCAAAATTGTTAGTCATTTTGGAGAAAATCAAATTTTTTGAAAAATGTTCCATGTAAAGGGTAGTTTTGGGTGGAGGAAGTTTCTTCAAAATGTTCGTGAGGCACCTTGACATATATTAAACTTAAGTAGTAACTTTGGTTTTTAACCAACTTTTCATTTTTGAGTTACGCTGTTCACAGACTGGTAGACACACACACATACAAACAGAGAGACCTTTTTCTAATAATGCTTTCTTTGGATTCATGGTGCTTCAAAACTATATTTCCAGTGAAATCTCACCATCGAATTTTTGGGTGGAATACTGACTATATGTAGTAGAGAAAGTAAAAAAGAGGTAATTATGTAGAAAATGGTCCCCTCAAGAGAATGAATGAAATATAGCGCAATCAATAGATTTTGTATTTCTGATTGCAATTTTGAAAGAATTATTCTGCGATGTAGCTTCATTTTTCATTTTTGATTTATGAGCAAATTCTGTACAAGTGCTGCACAGTTTTATTTCGCTTTTGGGGCAGATATTTTGGATATTAGTGATCAGTCTGGGACTACATTGGAAAGCCTCATATTTAATGTTCTTTCATTTATCCTATATAACAGTAGCCTGGCCTCAGTGCATATCTTTTCTTTATATTATAATTTTATATATATTTCTTCTGTCTGTGTGTATGTGACTGTAAGGATCCTAAATGGCTGGACGGATTCTTATGAACTTTTGCATGTGTGATAAACATGATTCCAGAACGGTTTATATTCGCAGTTTGACCTAATAGAACACATTCTTTTTAATTAGTTAATTAATTTGTGTTGTTCACACAACTTATGATGTTTGGATGGTTTATCTTTACAACTGGATCCACCAAGCAGTGCTATAATCGCGTTCTAGACTTTCTGGTATTTTGTTTTGAGATAGAATTCTAAATTGTGTTTGTCGGAGCATAATATTACATCAAAAGTAATTTAAAGTGTAATTAACACATATACATTGTGCAAATTTGTAAGGTGCATTATAGAGGTGAGTATTTTATGCAGTTTTTCATACATTTTAATGAAGTACACACGTGTAGTCAGTAACAGTCAGCCTAACCAACAAACTTAACATACATTTCTTTGCAATTGTGTTATAGAATTTCCGGTATTTGATCTTGTGTTAGAATTATAGCATGTGTGGTTCGGAGCTTAATATTACATCAAAAGTGCACATGTATTCAGAAAAAGTAATTTAAAGTGTAATTAACACATATATATTTTGCAAATTTGTAAGCTGCAGTATAGAGATATTTTACATGCTTTTTCATGCATTTTAATGATGTGCACACGTGTAGTTAGTAACAACAGCTTAACCTACAAATTTAATATATATCTGCGAGCGTAGTTTTTGATGCTACGATCAGATAAGATTGTTTGTCTGAGCTCAATATTACAACAAAAGTGTGTGCGTATTGAGAGCCAGCAATTTAAAGTGTAATTAACAACTACCTTTGGACATGGCCCCCTGAGTTTAATTAACTAACAGTCCATCCTGGTCATCCTTCTTTTAAAACTGTCTTGCGTCCTGATTTCGCTTACCATTATCTGCACAACACAACTGTATCCCGGCCAAGCAGTATTCGGTTCCACAAACTACTCGAACAACACGGCCCCCACATGCCTGCTGTACAGCGGTACTCTCCTGGCTGCTCTGCTCTTTGGTTACTCCAGCATGCACGATTCGACCTGGAGCTCTTAGGCTATGCTAAGGTAGCTACCCGCAATTGGTGTATTGCCAACTGTTCACTGAACTTGTAGGCCGCCACCGGGCTTACACTGGCCGGTGCAACATAAAACAGAAATAATTGGTAAAATTAGCAGAAAATGGGGAGGATTACTATTGGTTCAGGTGAAGACTATTTGGTTATAGGTAAAAGGATTGTAATTCAACAATAATGATAAAGAATATTAAGGTATGTATGCCAATTAATCAACAGCAATAGTGTGCTGGGATCTGGACATTCCAACTAGGTAGCTTTCGATTAGATTTTAAGGGTTTCACTTCTGTCATAGTAGATGTTTTATAAATAAAAACAATTAATAAATATTAATACAAATCTTATTTTAATAAATATTCATTTATGGTTCAGTTTTGTTTACAGTATGCCTTACTTTTGAAAATTAGGATGATCCCATCTTCAGTGAATTAATAAATAAGTATTTTGAAGTGCAAACCCAAAACTGTGTGTTGCAACAATCAATTATCATTAATTAGCCTTATAAATGGAAACTATAATAAATAGTTGCTTGACTTGGAGTTTTTACAGTGTGGTTTATTTCTGTGTTACTTTGAAACTTGCATCTATTACTCTCATGTTCACACCTTAAAATTCTCTGTAAAATGATTCCAATTAAAGAAAAATTATATATTATACGTTTGGTTAATAGGATCTACTTTATTAAATCATGATTATCCTGAAAAATGCAGGTAACTAAGACATTGATGTGTCTAATGTGCTATTCTTATTATATGTTTGAAGGTTTCTTCTGCAGAGCAGTTCCTGGGACGTCTGAGCTGTGATGCTTCTACCCGTGTTAAGGTTGTGTCAGTATTTGGCAATACAGGAGATGGCAAGTCTCATACTCTTAATCATACTTTCTTTGGTGGAGCTGAAGTGTTTCCTACATCTTCAGAACAAGATTCATGTACTCTTGGAGTTTGGGCTGCATTTGATCCAAATTTCCGTGTAATTTGTTTGGACACTGAAGGGCTGCTTGGCAGCACAAGCCATGAAAATCAGCGGACCAGACTTTTGCTCAAAGTAAGTATAGACTTAATTGCAGAAAGTAAAGATTTTGGAAAGGGTAGAGTGAGACTGAAAATTCAATGCCATGACTGGGATTTGAACCATGTATCTACCGGTTCAAATCCGAGTTGTGGCACTGAATTTTTCAATCTCACTCTACGCTTTCCAATCCTATCTTACACACGTCTACTGTGTGAAAGAACATTAATTACAGTACAGATTTTATTCAAACTTAGTACAATATTTTACTGCATGATGACTGTTTGCTCTGTTGCTTACATATATTTAGTAATGGAAATATTGTGTGTGACCCAAAAATTCAATATCAGGATTTCAGTGGCATAGCGTGAAATAAAACAACTGGTGTTGCACTCACATGACTTTCTCTACTCTTGTACTAACCATTCTTATAAACTCTTATTCCTATATCTTCGTGTTAGTTGAGATAAACATTTGTACAAATTATCTTATTGCTTGAGAGGTAGAACTGGAACTTAAAAATTCAATGCCACAACTGGGATTTGAACCACAGACCTTCCGCTTACCAGGCGGATGCTCTACCACTGAGCTATTGTGACAAACTGCCAGAATGGCATTAAATTCTCAAACCAGTTTGTATTTCTCCTGGTAAACCACAAAGGCAGTCTCACATCAGAGACAAATTACCCCAATGGTGACTTACTATTGTAAGTACTTTATATCCAGTTAAAGGCAAGCTGTTTCCAAGCCAAGCCATTTCTTTGGCAATGAAAGCCACAATCTCAACTTTGGCAGCAGTAACATTGAATACTATGTTTGAGAGGTAGAACTGGAACTTAAAAATTCAATTCCACAGCTGGGATTTGAACCACAGACCCCCCGCATACCAGATGGGTGCTCCAACCATTAAGCAACTGTGACAACCTGCCAGAATGACGTTGAATTGTCAAATCAGTTCCTATCTTTCCCTTGTAAACCACAAAGGCAGTCTCACATCAGAGGTGAGTTTGTTGGCAGGCAGTTTGTTAAAAGCACAGGCCATGACATCAAGCTTGACGACATTGAAGTTCTGGATAATACAGCACACTACCGTGCACGGCTGTACCAAGAAGCAATTGAGATTCATAAACATAAGAATAACTTCAGTAGAAGAGAAGAAACAGCATGTATACACACAGCCTGGGTGTCAGTGCTAGACAATACAAAACCAAAGCCCCGGAACACCAACAGAACCAATCATGTGGCAGTTCTCACAGCTCCATAATAGTGATTGGCATATGGACAACCAATAGGAGATGAGAGGCGGTCCCTCTCACCTATATATAAACCGGGTGCTCCATCAATCGCCTTCTAGTTGTCAACCAGAGACATTCTCTGAAGATGCCCAACACAGTCTTGGGCGAAACATCAGAACATTCATCAACCGGACACGGCCTACAAGCCTGAAATCTACCGTCTAAGAGATCTCATACCTCAAATGCAGTTCTTTCAACAATGCAATATGTTTCTCTTTATACATGATGTAAGTTGCATTTTTACAAGGAGTCAAGCTTCATCTGGTACTTATGTGGTCTGATCCAGGTGCTGTATACATATAAAAGCTATGCTATTTGATTTAATGTGGTTTGATTAAAAGTGAAGCACATTTATTTTCTTTCTCAGTTAATGGAATCTTTAGACTGCTACAGAAATAATAGTTGTGTGGATTAAATTTCTCTGATGATACTTCATGCCTGAAAATATAATTTCAACTCATAATAACTTTGAACTTTATTGTCAGTAGACTGCAATACAGTTTTGACAAATTCAATTACATAATTAAAATATATATGTATCTTCAATTACAAATTTATAATTCATCCAGATTATACAATGACTTATTTATTAAATAGCTCTTGATCTGACACTTAAAAGTATTAGTTGTGTTAATTTGCTTTATTGAATTTGGTAACTTATTATAAAGATACAGCCCCATTACACAAGGGTCTTTGTAACTAATATTTAATCTAAAGCCTTGTCTATAAAAGTTACAGTTATGCCACGTGTTATAGTGATGGACATTATTGTTTCTTAAGTTATTTTTTTGTAATGCATATATTATTGCTTTATAGACATATAGTGAAAATATTGTAAGAATTTGTTCTTCTCTAAAATACTGTCTGCATGAATCCCTAGGGTGTAAGTGATATATAGTTCTAATTGCTTTCTTCTGTAATTTAAAAAGTCTTTTCATGTGTGATTTAGTACTGCATCCCCAAAACTCCAGCCCATATACCATATGTTGGTATATGACTCCATACTATACCAATTTCAATTCTCTTACTTCTAAGAAACTTGAAAAATGCCTGAGCAGATATAGCAATTTACTTATTTTCCCGCAAATATAATTAATGTGCTATGACCAAGTCAACTTTTGATCCAGTATGATTCCTAAAAATTATATCATGCCATAAGATTGGAATGCCTTTAATAAGATATAATAACATAGCCCTTTTCTTTTTGTGTTGTAGGTTCTTGCTGTGTCTGACATAGTAATATACCGGACACGATCAGAACGCCTTCATCATGATTTGTTTACATTCCTGGGATCAGCTTCACGTGCATATTCACAGCACTTCCAGACAGCTCTGCAAGCTGTAGGTCAGCGGAGTGAATTTGGAGGACCTCTGTCAGCTCTTGGACCAGCTGTGATCATATTCCATGAAACAAGGCACACTCATACTTTGCAGGCTTGTATGTACATCTGTAGGTTACTTGTTTTTTTCACTCATTTATTTTATTGCTTTACAAATATAAAAAAGAAAAATTACATTAGTTAAATGGTTTTATATGCCTACGTTTTCTTTGAAGTAAACACTTGGCCAAAGCTCTTTTAATATCATGATAATGAAACCCCCCTCCACTGTTAAAAGAAATATGAAACCAAGTAAATTATATTAGAGTTTACTGTTTCATATAATTCATTTTGAAGTAAACAAGAAAGTTTATCTTTACAGTAATCATATGCACATGGAGAAATGTATGATGGGTGAACTGTATAATTAAATAAAGTATTAGATCTGTGAGGTTTGTAACTTACAGTTAACATATTGGATCTGTACTGTTACACATATAATGAAATATGATATAAATGCAGTAAATTAGAGTAAATCTTAATGCTTCTAACTGTGTATAGAATTGCTAGAACAGTGCCTTCCACAATGTGTGGAAAATGGTACAAGTTGTCAAAATGTTGCATTATAAAGAAGGCACTACAGGGTGGAAGTGAAATAGTCCATCATACTTTAACAGCAAATTTCTCTCACTGTGAATAACAACAAAGTCTAATACCAAAAAGCTGAAAAGTTCATTGTTTTCGAGAAAAAATACTTTCATCCAAAAATTTATTATCACCTGGCTGAATTATTATTTATTAAAGGTTCTTAATTTATGACTATATTCCTAGAAAATTGAATAAAGGACAACTTTTTTCTTTGGCGTATTTCAATAGATTCGGTGGTTTTTATGTATATTAATTTATATAAATCCACAATTTGTGTTCTTAATTCTGGTAGAATTGGAAACATTGCATTAGCTGTGTTTATTGTCTTGCAATATTGGTGTAGATTGCGTGAAATGTTTACTTAACACACGCTGCGTGAGGTTTTTGTCAAAGCTGCAAAAGGTGTTAAGCCTGTTTATAAGTATTGATTACTTCCTCTAAACTCTTATTTCTTATTAATCCCAATGGTACTGCATACTTGTTACTCGTGATAAATGATAGTGATTATAAGTATGGCCATTTTTGTTTCTAAAGCTACTACATAAACAATGGTTACTCCATGACTGCGGAATTCAATAGGTGCAAACACCAGTGTCAAATTTGTTTACCTATCTTCCTTTCATAGAAGTTTGAAAACAGTGTTGTTGTAATTAATTTAATTTAAAAGGTGAGTTAATTAATAACACTGAACAACATTTACAACATATTTTTCTGGGACGCGTTTCGAAGGTAACTTTCCTCCATTATCAACCGGACAATAAGTTATGGAGGAAAGTTACCTTCGAAACGCGTCCCGGAAAAATATGTTGTAAGTGTTGTTCAGTGTTATTAATTAACTCACCTTTTAAATTAAATTGTTAACCTATGTTTCTCAAAATATTTTTAAGTCTTTCACACATACTCATCATCATTGACACCAAGATAGGCCAGGCTGGCTTGTTTCGGCTCAGAGAAGATTTTTCCAGCGACGCACATACTCCTGCACACAAATCTTGACAGAAGCGTTTGTGTTGCAAATTTCGCTAGCTCCCCCTTTTGGGGCATGTCAAAATTGAATACTCTGTTTTTATTTTTCAAAATGAAGATTTGTTCCCATGTGGACAGCTCTTGTTTTCCTGTTATGTGTTTGAGGGGTTTTGGTTCTGGCTTTATGTTGTAATTTTTTGTCCAAAAGTGAGTGGAAACTGCTGATTTTTCCAACTGTTTGTTTTTCATGTTTCTAAAGTGTTCCTTGGATCTTATTTCTAAATTTCTTTTGGTTTTTCATATGTATACTTCATTACATCACTGCATTCAATTTGGTATATACCAGCTTTTTTATTAGGTGGGATGGCATCTGTGATGTTTGAGTTTGGTAGATTTTTTATGGAGTAATGGTTCACTGGTGCTAACTGAATGTTATGTTCTTTGAAAACTGTTGAATTCATCAAAGACCCATAGATGGAATTGAATTTTTTGAATGTCATTTTTATTTCTGCTTGTTTCAGTTCTTTATCTACTAATAATTTGGGGAAGCTGTTTTTTGTGCTATTTAGATTATTTTGCAATTTTCTGCTTTGTATTCTTTTGGAAGGAGGGCGGTGTTCACCAATCTATGTGCTAAACTATTGAGGGCTGTCTGTGACTCCTTGGGTTTTAACTATGAGCTTTTATGTAGTTGTTCGTCTGCATTGGTTTTCTGTGAATGCTGAAATTTATTCTATTCTTGTTTTTGATTATTTTTAGATCCAAAAATGTTAGTTGTCCATCTTTTTCCACTTCCACGGTGAACTTTATGCTTTTTTCCTGTGTGTTTAGAAATCATTACCAATGTGTTTTTTTGGAGGTATTGCAAATATGTCATCTACGTATGGAAATTATAAGTAAATGTTATGTAGTGTTACTAATTGACTCAACTTTTTGGATGAAATTGATTATACCAACACTGTTTTCAAACTTCCAAGAAAGAAGACATCATAAACTATTTGTTCTAGAATCTTAGAAAATATGCCATTTGTTAGTTGGGTTCATCTCTTTCAGGCTTGTAGGCCGTGGTCTAGAAGGTATTGAATATACCGATGTTTTGCCAAGTACTGCGCTTGGCATCTTCAGGGTAAGATGATCTGTTGCCTGCGCTGGTCAGAGTTAGAATGCGGAAGCAGTTAAGCAAACAACTGTTGGCACTCTTATATAGTGGGGGTGGGTGGGGCATTGTTGCACTGGCTAAGCTGGTGATTGGTTCTCATCGGTTGATGGGCCGGGTGTAGGCAGGGTTTTATTACTGGTGTTGTGTGTGTCTGAAAGTTGATCTTAGACGGGTATCCATGCTTTCTGTACAAAGAGCACTTCTTCCTTCCGGTTGAAGTTGTCTCTGTGTTTGTAGTTTTCTATGGCTTTCCTTTGTAGTCGGGCATAGTAGTTAACTGTAGAGGACAGGACGCGGGTTTCTTTTAAGTAGACATCATTGCCGAATAATGAGGCATGCTCTGCTACAGACTATTTTTTTTTTCTGTTTGTCCCAATCTGGTGTGAAGCTCATGTCCTTTTAATCTGGTGGCCACACTGTGCATGGTAGTGCCTATAGAGACTTTCCCGCAACCGCAGGGAACTTTATAAACACCTGCAGATGTATGTGGGTGGCATTTGTCTTTGGCCGATCTCAGTAGGTCTTTCATCTTTTTCGTTGGTCTGTAGACAGTGTCAACTCCATGTGAGCGCAGAAGCTTGCCTATCCGGTGGGAGGCATTTCTGATGTAGGGGAGAAAGCCTGTTTCTACTTTGCCGCGTTCCTCCTTTTTATATGGCTGCCTGGAATGAATTGTACGTCAAATTTCCTTTTGTGTGTATCCATTGGCTTGGAATGTTGAGTTTAGGTGATTGAGTTCTTCCTTTAAGTATTTCTTGTTACAAAGCTGGGATGCTCGTTCTGTGAGTGTTTCTATTATTCCTTGTTTCTGCCTAGGGTGGTGGTTTGAGGTTTTATGTAAATATCGATCCGTATGTGTAGGTTTCCTATAATACTGTATTCCAGACCATGGTCCGCTGCTCTCATGAATTTCACGTCTAAGAAGGCTAGAGCAGGGGAAGACAACTTCGGGCTGTGTGACGTATTTAAACGAAGAGCTAGCTTGCATGTTCGTGTGACGTCAGACGAGAGCAATGTATTGTTAGGCTAGCTAGATCAGCGGCACATGTGTTCAGTTCCCCGTGTTTCACACAGGCTTCAAGATGTAGAAACATTGTCAACTACGTTTCAGGTCTTTGCAACCCTCTATTCATTGGATGTTAACAATGTTTCTAGCAGGTAGCAAATTCAATTGATAAATTTACAGTGCGACAATTTGCTAAAGGACAAATATAAACACAAGGAAGACTTGGCTGATTTTTATAAGAATGTTCCTCAAACCAGATTTCTGAGGTTGCATGCCCTTGTAGCAGGGATATTATGTATGTTTGGTTCTACGTATGTGTGCGAACAATTCTTTTCTGTTATGAACCCTTCTAATGTGCCGTACATTACGCCCTAACATTGACAAACTAATTAAAGAAAAGCGAAGTGGCAAATGTCAGAAAATGTCCACCTAATTGTTCTGTATAGCTCTCGTCTAGCTCAGGCAAAATAGTTATAATTTCTGTTCTATTTGCGTTATAAAATGACTGTTCACATAAACTAGAATTGACTTGTATATATGTAATTATTTGTAATCTGTGACTATTCCGTAATTGAAACAGTCAGTATTAAAATTGCGATGTCCAGCATGCGATTTCCTCTTCCCTGCTGTGACGTCACAAATTCAACTGACCTTCGACGGGAGCATATGAGCTGAGTGAATTGACGTCATACCAACGATACCTGTCTTCCCCTGGGCTAGAGTATTGTTGTTCTCTTTCTCCATGGTGAATTGGACGTTGTCATTTAGGCTGTTTAGATGTGTCAGAAACTGATCCGAGGTATCTTCCCCGTGACTCCATACTAAACTAGGTTCAGTCTTAGGTTTGTCTGCGTCAAAACAAACCCATGTGACCAGTGCACTGTGGTACAACAGGGTAGCAATGCGTGCAGGGAAATAGTCCCATCCTAGTAATCTGAGTTTTAGAATGAATTTATCGTTAAATGATGTAATAATCTACACAAATACCTAAGAGGTTAATTAACGCTGATGTATACTGATAAACAGAGCTACAAGTTCCAACATGCAACTCGTGGAATTACCTGATATCTGAGTATTGTTTACAGCCAGCAGTTGTTATTTAGAATCATGGCAGACGGGTGCGGTGAATTTGCTCTTGCATCTTCGTCGACTTATGCAATGCATAACACAGGAAAACCATTGACTAGTGGTGAAAAAACAATAGTGTTTAACGTGTATTATAAGTTGTGTGAGAAATATCCAACTGTTCCCGTCAAAGAAGTAGCGAAATTAACCTCTGAGTTCACCGGTTTTTTGAGTACCAGTATAAACAGTGCTCGCAAAGAAAAGCAATAATTATGACATGTGCATTGTTTATTTTGTTGTGACTATCAATCTTATCGTCTCTAGTTACATGTTAGTCACTCTTTAAATTGACAAAATAAGGGATCGTATCCTTTCTGTTACGTATTGCATGCACTCACCACATGGTTGTGACAGTATTTCTGGCGCGAATGGTGGAAGGATACATTATAACTGTGAACTGGCCACTTGGGTTCAGTTTCGCGCGGATCAACCTTGGAATGAATAGATAGTACAAAAGTATCATCAACATAGTGCTACCAGGTCTTCGGTTTAAGAGGTGCCTTGGCAAGTGCTGATTGCTCAAACTTTTCCATAAAGAAGTTGGCGATCACTGGGCTCAAAGGACTGCCCATAGCAACACCTTCAATCTGTTCATAAAAAGTGTTGCCCCATTGGAAGTAATATGGAAATCACATGTAAAATAATGCAATCACCAGTAATTTACAACATGTATTTCTAAGAAACTCCGAGTTTAAAACATTCTGTTTGTCAGTCACCTGCAACATGTAACTCTTATAATACTTTGTTTCAGAAATGCATATTATGAAATATATTCATATTTTACAGTTATCAACCTAATTCACAATTCCATGAGTTTATGATTTCATGGTAATTTCAGGTTGTGTGTTTTATACTTCTAAAGCATAACTTTGTATTTCCTTTAGAAACATACATTTATAAAATATATTCGCAGTTTAGGTTATCTACCTACTGCACAACTGCATGAGCTTATGATTTCATAGTTGTTTCAGGTTATGTGGTTCATGAATTAATTTGTTTTATTGCAATATGAAGGGATGATATTATTCTGTAATTGTGGTGCTCAGTGTTACATTTTGAAGATCTTATAGGTTGAATTGAGGAATGTACATATGTGTAAGTAAAATAGTTTCCTGTACTCTAATTGCCCAAATTCAACATTTTGAATAAGAATAGAGTTTCCCACCTTCTTCATATCTACATCTATATATTTACATTGTCGGAAGTTATCTTATATGCATTCCTGCAAATTATGTGCTACTTCCTCTGGCTACTTTCATTTTTCATACGTTGGCACCCTCTGTTATACAGCCCCTAAGCCTGTATATGGCAGCATTACCAAATACAGGGCTTTCGAATCGGTTCATCACCTGATACCGAAATTTAGATTTCCGATCGAATGGGCTTTTGAAAAAGACACGTTTTAATTTAATTGCCGGATATGAGATTTGCGATAAATATTGAGTAATAACATAAATAGATAATATAGCAGGAAGTGTTGTAAGGTGAGCAAGATATGAGTAAATAATAGTCGTTAAATTTGTAGAATAAACGCATTATTGGTTTGAAATTAACGAGTCATGACGTCATACCACATAGTTTAAATACACGTTCGAAAGTCAGTTCTACAAACCTTAAAAGTCGCGCGAGATATCTAATAAAATATAAAGTAAACATCGTTTAATCCTAAAAAAGTAATTATATATTTGAAATTCATAAAAGAACATGTTATAATAGAAAGGGACATTTCTAAATTGCGGGAAAAGGAAATAGCATTTTGGATACGAGGCTTTCTTGGATGACGTCATGACATTCAAATGAACGAACAGTCTTTTTAGCGTGGGTAAGAGAGGAGAGTCAGTACTCAACCAGAGACCAGTACGGGAGTTCGTGCTGCGCGGATGTGATTGCGATGCCTCTACAGATACAAATATTTTCGGCATAACTCCTGAAAATATTTAAAAAGAAAATAAACAATATAAAAAGTTGTTCTTGGGTTGTCCATTACACTTACGCAAACCCGAGATAAAGAGATCTTATGCAGAACTAGCCGGGGCGAGCTACATCGAAGGGCAACGTCACGTCACCAACGACTTCAGCTTCAAATGGCGAGGCAATAACTAGGACACAACGATTTTACAGCTTCAAATTGGCTTCCCAGCGTGTGGCCCCGAAAGAATGGACCAAACCCCCAAGACGACCAGATCAGCATCGAACCAGCAGACAAGAAGGTGCCCAGCGTGTCAACATCTGTGAAACGTGTAGTGAACAAGTTTAAGTGCAGTTAAAGTGAAATAGTGAAAATATTGAAAATTTTGGTGAGTAGAAAAACACATGTAAATAGCTTAGAAATGGAAGACAGTGACACTGATTTTTTAGGTTTTGAAAGTCCGGAAATTGAGAAAAGTGTAAGTAGGATGGAAGAATTTAATCGGAATGTAATTGGTAGCAGAATATGCCAAGAAGTAGAAGATCAGAACGTTAGAGAAACACCTAGAGGTAGTTCAGAAATGTTTAGTAGTAATTTAGAAAGGCCAGCATTTATGTCAGAAATAGAGAATATGTTTCAAACGATAATGAAAAAGATGAGTACAGAGTTAAGTCAAAAGATAGATGAAAATAGTAAAGAATTAAGAACAGTGGAAAAGATGAGTACAGAGTTAAGTCGAAAGATAGATGAAAATAGTAAAGAATTAAGAACAGTGGAAAAGATGAATACAGAGTTAAGTAAAAAGATAGATGAAAATAGTAAAGAATTAAGAACAGAGTTAAGTCAAAAGATAGATGAAAATAGTAAAGAGTTAGGACAGAAAGTAGAGAAGGGACAACAGGAATTGGGAATGCAATTGGAAAATCAGAAGAGAGCTTTCGAAACCTTTAGGGAAGAAGTTAGGGAGGAAATTAATAAAGTTAGTAGTGAAGTAAAAGAAAATAGAGAACAGGTAGAACAGGTTAAGGGAGAATTAGAGACAATAAGGCAAGAAGTAAAGAATTCTGAAAAGAAATTAGGTCAACAAGTGAGTGAAAAATTAGATAAAGAAAGGGAAAAAGTAACATATAGATTAGACAAACAAAGGGAAGAAATTAGAGAAGAGTTACAGGGGTGTAAAGTTAGAATAGAAAGATCTGATGTAGAAAATGAAAGGCAGGCTAGAAATTTGGAGGATGTTACATACCAAATAAAAGGGGTAGTAACAGAAATTACTCAGGTAAAAGAGGCCTTAGAAAATTTGAAATTAAATGAAAATGCATGTAATCACAACAATCTTAGTAATGAAGTTGCAAGAAACGAGGCAATACCAGGTGTATCAGCTGACATTTCGATGCAAAATAGAGGTAACAGTAATTCCCATTCTGATCTCGGAAATAGCTCAGGGATAGGTGACAATTCAAATTTACATTGGCCTAACCATGTCTTAAATGAAATGACACCTCCAGTTTTTGAAAATGAAGATTCAGATGATCCTAAAACCTTTTTAGAAGGGTTACAAGAGTACTTCACGGTGAAACGTATACCAGAGGAGTACAAGATGGTGATAGTAAGAAAATGTCTAAAGGGTAATGCTGCCAATTGGCTAGGCCTTTCTATGGGTAACAATAATGACTACAGGACCTTTAGGAACATCTTTTTAACCAGATATTGGGGAGCTAGTAGGCAGGCTAATATTAGAGTTGAATTAAGCAATGGAAAATTTAATCCTAGATTGGAGGAATCAATGGTCAACTATTTTATGAGAATAGCGAGAAAATCGAAGATGTTGGATCCTCCCTTGGATGAAAAAGATCTAATAAATATAGTTACTCCACATTTTCCGGAAACGCTTCAACACTACCTAATCATAGCCCGACCCGATAGCATTGCAGCTATGATCGAATTATTATCAGCCTTAGAAGTCAATAAGCCAAAACACGCATTTGGAAATAAATATGAAGGAAAAGAAACTGTAAATTCTTTCGGGCAAGGGGCACAGTATTATCAGAATAGAAGTGAGATTAGGGAAAGATATAAAGGACCAATACCAAGGATGGAATCATTCCGGTGGGAAAATCAAGGTAGATATAACCAGGAAGGGCGTCACCAAAATAGAAATGGTAATCAAAGGGGAAGAAATATAAGGGTGAATTATATGAATACAAATAGATTTGATCGAGGTAGACGGGGACGTTATTTTGGACATAGTAGAAATTCAAATGATGGGTATTGGACAAATGGAGATAATGAGTTTAGACCGAGGTCACCAAGACAGGAAGAAAGATATTCAAATGGACGAAATTCCCCCGAAAATGCGGAAATGGTTGAGGCCATTAACACGGTCAAAAACATGGTAGGAAGTAACCCCGATTTAATGCAGGAGAACAGAAGTAACAATTCGGGAAATAGTACAGGAGCCATACCTAAAAATCAGGGAAACGCCAGACCCGGTCAAACGCGCCTTCAGTGAGAACTGGGTATCCTAGTAATGATTGTGATAAGTACTCGGAAATAAATAGTCCTGGAAGGCAAATGATGATACAAAAGAAAAGAGAATGTAAAAATAGAATTGACGAAAACGAAAAAGTAGGAGATCCACCTAAAATCAAAATTGGAGTAAATGGAAAACAGTACAACGCAATTATAGATACGGGATCAAATAGCACAGTATGCTCACAAAATTTTTATGATAATTTACAAAGTAGTGGTTTTAAAGTAATGTCTTTACCAGTTAATGGGATATATTGCTCGCTAGCTGTGGGAAAACGAAAAGAGAGAGTAAAATTTCAAGCAATGATAAATATTGAAATAAATGGGAGAATACTAGGAATTTTATTTCTGATTGTAGGAAGACTTGTGACAGATATTATAATAGGTTGTGATTGTCTTTATGCCTGGGAAGCTGTGGTGAATTTTAAAAACATGATTCTAGAAATGAAAGTTGAAGATGAGACCATTATAGTGCCTTTTGTGGAAGATAGTAGTTCAGAAACTATTGTAAGAGAAAAAGAGGAAGAAGAAATCCAAGGGGATACATTCTTTGTAGAATATGTTAAAGTAGGAGCTATGGAATTAACTGAAGTAAATGTCAAAGAGTACAGAGTCGATAATAAAGAAAATGTAGAATGGGATAAAAATGATTTCATAGACAATTTGAGGGTTTCTGATGCAACTAGGTACTATGATAGGGAGAGTAGTGAAGACTTAGAAGAATTGTTGAGGGAAAAGGTAACTCAGGCTGATCAACTAAATGAACAACAGAGGGATAAACTGTTTGAAATATTAATCCGAAATAAAGAAGTATTCTCTGAGAAACCTGGTAAATGTAATATTTATACTCATTCGTTTGAGATGATACCCATCAAACCTTTTACACATAAAGCGAGAGCTATCCCTAGTACAATAAGAGAAGAGGTAGATGCAGTTATAAAGTCAATGTTAGAAGATGAGGTTATTGAGATTTCGAATTCAGAGTTTGTGAATCCCCTATGTATTGTAAATAAGGCCAATGGAAAGATTAGGGTGACATTAGACGCGAGAAAACTAAATCAACATTGTAAACCTGATAGATTTAGACCAGAAAGTGTAGAGGTAATATTGAACAAATTGCAGAAGGGCAAAATTTTTTCTACTTTAGATCTTACAGCATCTTTTTGGCAGATCCCACTTAGAGAAGATTTAAGAAAATATACAGCGTTTTTACATTCAGGAATATTATATCAGTTTCGAGTTTGCGCCTTTGGTATGAATACCAGTGGTAGTGCACTATTAAGAGCTTTGTATGAAATTTTTGGAGAAACCATAAAGAAATTTGTAGCTCAGTATGTGGATGATTTTGTGATTTTTTCAGAAAATATAGAGGATCATTTAAATCATATCAATTATGTGCTTAGTCAGTTAAAGAAAGCAAATCTGACAATAAAGCCAAGTAAAACTGCATTCTTTGTGAAACAGACAGAATTTTTAGGTTATGTTATTTCAAATAAGGGAATCAGGCCTAATCCCGACAGAATTGAAAGCATAAATAAAATACCAGCTCCTAAAAATATAAAGCAATTGAGAAGATTTCTTGGTATTCTAAATTATCAGTCAAGATTTATCCTGGAATATGCAACCGTAGTAGCCCCATTAAGACAACTTTTGAGAAAAGATGTAAAATGGCAATGGTCATCAGTAGAACAAGAATCTTTCGAAAAAGTAAAAACATTGTTTGCAGCGTCAATTTTATTGGAAAAACCTAGGGAAGATCTCCCCTACATAATTTATACAGATGCTTCAGGACTTGGTTATGGTAGTGTCATATTACAAAAAGATGAGGAAGGAAAAGATCACCTCATTGCTGTAGCTTCAAGGGGGCTTTCAAGGACTGAATCACAGGCTTGCACTACAGAGAAAGAGATAGCAGCTATTTACTTTGCACTTGTAAAATTTAAGCAATATGTATATAACAACCCAGTAATAGTTTACACAGATCATGTTAGTTTGGCATTTATGAACTCTTGCAAACTCACAAGCACACGTATTTCTAGATATATACATGAGATCACATCCCATAACATAGAAATCAAACACATAGCAGGAAGTCAAAATATTTTTAGTGATTTGTTATCAAGGATGAAAACCAATTATACAATACCAGATACAATTAGTGACAACAAACATGATGTAACCATACTATATTTGAAAACCTTAGAAGGGACTCAATTAGCTAAAGAATTTCGAAATTTGGAACAATTACAGACAGAGGACGATGAACTTAAGAAATTGAGAGAAAAGGCACAACCAATCACAGAAAATCTAAAAGATAATATAGGTATTTATGAGGGAAAAATCTATAAATTTCATGGAAGAATTGAACCTAAATGGAAAGTAATGGTACCAAAAGCTTTACAAGAGAAACTTATACTTGCTTATCACAAAACACTAGCTCATACAGGTAGTGAAAAGCTAATCATGGTAATTAGTGACCATTTTTATATAAAACATTTGGCAAAGAAAGTGAGAAAAATATGTTCAAGCTGTGATTTATGTCAAAGGGCCAAACCATTTAATATCAAATTTGATATAGAACCTCAGACAATCATAAGAGAAGGGAAAAATGTACTAGTTACTGCTGATGCACATGGGGAGCTACCAGTAGGACAATTTGGATGTAGATATATGTTTGTTCTTCATGATGTTTTTAGTAAATTTATTAAAATTTATCCTGTTAGGAATATCAGCAGCAAAACATGTGTAGGAAAGATAATAAAAGATTATGTGCCTAAATATGGCAAGATTCAGGCAATCTTAACAGATAATGCTACAGTTCATCGGAGCAAAATCTTTAAAGAAACCCTAGAAAATCATGAGATAAAGTTATATCATTGTTCCTCATACTTTCCATCAGGGAATCCAACAGAACGTGTCCTCCGAGATATAGGAATTTATTTACGTGTACTTACACATCATAATCACAAGGATTGGGTGAAATATTGTCCATTGATAGAAAAGATTATCAATCACACCATTAATGTAACTACTGGATTTGCACCAATAAAATTAATGTTAGGAATTGAACCAGAACCAATATTGATAGGGGAACCAAAAACACTGAAAATTAATGACATTCAGTTAAGTGAAGAAGAAAAAGCGAAAATTGCTTTTGAACGAATCAAGAAAAAGGCAGAGAAGCGAAAATTAAAGAAAAAGAGTAGAAAACATAAATGGGAACCTAAGATAGGCGATTGGGTATTAGTTAAAGACCATAAGTTATCAAGTGCATTGCGAGGTAGGAACAAAAGGATGGAATTGTTATATAAAGGTCCTGCAGAAATTATATCAAAATTTGGTTATCATACCTATGAATTAAAAGATGTTAAAAATGAAAAATGTCTGGGAAGATGGCATAAACAACTCCTTCGACCATACAAGAAACCGTGTGGTGCCTTGGAACCTTGATTTAATGTAAAAGAAAAAAATTGGAAATGTCATTTGTCTATTGGCGCCCAATCAGCTTTGAGATAAAATGTAAATGTTAGCTTACTTGAAAATCATATATTGGTCAGGTACTTACATATTCATGAAAAATGCAGAATGTGAATTGCTATCTACTACAAAGAGCCTAAAAATATATTGTATAGAGCTCACAATAACAGCTTCAGAAAGATTGTTAAATTGTTCATCTCTGCATAGAGAGAAAACAGAATATTTACTTTGTAAACATTTGTTAAAATATTTAGATGTATAGATAGTTATCACAGCAAGACAAAGAAAGAATTTGTCTGAAGAGTGTAATGGATTTATATAAATATATGTGTTACAATAACAAAAGTGAAAAATCACAGTGCAAGTGATAGTGAGAGCGAAGTGAGCAAACATGAACTAAAAGAAGGAAGTATAAAGAAAGACTCTTGAAATTTAACCTTTATATAAAAGCTTCACAGAAGAAACCATAACATATTGTAATTAGTATTTAAGGATTAATGTTAAGTCAAGTGTATAATTGTTTGTCATGTTAAAAAGATTAATGAGAAAATGTGTTAATAACCAATTTCAAAAACAGTGTAATTGAAAATTGTATATAATGGGAGTGTTGCCGATTATTCAAAATACAGGAGTAATTTTTAATTTTTCTTTCGGGCAAGACATTTACATTATTTTATTATGAAATAATAAAATAACATAAATGGGGGCATTTGATACCGAAATTTAGATTTCCGATCGAATGGGCTTTTGAAAAAGACACGTTTTAATTTAATTGCCGGATATGAGATTTGCGATAAATATTGAGTAATAACATAAATAGATAATATAGCAGGAAGTGTTGTAAGGTGAGCAAGATATGAGTAAATAATAGTCGTTAAATTTGTAGAATAAACGCATTATTGGTTTGAAATTAACGAGTCATGACGTCATACCACATAGTTTAAATACACGTTCGAAAGTCAGTTCTACAAACCTTAAAAGTCGCGCGAGATATCTAATAAAATATAAAGTAAACATCGTTTAATCCTAAAAAAGTAATTATATATTTGAAATTCATAAAAGAACATGTTATAATAGAAAGGGACATTTCTAAATTGCGGGAAAAGGAAATAGCATTTTGGATACGAGGCTTTCTTGGATGACGTCATGACATTCAAATGAACGAACGGTCTTCTTAGCGTGGGTAAGAGAGGAGAGTCAGTACTCAACCAGAGACCAGTACGGGAGTTCGTGCTGCGCGGATGTGATTGCGATGCCTCTACAGATACAAATATTTTCGGCATAACTCCTGAAAATATTTAAAAAGAAAATAAACAATATAAAAAGTTGTTCTTGGGTTGTCCATTACACTTACGCAAACCCGAGATAAAGAGATCTTATGCAGAACTAGCCGGGGCGAGCTACATCGAAGGGCAACGTCACGTCACCAACGACTTCAGCTTCAAATGGCGAGGCAATAACTAGGACACAACGATTTTACAGCTTCACACCGCTGCACAGCCTTTTGCCTGTGTGGGTTTGAAGCTGCTGTGGCCAGGTTTGCTGCTACTAACAAGCCGCACATAAAACATGTGTAAAAATCTTACCTTATAGAAAATGCTGGAAATGTCTTGAATGATGGTTTAATCGATCCACAGCTTCTTTTCTTTTCAGGTGAGGTGTGGTTTCATCTAAATGGCCGTGTGAACACTCGTAACAGTCGGTATTGGCATCTCAAAATCCACATCGGGTTCAAGAAATCAAGGAGTTTGGTGTGCTGTTAGCGCTAGACGCATAATTGGTCCAATATTTTATGACCAGACTGTAAATAAAGAGAGGTACCGAAATGACATTTTGACCGCATTTTTTCGTTAACTGACTGAAGAAGAGAAATCACATGGGTGGTTTCAACAAGATTCTGCTACTGCCCATACAGTCCATGAACAAAATTAGGGAAGTGTTTGAATAGAGTGATTATTGCTGGTGTGTGGCCCTCTCGCTCCCCTGATCTAACAGTGTGTGATTTTTACTTGTGGGGTAACCTGAAAGGCAAAGTTTATGAGAAAAATCCTCACACATTGGAAGAAATAAAACAAAATATTAGAAATTAAACCAGAACATTACAGTAGCCCAGCTTAATCGTGTGAATCAGAATGTGTTTTCCCGATATAATGCCTGTATAGCGGAAGAGGGACGACATTTCCAGCATTTTTTATAAGGTAAGATTTTTATAAATGTTTTACTCGTGGCTTGTTAGTAGCTGCAAACCTGGCCACGGCAGCTTCAAACTCGTACAGGTAAAATGTCGCGCAGCGGTGAAGAACCGGTTCGAAAGCCCTGTAGTATTAGATGAACCTGATACGGTATGGCACAAGCTCCTGATGTCCAAAGGCTAGTTGGTTTAGTAGAAGAACAAGCAAGAAAACTCCTTGCACAAACAGAAGCAGTGGTTCTTTTAACTTCTGTACCCATACAATCAAAGAGAAATATTTTCATAAAATCTGAAATATTTAAGTATTACCTTAGCAATCATTTTATCAGTGTTCCACACAGTTTAATTTACTATGTAAAATAATTAAAGCATTATTAAACTTTTTAACACAGGGCACATAATACATGTAGAAGTTTGGGAAAAGATTGAGAAAAGATGTTTAAGTTACAGAAGAAAATTATTCCCATTATGACGCAGCTCAGTTTTAAGCATTCTTGCAGAAACCTTGCCCTCACAATCTACCTATGAATTAGCCAATATGAAAATTATGATAAGTGCTACATAAAAGAATATGCATGATCACAGAACCAGGACTCAAAATTGCCTTAAAGCACCAGCATATAGACTGGCCTTATTTGAAAAAAGTCTGTTCTGTGCAGGAGTAAAAGTTTATAATAAACTGCTGAAAAAGTATAGAGAGATTAAAGACAAATATAAATTCCTTAATACACTAAAAACAATCCTTACTGAAAGAGCATATTATTCAGTAAAGGAATATATGAAAGACAGTCTCTAGGACTATTTATTATGCTAAGCAGTTATGCATAAATAAAATCTAAGCATAGCATAAGCATTTAAGCATAAATAAATATTGTACAAATCACTGTATATAGTTCGTATGCAAATATGTTTTGTCAGTGGTTGCACATTGTTATTCTTATCTGACGAGTCACCAGTTTACTGGGCCTATGCCCAATATGGAAATGTATGTGACGAATAAAGTATTGTATTGTGATCGATTTTTTTATTTTTCAGCAGCAACTGAAAGTGCAGAGGATTTTCTTCGAAATCGATTTGCACAGTGTAAATTAGAGATTGAAGCATTTAGCTCGTTGAAATATGTTGGTGTGCAGACTCTTGCACCACCAACTGATTTTTCAGAGTTCCGAAAAGCTATTCAGAATGAACTTGAGAATACAACGGTGCGATCTGCAAGACAACCACAACTTGTGTACCACACTTTAAAGGTATATCTTTTTATCATATGATTTCTCTCTCCCTGTGTTTAAAGAAGTGCTCCTTACCAATAGAAATATTAAATCAGTCCAGTTTGATATCTTATCTAAAATTTGAAACAGCTTTTTTGTCTTTTAGTCAAAACACTATTTGTAATGATTATATGTGTAAAAATATCAGATAGTCATGTTCTTTTATTACAGATTTTAAATGATAAATTTAGTGGCGAGATAGAGAACGTTTCTCCATTGTTATTCCCAGACCAGTACTTCACTTGTCCTATGAAATGTTTGTCTTGTGAAAGGCGGTGTGAAAGTAGCATGGGGCATCATAAGGAAGGACTGCCCCATTCTTGTGCTTCTCGTTGCAGGTGTGTACTTTGTGCTTTATACAAAACACAAATTTCTCAAATTTAGATACTAAAAAGTTAATTTTAAGGATACTACATTTTAAAAGATATAGATTTGGCTGTAATATACAAATCACAGTGTTGTTATTTTTCAAGTTAAATAAATGAAAGTTATTAACTTTGGCATGAGTGTAGTAAGATATTTTAAACATAAGCAATGCTTCAGTGTTTTGAGTATCAGTTTTCTAAAGATTGCACAGATTTTAAGGTACTGATTTGCATATAGTGTAGCTCTTGGCTATCTTTTAAACAAAATGTAAGAAATTACTAATATTTTGTGCAATAAATATCCTTTAGAGGTCATATTACAAAATTGGAAAATAATAGTATTAAAACAATGCTTAGTTAATAAGGGTGCATACATATCCCTTTTTTAATTTTATTCATATACTCTTTTGTTTGTTGACTCACGGGGAACATACCACTCTTTTGAAACCAGGATTTTGTTCACGTTAAATGGGTAGCTAGCTAAGGTGGTATGCTCTCGAGATATTAAAGCAGTTTTAGCTCAAAGTGATATTTAGGACGGTTTTCAAATATTAAAATGTTGAGCCTGGCACTCAAGACACGGAAGAAATTCATAATACGAGAAACCAATAACATTAGAGGAAACAAAAACCTTGGTCTCTGTGTGCCGAAGCTGATCGCTCAAAAACTTAATTACTCAAAAATGGTCCTAAATATTTGGGTCAGAATTGTGCTAGTTAGTGAAAAGCATGCCATCTTAGCCAGCTACATGTGAAACCAAAACAAATCTCAGCTTCAAAAGAATAGTGAGTATTCCTTGTTATTTGAACATGTTTATTTTCATGATAGTTAATTTGCCCAACAGATATTTTTGCTTCAGTTTAATACCCATAAGAACTTAAAGATGGTTCTGATTTTGAAAACCACTTTTGATTTTTGGGAAACTACTAAATACAGGTTAGAATCAGGAACAGATTGCAGAATTTGTATTCTGACATGTGATGTCCAAATCTACAAATCTAACAGGTATCTTAGAGGCTGTAAGTTTCACTTATTTTAGTAACAGGGCTGTCCAGAAAGTAACCTCCATTTGGAAATAAAAGTTAAACCAGTTGAGATATGCAAATTTTATTATTAAATCTGAAAACTACATTTTTTTCTATTTTTCTACGTATTCTCCGAACAAATTCAAGTACTTGTCATTACTTTTAACAGTCTTGAAATACCCTCTGCATAAGACTCTGCTGCCTGTGAATGTAGCCAACCCGTCATGGCGTGATGCTCTTCGCCATTGGCAAAGCGCTGAGATGCAAGCCACTATTTCATGTATGGGAACAGATGAAAATCACTGGAAGCTAAGTCCGGGCTATAGGGGGGATGGTCAAAAACGTCCCATTTGAAACTGGCCAAAAGTTCATTTGTTCTTCGAGCTGTGTGCGGGCGAGCAGAAACATAACGCCAGATGTGAGAAGACCACGATGCTTGTTTTGGATTGCCCTTCTTAGTCTTTTCAATGTTTTACAGTAGGCTTCAGAATTGAGTCGTGCCATGTGGCATAAATTCAACGAATAAAATGCCCTTGACATCCCAAAAAACCATAGCCATGTCTTTCCTCGCAGACAAAGTTTGACAGGCTTTCTTTGGCTTCTTGGAGAAGCTGCATGTCCCCATTGCATTGACTGCTGTTTTGTCTCAACATTCACATAGGGTATCCAAATCTCATCATCAGTAACAATTCTGTTCAAAGATGCTTCTCCTTCGGTGGCATACTGAGAAAGAAAGTCTATGGCAGAACTCGTTCTTTTGGTTTTGTGCTTGTCTGTCGCAGTTTTGGCACCCAACGAACACAAACCTTGCAATAGCCTAGGTGTTTGGTCACTATCTCTTGCAAAAGACTCTGAGAAATTTCGGGAAAATGATCGAAAAATTCCGTTATCATGAACCGACAGCTCTCACAAACTTTTCCATCTACTTTGTTCACCAGGTCATCATTGACAAGAGTAGGCCTATCACTTCTGTTTTCTTCATGAATGTTTGTTCTTATATTTTTAAAAAAGCATACCCATTTACGGACAACAGCTTCTCTCATAGTGTACTACATACAATTCACAATGAATTTCGGCTGCTGAGTGAGTTTTGTCAAAAGAAAATCTTATAACACAGCGAACCTCACACTTGACAGGATTTTCTTTCGTGGCGCTCAAGTTTTGAGGTTATATTTCTCAAACACGCGACAGTACGATGCTCTCCCTTAGACAGCTAGAAGAGCACTCTGCACACTGATGTGTAAATGATGGTGCTACCCCCACCACTTCCTGTGCTATGCACAAATGGCACTTACTTTCTATGCTGCCCTCGTATTTGCTGCAAGTTCTTGAAATGAAACTGCAGTTTTGAAATAAGTCTATTTCATTGTCAGTATCTTTTTTATAGTGGTCGCTATCATAACAAACATAAAATCACTTAATATTTCTATGTGTTACCAACCTCTGTAAACAAAACATATTTAACAGAATCAATCGGCAGTATTTCAAAGTTCATTACGTGGTCCTTATTTTTCAAAATGAATGTTGTTTCCCAAACCTTTAAATCTATTGATCCATTTAATTGTTTTAATAATTTAACCTTTGGATTTATTTCATGATTAGATGACTAAAAGTCTCTGCCACAGCTGATTTATCAATCTGATTATATTTAATATTTCTGAAATGTTCCTTTATTCTGGTTTCCAAATGACGTTTGATTTTACCAATATAAACGCTGTCACAATCCAAATAAATGCCAGATTTTTTTATAACTTGGAATTATATCTTTTTTAGAAAAATTCAGCAAATTTCTTATATGATATTTATTTAAAGATTTTGTAAATTTTTTATTAGTCCAAGGTTGGTAAGTATACTTCTTAAAATTACAATGATTTTTTATTTTCTTGAGGACAGAAACTTCTTTAAAGCTTTTTGATATCTAAATTTCTCTATTTTTCTATGTATAAAATCTGTATTAGTACCATTAATTACTGCAATATTGATAATGTTTTTCTACTCTGTGTTAAATTCTTTGTTATTAAGGGGTATATTTATTAGCCTGTAAATTAAACTATTAAGAACTGCAAATTTATGTGAAAAAGGATTAAAACTTTTAGTTTTTAAGGAATTATCAGTGTGAGTAAGTTTTCAATAAATGCCAAAATTCAATTTGTTATATTTTATTATCTTTAAACCTAGGAATGGAAGGTAACCATTATTTTCAGTTTCCAAAGTGGATTTTATAGCTCTATCTTATAAATTTAAAAGTTTTAAGACATCATTTATATGTTTCTCAGGAACAATAGTAAAAATGTCATCTACACATCTGTATCAGATTTTAAAAACTAAAGGGAATGCTTTAGTGATTTGTATTTCAAAAAAGCTCACGAAAAGATTAGCAAGAAATGGTAAAAGTGTATCACCCATTGCCAAGCCAGAAATTTGTTGAAAGAAATTTCCATTAAAACTGAAAAAAGTTTGATCCAAACAAAGATTATTAAGAGGTAGAATTGGAACTCAAAAATTCAATGCCACAGCCGGGATTTGAACCACAGAGCTTCCACTTACCAGGCAGGTGCTCTAACCGTTAAGCTACTATGACATTCTGCCAGAATGACGTTGAATTCTCCAGCCAATTCGTGTTTCTCCCGGTAAACCACAAAGGCAGTCTAACATCAGGGACAATTACTATCGTAATTGGGATTAAATAACCTTCAGATGGTAGTTATTATTTATTTATTTATTTATTCCAACAAACTTACAGTTGGTGTTTTTAAACACACAAGCCATGTGTGGGCAATGTTTGAGAGTTGAGACTGAAAGAGTCTGAAAGAGTTGAGACTGAGTTGAAACTGAAAGATTCAATGCCACAGCTGGGATTTGAACCACAGACCCTCCACTTACCAGGTGGGTGTTCTAAGCATTAAACTACTTTGACAACTTGCCACATTATAAGAGGTAGAACTGGAACTTAAAAATTCAATGCCACAACTGGGATTTGAACCACAGACCTTCCGCTTGCCGGGCGGACGCTCTAACCACTGAGCTATTGTGACAAACTGCCAGAATGGCATTAAATTCTCAAGCCAGTTCGTATTTTCTCCTGGTTCAAATCCCAGTTGTGGCATTGAATTTTTAAGTTCCAGTTCTACCTCTTAAACTTTGCCCACACACGGCTTGTGTGTTTAAAAACACCAACAGTAAGTTTGTTGGCATAAATAAATAATAATTGCCACATTATGTTGAATTCTCCAAACTATCCGTATTTCTCCTGGTTAATCACAAAGGCAGTCTAACATCAGAGACAATTACCCCAAGTCGCCGTTGCCCACATATGGCTTGTGTGTTTAAAAACACAACAGTAAGTTTGTTGGCATAAATAAATAATAATTACCATCTGAAGGTTATTTAATAACTTATTAAACTTAACAAAATTCTCTATTAATTGTATTAATATTTTGTAAGTTGGAGACAGTGTTATTGGATCACAATAAAATAGACAAATTGGTTGATTAATAACTCTATTAATTGACCAATTTGTCTATTTTCATGTAATCCTCTATTAATTTTTCATGTAATTCTAAAGAACTTAACCATTTTTTCAAAAACATCAAAAGCTGTGCTCTAGGAATGCTCAGAAGTAAAGCAGTTACATCAAAGGAAACAAGTTTATCATTATCAGACAATACTTCATTGCTATCTTTTCTACTAATTGAAAAGAATTTTTAATACTTAAGCTTTCAAATTTATTAAAAAGTACTGAATTTTTTATTCAGCCATTTGGCCAAGATTGTAAGCAGGTGAATTTATACAAGTTATAATCATCCTTACTGTATTTCATGGTTTATGAATTTTGGGAAGTGCATACAATCTGGGTAGAATTGGATTACTGACTTTTACAATATGTTTTTCTGTATTAGGTATTCTTTTCACTGCATTAAGAACTATATTAAAAGTGATAATACACAATTTTAATAGATACTTATTAATTTTTATGTAATCCTAGCCTTGAAGTAAAAGTTCTACTCTGTTAATATAATCAGATTCAGTCAAAATTACAATTCTACTTCGTTTGTCAGCTTTAGTACAAAGTGCATTTTTTCATTCAATAATGTGATTATCATGATGTCCTTTAGGGTGATTTTTGCTCAAATTCTGCAAGGTTTTACTGCATTTTGTTTTAATCAAACATTTATTATTTCATTTAAATCTTGATTGCCAATTTCGATATCTGCAACATGATCTTCTGTGGGTTTCGAAAAATTTGCACAAATTTTATACATACATTTAGGAAATTAAGTTCTTTCTCACTTAAGTCACAATTTGAAAGATTAATTACATTATTTGTTGGATTGTTCCTTTATTTGTCTTCAATTTAAGTTGTTTTGAGCATTGCTTCACAGTTAATTGCTGCAATTTTTCATTATTGTATATGTGGTGTACAATTTATATTTCAATGGTTGTTCCTATCTGTCATCCGATACAGCTTGAGCTTTATACTGTTTAGTCTTGATTAAACATGGCATGTTTTATTCAGTGGCAAAGCATGAAGTAAGTAAAAGGGTAGACAGATTCAACTTGGCGTCATCCTTCACCATTGACTCGCTTCGGGATAAACTAGCTTTTTCTTTCGGATAATGTGCTGGAAACACCACATGTAGGTCATTGACATGACTGCATGAGACGTCTTTGCTGTCAGAGGGGTTGTAAGGTTGTGCATAAATAACGGTAACACACTTATGTGCAGGTAGAATGGTCATCTAAAGAAAGGAAAACATGTACGTCTCTTGGCATAGTATACAACCCTTCAGCAATTTACAAAAACACGTTCAAATGAGAATGAAATGTCATGTAATTCATGTTGCATAATAAATGTTTAACATTTATCAATAATACATACTTTTATTATTTATGTATGCCAACAAACTTAATGCTGGTGTTTTTAAACACACAGGCCGTGTGTGGGCAATGTTTAAGAGGTGGAACCAGGAATGAAAAATTCAATGCCATAGCCTGGATTTGAACCACGGATCTTCCGCTTATCGAATTTATAAATTTGTACTGGCAAGTTGGCCATGGTGGCTTAGTGGTTAGAGCAGCCCTTATAGAAGTGCCCTTAAAAACAGTTTCCGGTTCTAAATGATCTCTCATGAAAGACTCCTCTTAAGCCAATAAACCAAGAATGGCCAAGTAATTTCCTTTACTAAAACAATCTTGGCTTTCTCGAAGACCCCTAAATAGCCATCCCTGGATCCCCAAATGGCAAACAACATCGCCCTACAATTTGCCTGTTTTTTGACACAGTTTCATTGTGCCTAATGGCTTGCAACCTATGTCCCTCCGAAACAGCATGATCTATGCGGCATCACCCTAGCATATGACATTTTTCTGCAGAGTTAATATGGGTCTGAGATGCTGAGTGCTTCTTGGCCTTCTTTTCAAAGATTTTCACTGTATTTACATCAGTTTAGTGCCAAGATTTTTCACCCTTACCACCAAACATCAAGCAAAAATAGCCTAAAAGCCTTTGACCTTTTCCTTCGCCGGTTCCACAGAACCACTTGTGTTTGTCATACCAGCTGTTTTGGAATTTACACACAAATTTACCGTCCTGCTGCGATAAAGTTAAATCAGGTCATTTCTGCAAATCTTTTACCCTTAACTTTTGGTCTAACGTGAGTGATGAAATACCGTTATTAAGTACACATTGAACTGCATCGAAGTCAGGACTGTTAGGAATAAATTCACAAGGCATTGCCCTAGGAGGCACAATGCACACATATGCACACGCACACACTGTATAATTTTGCAGTACACTTTTAATAGTCAGTCCTGATTTTTACTGATACTGATCACTATAATGACTAACAGCCAAAAAGCACAGAGCACAATGATCTTTCTCATAGGAAGAAATTTCCCTTCTTGGTGCTCGTTGCCTAAGCTGGCGCCAAAACACGTGTTTGCTTTTAGACATCATTTTAACATATACTATTTAGAGCTTTTAAATAATTACTGTTTATACAGCAGTGTATTGTTAATACGAATTTTCTCTTCATATATCTCAATTCAATTCAAATTAATCCCTATAAATGCTCTTGAAAGGTAACCAACAAGAGCGCTTGTTACTTGGCTCCAAAACATTCCATTACCATAACAGCCAATCACAGCCAAAGTAGACGGAGGCTCGACTGTCTACTGGGCGGAGAAATCTGGCTATACGGAAACATTGTAGTTCATAAATCGCTGTCAGATGGCACCCATGTTTCCCCCATACTCTAAGCATGGCAAAATACACAGATCGGCGAACGTCTACGACAGGCAATGCGGTACTGCATCTCAGTAGCGGAGTCGCGCAAATGCTGGAGTAGAGACGAAAGCTTCCTAGGCGATAAATACAAATACCTGCTTAATGCAAAAGTTAAATAAACGTTCTTTCCCAGAGTTTCTAGGGTAGACGCTGTCTACCCTGTCTCCCCCAAGGCTTCGTCCCTGGTTTTATTTACCTTTTAATTGGACACTGCTGAGTCACACTTGTTATCAAGTTGACACAAAGAAATTTTGATGCATGCACAAGGTGAGAAGAATGGTTTACACGAATATGATGATGATCTTCGTCATCCCACAAAATAGTATCTGTAATTCAAGAGCTGTTGAATGAATAGACAATTTGCTGGGTTATCCCAGACAAGAGAATTCCTTACTGTCTGACAAATTTAGGCTTTGTAAATTAAGAAGTACTATAAGAAAATATATTGCTTCTTTAAACAAAAGTTACAACTGCCTCTAAAAGATCTTATTGGTGTCGGTGTGCAATAGAACATAAAACATAGTATATACCCCGGCCGCTGTAAGTTTGCACTTGACAACACTCATGGATTCGCATCAAGTTGGCTATTCTGCACTTGCGACATCAATACACGGTAGCAGATGATGTAGCTTTCTATCACATCACAAAACCACATAATGCATGTAAGCTATGAACGTAAGAAGAACAATAAACTACTTTGTTATTACTAATAATTGAAGGTAAATGCAGGTATTTTGGCACGGTGTCTTTGCATTGATCCATTTTTCGTCCAGCCATACAATTTTGTGGTGGTCTTTGACTAGGATTTTATGCAAAAACACATTTTGAACCACTACTGTGTGTCTTTTCCAGCAGTACTTTTTGTCCATTTACCCTTTTATATTGGAAGCCAATCTCAACACTGCTTTCTGCAATGTTTTGTCCCCGGTGAAAAGTAATTTACACATGGTTGGGTACTCCTTTCTACCGTAGTAGGCGTAAATATACCTTTGAATGGCATCTATTTCATGGCGCCATCATGACTGGATGAATGCAATTTCTTTTCTTCCCTGGAGTTGACCAAAATACTTGCTGTGTTCCAGATGGTCCAGTTGTTGTTGTGTTGTGCTTAAGGGCCCGTCGACAACTAGGTCATTAGGGCAGATGGTCCAGCAACCTTGTCTTCCATCTCTTGAAGCACTACTCCCTTGCTGATTACGGTTCTTCTGCTTAATCCAAGTATTCTTGCAGTCCGCTCTTTAACTTCATCAGCAGGAATAGAGGAATGCCCATGGATATCCATGTATTCCTTCTCCTTTTCGTAAAATTTCCTCATTCTTCTTAATAACTCCAATGCTTGGCTTTTCAGTAGCATATCTCGACGTATAGGATTTTTACTTTGTGAATCACTCGGCGAATGGCGTCTCCTCTGAGGCACTAGCTTGCACGTTAAATTTTGTGTATACAATATGAATAATTTATATAAACATTATATAAAATAAAGAATATAAATAAACACCAGCAACAATAACAAATATAACTCGCAAAGAACAACTAGACACACATTATAGAAATCACAAACCAAAGCACGTGGCTGGAAGCAGTGATATCTGGCAACAGAGTGTCTACCGCTCCCATTTCCACTTTGTGACCGACCAGAATGCTGCCCTGTGATTGGCTCAGGAAGTTTTACGGACAGTGCTTTTCATCCGTTATTCTGTGAGTGTACCAACTTAAAGGTCAGCTGTCAAGTTCAAACTTACAGTGGCTGGGATATAATGTTTGTGAAGTGCAAATGACTTAATTTTGATGTGAAATTACTACAATATTGTTAAAAAAACTAATATGCAAAATAGATTAACAATGGGTACTTGCTAAATAGATCACACTGACATACTCTTCTACAGAATGTTGATTTAAGTAATAATTTGTGCATTGTAACTATTGTAATACCTATCAATATAACTCGCATTAATATATACCACAAAGATTATGACCATTTTGGCTTAATTACATTTTGTTTTATCTACCGTAGCATTCTCAGATAAGTGCTTATAGTATATATGTTGTTGTTTCCCTTTTTTTAAATGGTAGAATAAATAATTGGTGCACACTGAAAAACTATGATACACTGAAATTGCTGCTTAAACTTACAGTACCATTTTATTATTTATTTATTTATAAATATTGCTAAGCTCACTGCTATTGGAGCCTATGGTATCTGGCCCAGGCCACTTGTCTCAAGCCATGGTTCACCCTTAACTGATAAGTCAGGGAAAACAAGGGAAAGTGTTTCAAATATCTTAAAAAGTCAAAGAGTAATAGCTAGTTCTCAGTAAAATGTGAGTGAAATATTCACACAGATCCTCTTACTGTGGGTTTTGCAAAAAAGGAGAGACACAGATGCAGATTCATTGGAAGAGTTGAAATTAAATTAGTTTTACTGATTTGTTTGTATTTTGAGTTCACACATGTTATGTAACTAGGACACAATTAAAACAATTGTCTTTGGTATATGATGTTTTGATATAATGTTCTTAATTGGTAGGTATATGATGTTTTGTCAAATACCAGGAGAACAAAAATCTTACAAACTGGCTCCGCAGTGTTTTGCCTGTCCATGTCCTTGGCGCTCATTACCATCTGCCACTAGCATAGAAAGGTTTCAGATGAAAGCATGCAACATTTTTAAAACTACTTTTAAAGGCTTTACTTACCAACTTTATGAAAGGAGATGCTGAAACTGGCCACCGCTGTTGTCTATACATTTTTCGCACCTCTTTAGGGAGTTTCCATCACCCGCTGTAGTTTACGTTGAGCAATGCTGGTAGTACCTTGTGAGTATTTTGTTTTAATCCTTCTAAGATGTGTAGGTTTGTCATGTACACTTTATGTTCTAAGTTGCCTTAGAAATCCCTTATTGGAGCTCTGAGAAAAATTTCTCTGCTAATGGCACACCATACGTCAATTTTTTTGTCATGAAGGTGTACTTCATGAACAATATTAGGTTCTGAGCTATAGGACCAATTTTTTTCGAGTCAGCAGTTGATGCCCATACACATGTGAATACAATTTTTCCTCTTTTTTAGAGAATTAACAGACAGGGAGTATGATTTTGTCTTTGTTCAATAATGCCTTACAACATTCATATGTCAATCTTTCGATGAGAACAACTGATAGTGTGTTTTAGGACAGAATTGTTAGTAGAGATTTGTGGCTCCCTCTGTCCCTCAACCGGACTCCCTGCAATTTCTCTTTCTGGGGTAACTTAAAGTGTACAAGACAAACCCACACATCCTGGAAGAATTAAAACAAAATATCCACCAGGAAATTGCCACATTTCTCAACATGAAGTACAGTGATGGATAGTTTCCTAAAGATATGCCAAAAATATGTGGACAATGACAGCGGCCAGTTTCAGCATCTCCTTTCATAAAGTTGGTAAGTAAAGCCTTATAAAGCAGTTTTAAAAATGCTGTATGGTTTCATCTGTACCTTTCTATGATAGTGGCAGATGGCAACGAGTGCCGAGGATGCGGACAGGCAAAACACAGCACAACCCGTTCGTGAGTTTTTTGTTCTCTTGTTATAATACAAGTAAAATAATGAGGCAACTGTAGAGATGTGGAGATGGATTAGAAACATCAGTAAAAACAAAATTGTATACATTCAGTTATTTTCTTTAAACCTAAAAAATTATCATCTTCTGAATTCAATATATTCAACAGTACTTGGGAAAATGTTACAGTACCATATTCGGAAATTTCCATTGTAATAGAAAATTTCTTAGTATACTCATGGAAAGGCAAAATAAATATATGAAAAATAGTGTATACCATGCAAATGCGTCCATGAATACAAATTGTGATACACAAATGTGATATGCCAGTAAGTTTTATATTGGTAAAAGTTATTTACATAAACTACTAACTTCATTTCATTTCATCTTTCACCGTTACATTTCCATTTCATCTAACATTCCAAGGAAACTTCCTGAATCTTCTTAACTGGACTGCTCATTAAATATTGTCTTAATCACTACAGTTCTGTAACTTTAACCCAGTTTTCTCTATCAATTTTCTGTTCCAATTGTTCCCATATTCTCTTCATTATTCCACAGAAGGACATAGATGGACACATGCCCTGTGTAACTTTACTACCTCAAAAAACTCTTAGTATTCACATTCTTAATCTAAACCATGCAATACAATCTCTCTCCTTTTTGTTGCATACCTCTGAATACTTTTCTTTGTTTAATTCTGTTTTAATAATTCTATAAAAGGTTAAAGAACTACTCTTATTGCAGATACTGTACAATTAAGATCTCATGTATATTCAATGAAAAACTGAAGCTATTAACAGTGAAGCAACACAATGCTTAAATATAACAAATACTTAGACTATAAGCTTCACTTATCGTAGTCCTTGCTGCAAGTTCTTGAAATTAAATGCCAACTAGTACCATGATACATTCATCACATACTCAGTGCTCTTGTTTATAACAGTTACCTTCGCCACCAATGTTCAGTTACTTCAGTTTAATTTCTGAGAGAAATGTGATGCCACGTCACATGTGCTCAACTTGTTCTCATGGTGGGCATGTTCCGATATGGAGGGGAGGAGGGAGGTATTGCTTGTCATTACAATAAATGCTCTGGGCGAGTGTTGTGTTTACATCGAAGCACATGCCAGTCTGGTGTCTTGTTTATAACTGAGGCAGTGTTGGCCATGAGGCACATGCCAGTCAGATGTTTTGTTTACAACTGAGGGAGTACTGGCCTACAAGCATATGCTAGTTGGGAACAACCAGGTCGTTGGCATGTGTGAGAACTAAACCATCAGCTCTGCTGTGCCATTTACATTGCAAAAAATTAACATTTTTGCAAAACGATTAAACCTACCAAAAAGGAACTTAGTATTTTATAATTCTTACATCTGCATCTATTAGCCGGTTGTTCTGGCTGATACAGTACTTTCCACTCTATGCATGTGTGTATGTGTGGGGTGTGTGTGTGTGTTTTTTTTTTGCTAGAAATCACTTTAAAATTTGAATTACTTGTATTTGCATATTATTAAAACATTTTTGGAATTTTCTCATCATTTAAAAGTAGATGTTTTGTGACTGTAGGAATCACAATAAAGAAATTATACAAAACCTGAGAAAATGAAAAAGAATTGTGTTATCTTAGAAATGTGATGGGCTTCTGCATATAAAGCAATCTTTATCATTGCAAACACTTTGAAAGGGTGAGCATCTCAGAGGCCATAAGTAGAGTTTGGTGCAATAGATGCTAAAAACTTAAAATTGCCAGACTAATAGGCACTACATCTTCAAAATAGGCAGAAATATAGGCATTATCATTAACGATTAGCATTGGAATAAGCACAATCATTCTTTTACCACTTAAAATCACATTTTGTCATGATAGAGCAATTTAGACATACCAAATAGCCATACACCATATATTAAATTAACTAAACTTCATTATTCTCTTAATGGGGTGTAAACTGTGTTATGTCCGTAAATTTCCATTCTTCAGTTATATATTGTCACTTTCTCTACTACGTGTATTCGACCCAAAAATTCATGTTTTGAGGCCCCCTCAATCCAAAAAAGACATTTTTAGAAAAAGGTCTGCGTGTGTGTGTGTGGGTGGGTGGGTGTGTGGGTGGGTGGGTGGGTGCGTGCGCGCGCGCCTGTCTCAAAAATGAAAAGTTGGTTAAAACCAAAGATGGTATTTAGGTTTAACGTCTTTTAAGGATGAGACATGAAGATTTTGAAGAAAATTGCTCCACCCTAAACTACCCTTTACATGGAAAATTTTTTGAAAATTTTGATTTTCTCATAAATGGCTCTAACGATTTTGATTAAAATGATATATATTTGAGATATTTTTATGACAAATGAAATGTATATTTTGAATTTTCTGGCCATAGCCTATGTAATCCTATTTACTCTGGATGAATTTTGAACAACTGGTAAAGCGTAAGAAATAGACCAAATCTTACCGTACAAAAAAGTAGATCTTGCTAAAACACACAGTTTGTGTCCAAATAAACTTTTTTGTAGAGTGAACCGTTTCAGAGATATTCCTTGTTATTTGTGTGAGTTTTGGAGAACTTACACTTTTGTCAAATGGAAGATCGTGATTCATTTTTTGTTTTGAATATCTTAGCCAAGCAAAGAGAACAGAATCTCAAAGCTTTAAAAGCCTACTGATATTTCCCTTGCACCTACAAGGAAATAAGCAATAAAATAATTTCTGCAAATCTTTATCTCGACTAACATGAAGAAGATATAGGAATAAGAGTTTGTAAGAATGGTTAGTACAAGGGTAAAGAAAGTCATATTGTGCAACACGTCAGATTTTGGTAAACAGCAATTTTTCTCATGAATACATTTTACACTCCCATGCTGGGTTGTAATTTTATTGCGTATATTATGTGTTATAGCGAAACAATTTTATAAATTGTTTTATATAAGTAATATAATTATAACAGCAGTAAATCATAAACAATGTTATGTATTACGTTGCATTTGCAGTGAAATAACTAGTCCTTTTAGGTTGATATTGTAATTTGGCCCATGTGGGAAATAGAAAATAATACAGCCATTACATTAATGAACAAAGGGATGAGGAAATACCAAAATGACAAATTTTCCAGTCTTAAACCAACTATTTTTTGTAGTTGACTATTTATCATACACTTTATTGTGCAAAGGAGCCTCTATTTTATTACACCAAATAATGCAACAGCTGACATAAGGAAAGGAACGCAGGTGTTGTAAACTTTTACAGGCACTTTGTCAACATGCTTCACAGTTAAGAGCAAAAATATTACTTGCAGTATTAAGCATATCATTGCATTGTTAAATAATATTAATAAATAACCACCAATTACAAAATAATGAAATTAAAATAGGGAAGAATCTTCATGAAAGTTCTCATTACAAATAAAGTCATAATAAATGCTTAAAGCTACAAAAAGGTGCACACTATGAAAATAGGCAATTAGAGATACTGTAAAATTAGCATATTTTATTCCAGTAAGCATGAAGCAAATTTATATATACACACAAAGATTATGATTGTAAACAAAGGTACAATGGGCAAATAGACAAATGCCAAGCTGTACCCATAATGACCTCATAGATTACTAACCTGTGTGTATTGAAACTTGACGCAACATCTTTCCAGACATCAAGGCACAACAATTTTTATACAGTATATACAGTGGTTTAAAAAACACTTATTATTTCTGCCAAAAAACAAACAAGTTGCCACAAGTTAAGGTGCTCTGTCACACACTAATGGATACAATGCTGGCACATATACACTTCAGGTATATACCTTGTGAGAGGACAAACAGGTAAGCAAGGGCCTTCAACTCGTGTCAATTGGAGAGGAAACTGCTAAGCTGTTGATCCAAGCAAGTGATGGGATATGACTGCTTTGGTGCATTGTAGCCTATAAATATTGTGACAAATAAGTCTGATTACTTTTAATATCACTTTATTTCTTCTAAAACTGAATCACAAAATACAGTTCTCTGTTTAATCATTAACACAATTTACAGTTTGTCACGACCTTGCAAATCACAGTTATTCTGTTCTGTTCTGTCATAACCTTCACACAAATACTGCTCACTGTACGCAACAAATAACTCTGACAATTAACTGTCTAAATTTACTCTGATTATATACTCACTAAAACTCTCAAAACTTTTGGCCCAAGATTTACTCCCTGTCCGGGCTTATATATATAGCCGAGAATTAGGTGCTGATGGCTTCTCTGGAACTTGCTTCTTGTAAGAGCCTGACTTGAAGCCTCTCCAACTGTCTAGAAACAGCCTTTTTTCCTACCATGCATTGCCTAGTAACATGGTAAAGGGTGTGAGGTAGCCAATCCAGAGCTTCCCTTTGAAGTGTGGCTTCCATTACAGATGGAATTGCTCATATCCACATCAAGAGCTCAAGTTTTGTGGGAATGCCCACATCAAAGAAGCAACACATTAGTTGAATGAATGAATGGTTTATTTCCTATTTCTTATTTACAATATATAACACACTAACATATACAATTTTATACATATACAAAAAGTCATACATACTAAAATCTTAATAAATCTAACACCTAGCCATATCTGAGTCCATTACTCTCAACTCCCTGGTTAACACATTAGTTAAGAATGGGATGGTATTGATTATTGCTTTTCGACTAGATATTTTGATGTGTATCTCTAAGGAAACCAAGATAATCCAGTTTAAATATTACCAATTGTGTACCTCTCTTGCAAAATAACTATTATGAAAGACCTTTTTCAGTATCTAAAGCAGGGGTGTAGAAATACCAGTATGCTATCAGGCATGTTTTTGCAACCTTCATGCTGCCCTATTAATTTCTTTATCCCATTTTTACTTTAAAAAATAATGGTTGAACTAGCAGCTCAATGGCCAGCTCCCTCTTAGCAAAAGCAGAATGCAGGGAGGAAACTATGTAAAGTAGAGAATTTTTGCTATGCAATTGATTTATGCATCATTGCTGATCAATCAACTATCAGTTTCGCTTTATTTGTATTGCAACAAAATTACAAAATCCAGTCCGATTACTTTTCTATTACTTTATTGTCTTCTAAAATTGTATCACAAACACAATTTTCTTCTCGTCATTAACACAGTCTACAGTCTTTTGTGTTATCACAACTTATAACTTTTACTTCTTGTAACCTTGCTCATTCCTTTCATTGTCTTCACTTTCTCTGTCTCTCATTCACTGTGACATTACAATCACTCAATGCTTGTTGAATCATCTTTACTAAGCATGCAACATACCCCCCCCCCCCCACACACACACAGCTGTCTCACACTCACTGACATACTGACCGATACATGTCCCTAACTAACAGACTGATGGTTCCTGGCCTCCTTATATAGTGGGGATGATGTCACACAAATCTTTCTTGACTTCTACACACACGTTGGCAATCATGTGATCTGATCTTTGAAAGTTCTTGAGAAAGCCCCTTTTGTGTAACCACTTCCATTGTTGGTAATCATGTCTACTCAACAGTCACATTGAGTGGTGTGGGGAAGCTTAACTGAGCTCTTTGAAACATACTGCACCTGGAATATGGTATGAAATAGCTTGGCCCTATCGATCCTTTGCTGTGCATCGAGCCCTGCATCACAGTATTAATTGACAAATGTGAATAAGCAATATTTATAATAGGAATAATGATGATAGTTATAACAATAATAATTAATAAAAAATAAAATTAATAATACATAAATATGCTTCTAAAGTAAGAACAAATTAGAAACTAAAAACTTCACTTATCTTGGTATGATAAGCTTGGCAACGAGTTTGTTTATATGGCTTTGAGAATGAGCTGGACACAGCTTGAAACCCAGGGTCAGCAAATCATACTAAGATAAGTGAAGTTTTTAGTTTCTAATTTGTTCTTACTTTAGAATCTTGTTGCTTCACTGTTAATAGCTTCAATTTTTCCTTATTTAACATAAATATGCTATTTGTGAATGAAGTGCCCTGGTAGTTTTTCTTTTATGATTACGCCCCTGCTCCAAGGTATACTGCAATACTATCAGGTATGATTACCCTCCTGCTCTAAGATATACTGCAATACTATCAGGCAAATTTATTTAAAACATTTGCCAGGTACAGAACTGTGCTCAAAAATTGTTGCATTGTTTTAGAATTTTCTTTATATTTGTAATCACAAATAAAATCACGTCACTGATAATATTATTTTTACAGGTATCAGCATCAGTATGAAAACTGTACATATATATGTAAAATATGTCATAGCAATGGAAAGGAAGTTATTGTTAATCCAAGGATAACATCTTCAACGGATACCTCTTGGTTTGGCATTGCCAAGTATGCCTGGTCAGGGTAAGTTTCTAAAGTAATGATTTCAAAAAATAGATATAAGGCAAAATAAAATAACAGGTATAAAACAAAGGGCAATCCATTGATGACTGTGCACAATTCTGTCAAGTATTTCACTAAACACACACGCATGCATGCACACACACATATTCGTGCATGGACCTTTTTCTAAAATTGCTCTTTTTGGATTCAAGGGGCTTCAAGAAGTATATTTCTAGTGAATTCTCAACATCGAATTTTTGGGTGGAATGCAGTACTTGCTATACGTTGTAGAAAAAGTACAAAAATAGCTGCACGATATTAAATGTTATAAATACAAAGTCTGTTTGGCAATGACCATCCCTGTAATCAAGTAGTGAGTGTTTTGATCACAGAAATGGTATCAAGTTTTATTCTGCACACCCTGTTTCCCTCTCTTTTCTTTATATCTTTATACTAACATTTTACGTATTTTGTAATGTGACTGATTTAAGTAAACTTGGGCAAATGCCATGCAATATAACCTTCTAATCATACTTACAAGGAACCTATCAATATGCTCACATCACAAACATGTCGTCGAAAGTTTTACTGTGTCATCTTTGTTTTATAAGAAGCTCATGTTCCAAAAACGAGCTGCTGTTTTCAACTTGAAGCACCTGAAATTGAACCTGGAATATGTTGTGTTGAAGCAGTGGAACATCTGGAGTTGGACATCTCTTATCTGCACTTCGGCATTATGGATGCACAGAGCTGTCCATGCTGGCTACTGTCTAGCTAGGACGAAAGCAAAGCAGACTGGTATTGATTCAGTGATTAAAACACAATTTTGTTTGCCACCATGCACAAACCATCACATCATTTTCACACTCGTCTTCACGTATTCTCACACATATTTGAAGACAGAATTCAGCAGGTACAATGAACTCGAAGGTTCATTCCATTGTATATCTGGTTGCAAATCATGAATATTTAACCATATCTCAGAGCCGCAGAGATGACATTTGGTAATGAATAAATTACTGCATTTTAAAAATACTGACCTGCTGAAAAATCTCAAAATGAATGTCCTCATTAAATATCAAAATTTCAATTAAACGGTGATGAAGAGATTTCCGCTGCAGGAAGTAAAACTTACCCGAAGGTTAAAGTTTCCCTGTGGTTCTGGGAGGAATATTTAGAAGTTCATTGTCTTTTTTCCCCATTTTGTTGCTTTCACAATTATATTTTTGGCCCTAACTGCCTGCCTTGAAACTTTAGGTCTGAAACTGTCAGCATTACCCTGCAATACAACAAATAATTTAGGAAAAATAGACCCATCCATACTAATAGTGGCCAATAAAAGGTGCAATAAAAAGCAATGTCCTTTTTTGTTCTCATTTTGCTCTCAAAATGGCTTTGATTGATATTATAAACACAGGAAGGGAGATACTTTGACAAGTGCTCTCTCACTGTTTCCAAAAATCTTTCTGCTACTTTTTCTTCTTTTACAAATGCCTGTGAAATGATTTTGTTATCTTCCTACTTTTAATTTTATGGGATTTATTTGAAGTGAGAGACCCAAGCAGAGAATGCTCTAAAATTTATTCTTCCAAATAAGCAGATTTTTGAAATTTGAAAAGCCCATAGCTTTAAATCTTAGTCATTACGTTTTTCTTTGCTCTTCTTGCTTCTGCAAAGCATGCAAATAGCTTTTCATACAAATACAGATACTTTGTATGCTCATTAGGTATTTGAAGAGCATTATCCAATTGTTTCTCCCACATATATAATTGCCTCACTGACGTCACCAGTGAAATCTCCTATGCACATTGGTCAATGATCAATGTTTCTTCTCACTTTCATTTAACCAGAAAAATATAGTGTTTCTTTTATACTCGATGCTAAATTTTGCTTTTCTTCCCAGATTGCAAACAAACGTGACTAGAACTAATGAACTTTGTTAGAGACCAGTCTGTATTGTTAGTCGCTAGATTCCAACAAGGGATTCAAACCTGGTTTCTTTATACCACTTGTGCATGGAGGGTGAATATTACACACTGACCGTGAGAATGAAGATGAATTGTCACACCTGTCACTATCTTCTTTTTCTTCTACTATGTCTGCATCTAAAGTTGTTTTTGGAATAGCGCCAAAACCTGTAGGATTTGTTTTTAACAAATTAATAATGTGTCGGCTAATTGTAATTTCTTACAAACTTATTGCTCCCAAAGAAAACCCACATTCTTGAAAATGATGCAACACAAACTCTAGCACATTAACAGGATTCATGTTTCAATCTTTAAAGAAACACAAGGTAACTGAACCCACAGTAATATCACTTATATCCATGGTAAGCAGAATGCGCAAGCAAAGCCTGTGCTATCTTCTTACTGTTATGCATGTAAGGAGACAACTGCTTCTTGTCAGAGTTGTCCAGTCCCTTCTCTACAGTACAATGCTATATTTCCTATATGTTCCAAGATATTCGCTACTTATTTTTGGTACTTAAAGCTGAAAACAGCAGCTCTTTTTTGGAACACAAGCCTCTTATAGCACAAAGATGACACAGTAAAACTTTCAAGGTGTTTTCATACGAACATATTAATAGGTTCCTTGTAAGAAAAATTAAAGGTATCTTTCCTGTGTTACTTTATACATTTTAGTATATTTCTTCAAAGGTTATTCAGAGGAAGTTAAGTATATATACAAATGAAATAGAGCAGTCAAAGCCAAATCAGAAAATAACAAAACATCCATTCATTAGCTATTGACAAGTTAGAATATGTTTATAGCTTCATTTTCATCTTCGTCTTCGTGCGTTTCCTATGTACAGCCATGGAAAAAATGATAGAACCCAGTAGGAGAGCAGAATATTTGCAGCACGGTTTACACAAGTCGATATTTCCAACATGCAGCCTGGCTCATGAGCGCCAGTCCCTTGGCCTGGGTCTTACACTATGCTCAGTTTTAGGCAACGATCCAGTAGCTGTAAATACAGTGCTGCAGTTTGTTGCCAATATTGATTTTTGTAAGTAACTGTAAGGTGTATTTTATTTCGCAGGTTTTAGTGTTTTATGGTGTTTTACTTTTTTAGTTTTTTAACGTTTTAATTTTTCTGTTTTAACTTCTACAATTTTAAGTTTCACCTTTTAGCTTTTTAAATGGGAAGTTTTAATAGTTGAATTTTGCTATTTTTAGCTATTTTAACTTTCACTTTTAAGCTTTTTAAGAGTGAGGTTTTAACATTTAAACTTCCATGATTTTATCTTTGGACTTGGGGCTTTAATGACCAAGTTTTCAACGGGACCTTAAATACGACACATTCACTCACCCCCAACATGCAGCCTGAGTTTATTGATTATCTCTTTTCCATGTTACCATCTATCAGACACAAATAGGCTATGTCTTGAATCACCATTCACATTTGTATTTGCTCCTGATAAAGAAAGGGGGCGTGTAGTTAACTGGTGCTATTCTCTCCATTCTTTGACAGCCAATGTGTCAACAGAACATTAAAGTATGTGTATCTGGTACTATGCTTATAGGTATTTATACAAATAAGAGAAGCAACCAGAAGAAAGCCATGTGATCAAACAACCAATGATCTGAATCATAAGTCATCAATTACCCTGGGGCTCTAATGACCTAGCTGTCGACAGGCCCTTAAACCCTACTCACTCACTCACTTACTCACTCAGTTACCCTGAATACAGTAATTAAATTATGTTAACACAAAAACCATGGTGCGTTATAGCACCTCGTATTAACTGAATGTGTTAACAAACTTCTTGAAGCACAAGCATCTATAGCTCGGAAGTAACACATGTGCTTTGGACACTTGCAAACCTAAATTAAAATCTCAGTGGTAGTAAACACCTTTTGTTCCCCTTTATTTGCTTTCTTCTATTTTTGGTATCTATTTCATGTTCTTAATTTAAATTTAAAGCAAATATTATGAAAAATCTATTATAGTTTAGCATTAGATACCTGCACATATATCTGTGTCATAGCCAGAGCTGAGTACTAGGCTTTATCTTCACCCCTGGGCAGTGCATGTATGGCTATCAACCTTTGTAAAGATATCAGAATAAGCGGTAGATATGCCGCAATTAAGAAAGCTGTAGCTAATGTTTTATTAGCTTTAGTACATTTAAAAGCAACCAGAAATGAGTTGCTAAGTTTTTTTTTTCTTTTTAAGTTTTCGAGAACAGCAGATGGTGTTTCACACACCATAAAGTGGATTTTGTATAACATAATTCACTTTCATATAAAAGGTACTAATATGAAAAAGAAAGGAAGGAAGAACCTAAAAACTGTACGGTTGGCTGTATTTGAATTTACTTCCCAAGTAGCACACCAAATTCAAATGCACTACTTTGGCACTGAGACATTTCTACCATGGAGAAATGTTTACTCTGTTTATCAAGAACTATAACAGACAGTTCAACTCTCAAGGTTTGATTTCATTTGAGTATGCACTGTGCCAGTTTGTAAAGAACGGTTCTTTTAATTGCTGCCTGGTTATTATTATAGGAATATTATGATGTAATACACTGTCTTACCTCGGTGTATAGAAGTTTAATTTGTAGCATATTGCATATAGATGTGTGAAACAAGCTCTGTTAATTTCATGTCCTTTGTGAGACTGAAGTGACACTTTGAAATGTTACAGCACTCAGTCATTATTTCTATGGCTGTACTTGGCTGTACTATCAAAACAATATATCCTAGCTGATCACAATCAAATATGGAAAGATCTTTGTCTATAAGAACATACTCAGTGACAAACATCTTCACTGACTCCAGAAAACATAGAAAAATACTTAATTTTTCATTGTGTTAAAAAAATACAATATATAAATATGATTTGCTTGTTGTAACTAAGCAAATGATAAGTTGCAGTTAAATGTTTGATATAACACATTTTCCCCATTCTACATTTTTTTTTACATATATTTCATTGCTTTTCACTACATATTTACATACACATTTTGCTAAGTGATACTACATAAAAATTCCAGCTCTACACATCATTGTTGCCAACATAAACATAACTGAAGTTTAAGTATCTTAGATATTCTTGTAGGATGTGCAAAATCATGTTTCAGATTCAGTATACCATTGATATAGCATTTCTTTGTATAATATGTACAGGTGATTTGGAATCTTAATATTGATAATAATTTTGTCTTTTTGGTAGGTATGTAATTGAATGTCCTCACTGTGGAGAAATCTACAGAAGTCGGCAATATTGGTATGGAAACAAAAATCCAGAAGACTCAGCAGTGCGTACAGAAATAAGACATGTTTGGCCAGGGGTTAGTAAGTTTAATATAAACTTAACAAATCTAAAGATATTAGCTGAAAATATTGTTTCATTCCCTATCAGAAATTATCAACTCATAACATTCAAATATTAATTTTCAGTGTTTCTAATCAATTATTTTAAGTGATATAGGGCTTTTTTTTTTTTTTTTTTTTTTTTTTTTTTTTTTTGAGTTAGTTAAGCTTCTGAAGAAGTAGATGCTTCTGTTTTTCCTCTTTGATACTCTTGGCATTTTAGAGTCTCTTAATACATACATTTTGTGTTAACAGTGTTAACAATGTAACATTTAAAAAAAATTATTTGCTGCTGGTTCTGTGATTAAAAAAAAAGAAAAAGCAATAATAATAATGATGATGATCATGATCATGATCATGATGATGACGACGAGGACAAGGACCACGACGACAGTAACAGTAACGACAGTAACAAGAACAACAACAACTGGAGGAACATGATTACCTTGTGATAAAACAGTTTTGAAAATCTAACATATTTACACGAGTTGCACTACCATTACCATTTTGTGTATTGTATTCTTTATTCATCCTTTGCATCGTGTACAAGATAATGGACATTTCAAGCACAATATTTACAGAATAACGTGAACATAGTAATAGATACAAAATGTGCAAAAGAAATAAACAACATAGTAATTGCAAGCAATCTATATAGTAAAAATGACTGGCTAAATGTCTTGTTAAGTGCAAAACTCCGAAACAGTTGGATCAATTCTGCTAATTCTTTTTTTTTTTTTTCAAATATTTTTTATGTCCAAAGAAGGTACTTATGAAGAGAAAATTTGGAAGAATTGCTCAGAAAAATGTAAAAACAGCATTTTTCTTTTTCCTATTCAAATTATTCCTAGCTGTCGATTCTAGGGATGGTGATGTGAGATAGATTAATTGAAGATCGATGTGAGCAATCAATCGATTAAATTCATTTTATTTAAATAAAAAAAAGAAGAGAACCAAACCATAATATAGAGGAAAAAATAGTTTAAATTTAATTAGTAACTTTATAATTATGAACATAACCTTAAAATTAATATAAACTACTTGAATACATCCATAGATTTGACACTTTCTTTTTCTATGATATACAGTTTGACTTTAACAGTTCTCAATTAGTATGTGTTGTTTTCTTGGTTGTTTCTAAATCTTTGCTTCTCAAACGACAAGGTTGCTATATTTACCTTTATTAGTAATGTGCGCTTGAAAATCAAAAACAAAAATACAGAACTAGAAAATACCATGCAGCAATCCTTAACGAACCTACAAAAGTGGACCAAAGAAAATTTAATGATGTATCATTGATATCAAACCAAGATGGAGCAGGGGCTGGAGTCACGTGTTACCTCTTTTCCTATTACAAATCTTTAAGTTATGGAACTACTAACTTTGATGGAGAAATTGAAGCAATTCGAATACAAATTCTTTTGTACAGAATTTCACATTTTCAGCAAGCAGTTATTCTCTCAGATTCCAGGGCAGCAATTATAGCAGTTACTTCCAAGTGGTCACCAAAAAACCAAACAATTATAGAATGTTGGAAAATCCTTACCCATCTAACCGCACTTCAAAAACACCTAGTCTTCCAATGGATACCAGCTCACTGTGGAGTGAGTGGTAATGAGAAAGCTGATTTTCTTGCAAAAAAGGGTACCAGCAGTGTACAAAAATCTATAGTTAATCTACCATTTTATGCAGCTAAAACATTAGTCAACTCTGAATTCAAAAAAATTATTGCAAAATATTACTTTGAAAAATCAAAGAATAAAAGATGGGAACTACCAAACATTCAAACAGTGATTCCTGAGTATCCTCGAAAAACAGCAGTTGCAACCTTCAGGTTGATTACAGGACATGATTGTCTGGCAAAACATTTAAACAGAATTGGGATATATTCTTCACCACTCTGTCTTCTATGTGATCTGCAAGAGGAAATGGATCGACACCACCTTCAAATATGCCTGGCCACTTCTAGCACCCCATCCATAAGTGAAAAGTATTGGAGAGCAAGAAGATTAATGACTTCATTGTCAGAAATCCAGCATTAGCTAACATCTTGAAGTGTTGGTGCTTCCTTGTTGATATGTATGTCAAAATTGAAAGAAAGCAATTGACATTCATCAGGTTGAACCAGATTAAACTCCATTCTGAATCCATTCACCTTCAAGAAGTGATTAATACCAATGAAGAAATTTTCAAATTTAATATCAATTGAGGACATGTGCTCGATGATGTCAAGCAAAGTATTACCTCAATTACACATGGCCTCACCCGATGCATGACGCTTTTAGCAAGAGTTGCAACACAAAAAACTCTACAATCTCTATGCTTTAAAAAAATTGGGTCGAATAATTCTTCTGCTGCTGAACCAACCACAAAAGTATGTATTTGATATTCTTGTGAAAGTTGTAAATGATGGAACTGGATGCTTCTGGTGTACAGGGAAAACTTTTTTGATTCATTGATTTTTGCAATGATTTGCTCATACAATTGCACTTGCTTCATCAGGCTTTGCAGCTACATTGTTGGAAGGTGGTCAAACAGCCTGTTCAGTGCTAAAATGGCCTTTGAATATGCAAAGCAATGAAACTCTGATCTGAAACATTTTGAAGAACTCTCCAATGGCAAAGGTTTTGTAGCAATGTAAATTGACAGTGTAAGATAAATGCATGCTGGCACATAAAAAGTCTTTGGAGGCAATAGACCGAACCATGCAAGATCCGTGGAGCAATCAAAACCGATTTGGTGGTGCAATGATATTATTACCAAGAGAGTTTCATTAACATTGCCAGTGATTCCACAGTCAACGGCAGATGATGAACTTAATGCATGCTTGAAGTCCTCCGTTTTGTGGAAGCACGTCAAGATACTAAATTTAAGCAAGAATATGCATGTCAAGTTGCAAAATGATCCATCTGGAGAAATATTTTCAAAACAATTCATTGACATGAATGCAGACACATATTTGGTTGTGCGAACGAGCTAAATTGGGTGCCAAAAGCATAGATGCAAATTAATTAAATTTCAAAATTCAAGATGATTTCAAGATGAAATTGCCGGTAAACTAAGGACATACAAATTAGTTGATTCTGCTACAAATCAAAATGATGCCGTTAACTATCCACTCGAATTTTTGAACTCGCTGGATTTGACCCACTTTTCTTTTACATTACACATTTGTCTTTCTGTACTCCCTCTTCTAATCATTTGCCCTTTAGAGCCTTTTTAAGGGGACCAAAAATGGCGTAATCACAGGGAGAGAGGTCTGGACTGTAAGGAGGGTGACTGAGAACCTCCCATGTGAATTTCTGCAGGAGTGCCGCGGCTGTATTGGCCATATGAAGCTTTGAATTGTCGTGGAGCAGAATGACCCCACGGGTGAGTTTTGATTTGATTGTTTGGCGAAGGTTGGTCAAGGATTGCGAGTAACGCTGGGCATTCACTGTTGTCCCATGCTGCAGGAAGTGTATCAGAAGGGGGCCATCTTGGTCAAAGAAGGTCAGCATAACCTTTCCTGCACTTGTGTGGATGGCCTTAGTTTTTTTTGGTGGTGGTGACCCTGGATGCTTCCACTGGAGAGTTTGTCGTTTTGATTCTGGGTCGAAGTGATGACACCATGACTCATCTCCAGCCACCACTCGTGCCAGGAACTCATTCCTTTCCCTAGCATAGTACTGCAGATGACCAAGACAGTGGGCCATTCGACATTCTTCCTGGTGTGGTTGAAGACTGTGGGGCACCCATTGGGCACACGCTTTGTGCAATAGCAGTCGTTCCTTCATGATGGTGTGAACACTTCCGACGCTCAATCTGACCTAGGCGGGTATGGCTTTCACTATCACTCAGTGGTCCTGGGTAATGAGTGCATCAACCAGCTAGATGATATCATTGGTAATGCAGTGTGGTGCTCCAGACCATGCATCATCGGCTAACAACACCCGTCCTCCCCTGAAGCACTTGTGTCATGCCTTGGCCCTTGCAAGGTACATGTGGTGTGCGCTGTACACTTGTGACATTCGTCGATGAATGCCCGTTCCCCCTACTCTTTCTACTGTCAGAAAACGAACAACACCTCTTTGCTCTTCTTTTGACGCCTCCATTTCACTGTTTGCAATGCAACTGGCAGCATTGAACGATTGATGCATGCTGCTGCTAGCTTTGATAGTCACATGATGTGCACGCGTGCCCTCTAGTGACGGGCTGTGAACTTTCACGCTCTGGTCGGAGCAACACTTCGTTACACACACTATGATATTACCATCCTGTCACCAGTTTGTACATACCAGACTCCAGCTCGTTTCATTTTGAACGCCCTTTATACAAGCAGTTCATGCAATTTCTGTATGTTTGGAATAGAAATTCAGCATATTACATTCACACGATTTTCTCTACTCAGTTTTCGTTTACTAAGCACAATCATATTTCTTTCTCTACTCCCTCTTCAATGAGCAATTCATATAATTTACTCTATGATTGAAATATAAATGTGTATTACATTCACACATGTACCAAATAATTATTCTATTCACTAGCCACATGTTGGTGCACCATTTGTAGCAATTAATGAAAACAAAGATGGAAGCCGAATTGAAAAATGTAAACTCTGGAATGGAAAAGATGAACATAGAAATGCCCAACATAAAGACAGACCTATCAGAGAAGATTCACAACCAGCTGGCTGGTGTGAAGGAAGATTTGTAAGAACTCAGTGGAAAGATGAGGAGCTTGGACAACATGTTAATGCTCTGGAAGTTAGATTCAACGTCAGCACCAAAGAACTGAGATCCATGGTGGAACAAATGCTCAAAAAAAAACTCAGACCATGTGGATGTCTGTGTGGGGTGGGGGAGCTATGTTCAGCAGTGGATGACTTATGGCTGAAATAATGATGAGATACTTATATGTATCTCTGTCTCATGTATCACGGAAATGGCTTTAATAATCATGATAAAAGTTTATATTTTAACTAATGTTTTAAGTCCCAAGGTGTGTTACATATAACGGGGAGAGTAATCTAGTAAGTAAGTTACACATTTTGCTTTTCAAGCTTATCTAAAATATCTCACTGAAAAAATGCGTTCTTACAAAAAAAATAAAAAAGAAGAAAAATGCAGAGTGAACTTGGTCGCCCAGTTACTTAATATTAAATCTTATTATTTTTGTATTTATTTCATTTTAATAATGACAAGCTGATGCATAAAGCAGAGTTCGTTCTAATTTCTATCATAAACAAAGCTGGTGAATATCAGTTGCAAGGAGGGTAAGGCCATTGGCGGCTTGTCATGAACCTGGCTATACATTACTTTATCAAACTTTAATATACTATACTGGATCACCTTGGTGCTGTTTTTATCGAGGTTGTTTCACGTTTGAGCGATGAGGCTCTTATTTCTCTCAGGGCGTGGTAACGGATGGGATGAAAAATCACACGATGTTTCTTCACCACAATGTATTATTTTATTAACACTTTTTCTCTATTTTACATTTAAATAAATCCTCTTAGCACCGTTTTAAATTATGTAAGTCTTTCCACTTTTTCAAAAAGTGGAACAAAAGCTTGATGAAAGTTGGTAAACGTTCTACAATGTTCACACACTACCAAAATACGTCCTATCACCTTGGACACGTAGACGCTAGTGGAAAGAGTCTGGCGTCATCTCATGTGATACTACCTTTCTCGTATACATCCGCGTATGCGTCCATCAAATAGTTCCCGTATTGTTAGGGACGCGATCTTTAGCTATCCTGATTTCGCTTTTATTATTGAACACATATAATTCTAATATTTATACATATATATTAAAATTAAATATGGAAATATTTATGACATCTTTAAACAAACTTAGTTGTTCGTAACAATGAACATTATTAACACGTTTTCGTCATTTAACCATCTCATACCAACATCAAAAAACAAATTACACTCTTAACAAATATTCACATAAATGATTTTCTTTTGGGGTCTTCTAATATTCTGTCTCAACCTCTAAGAAACATACTTTTGTATTACTCTGCATAACATATTTACAGCATATGTAATCAACATGCAATAACTGTTTAGTTTCAGTAAACTGATTAATTTGTAATTCCAAGTAACAGTCAAAATGTAGCATATTTGAACAAAATCATTAAGCATATCCATTAACATATTTTAAAACAAACAGCATAAAAGATGAGATCTATTTTCTACATATTGGCTGAGTGTTGTTGTCAGAACAGAGAACATTCACTGTGGCCACAGTTTGGGGCTGTCTCTCGCCCTTTTTCACCTCAAGTGTGATTCTTATTTGGTGCAGGGTACACAGAATTGAGTCATTCCATGTCAAATCGCACAAAATATGGTAAAAATTGACCTTAGTCTCTCAGATTTACTTGAAAATTTGTTTGGTAATTTGGAACAAAATGCATTTCACCTGTGTTTCTTTGTTTTATAAAAAAGAACATTATTTTGGCAGATATTAATTTTTTAAATGTTTCAAAAATTGCCCTCTCCTCACCCTTCGATCAATCATACCGCCGATTGTAATCAAGCAAATTATTTGATCTTTGGCTCAAATAAATCACAGTATTTCGTGCGGTATTTATTAGAAAATTGTATTAATTAATATTATATTTATACGATTAAATTTGTAAAGTTAGATAATAGAGTAAACTCGACCATTTAAAAATCTGGAAAAGAAAAACTAAAAATACACAGAAATTTATTCAACATTCTCAGAAAAAATGAGAATGGAGTCTCTAATAGTTCAGTTGTAATTAACTTATTTACAAATCAATGCAGCAGACTCGTGTGGCAGCGATGATGGCTACTGTAACCTCACACAATTGGCACCTTCCATTCCGGCGACTGTCAACTGCTTGAGGTCCCATGAATGTTGCAACAGTATAGTAAGGAGGACACTGCTAGCTGACACTATTATATGTACACAGTATAGTAAGGAGGACACTGCTAGCTGACACTATTATATGTACACTATTAGCATTTTCAAAATGTTTTTAAAATATGCATTTTAAACTAATGTTTCCATACAACACAAAACTTTAAATTTCTATTCGTCTACCTCCTTCTTCGAAAAAAAATTGTTTCATTAAAGCTTCAGTTTTTGACAAAGGAATGAAGGAGTGTAATTTTAAAGTATAGCTGGACCCATCGTTGTTGGCCCCTGACCTTGACTGGAAGTCCTGTAGGTGAACCCATAGCTTTTGTCTCTTTCATCAGCTCATATTATACAATTCTGCAAATAAAACCATGGGAAGGGAGGGGGAAAGTACTGATGTCTGTATGATCTGAGACAGTCCTTGCTAATTCACAGGTGCTTTTTAGTGCAGCATGCAGTTGAAGACATAGTTAGATCTTTGCAATAAGGAGTGAATATAGTGAATTTGTAAGACATTGATCATGGCGTAAATCAATTATGCCACCTGTACGTTCTAAATTAGGGAACAAAACATTACACAGTCAGAGTAGAGAAATTGTTTCAAATGTATGGGCGTACATGAAGAAAGAAGCTAAATGCAAAGAACTGCTTACATCAGAAGATTTTTTCAAAAAAATTCAAACAGTTCAAAAGTGCATATCAGATGCCACAGGAGTATCAGAAAGAAGGTACATCGTGGAGACATTTTTCTACATGGACTGTACTGCCTTAGTAAGAAGAGTGTTATCTGAGTATGAAGCTAATGCACCAATTCGCATGCTGTCGGCAGTCACCTGGCTTGGTACTCGCTTTCAAGCTTTACATTTACTTCCTCCAGGGGCCAAGAACAGCGAATCCAGCTGTACAAACGGATCTCTACTTCATTTTGTCCGAGCACTTGCAAGCTTCCGGAAAAAAAATTGCAGCAAATGCACTTACGCTCACTACATAGTTCTTAATGTATTATTTTATAGATAAAATGTCAGGGAATACGTGTGTATTATTTTTAGATTTTTAACACATTGATGTAAATTCTACTTTTGGTTTTACGAAATATAGCATAAAAAAAAACCAGTCCAAAATTTATGTGTAATAATGATTGGTCGAAAGTTGTTAAAAGTGTTGTATTTAACCTTTCCAGTGCACCAAACCTCAACTCTCAACTCTATATGGCCTTAGAATAACAAGTGATTTTATATTACGGTGCGCACAGAAATTGCTTAGTTTCTAATAGCCATAACTAAGCAAGTAATTTAAACATATGGAAATAAAAAAATACAGATCTCCTTATTTGTTGCCTATTATTCATAAAAAAATTTTGAACCTCCTACGAAAAAGTCATGTTTTATGGGTGTGCGGTTTGACGTGGATTGACCTAATTGTCCCTCCTTTGTTCCTCATCGCTGAATTGTCCTTTGAGGTTAGATTTTTGAAAGGCATGAATTATTAGGACACATTTTGTGAAGGGTCACATTATGATGATTATAATTATTTTGTATACACATTTAAAACTGGTTATTACGATGTCGAAGGGACCAATACTTTGACTGTTATAGCCTATAGTCACACACACTGGGTGTTTGATTTGTAGGTTTTTTTTTTCTTCCTTGCAAAAGAATTTGCATCTGTAAATTTTAGGCTGCCATATGTTAAAACTTCAAAAAGTAGCAGAAATACAGTAGGCCTACAGTATTTACAATGTAGAGAGGGACTGAAGAGGAGTTTTTCTTATGTTTATGCAGTATGTACAGCAATAACATCCCAGCAAAATGTAAAAGCCTATAATAAGGAAAGAAATAGCAACAGTGTAAATTGTTTAGTAATGTCAAATCTTGAATAATGAATGAGATAAATTTCTGAGCATGTTTAAAACTTAGTTGTTAACAATCCCCCAAAAAGTAACAAACAAAAATGAACGTTGGATGTTATAGCTGATACACGCCACACCACACCGCACACCCCCCCCCCCCTCCCCCAAGTCCCAAACCATCCCCCACCCCTAACTCCCCCACCCCTAACTCCCCCCCCCCCCCCCACACACACAACCTTTTTTGAGATGGTTTTTTGGATTCAGGAGGCCTCAAAACATACATTTCCAGTGAAAACTTGACAGAATTTTTGGGTGGAATAAAATACTTCCTCTACTTTACTATACGTAGTAGAGAAAGTAAAAATATGTCATTGTGCACAATAAGTTGCAATATGTGGTGTCATACTAAGCTATTTTTTAAATACTACAGCATTTACATAGGATTTAGACGGGACTGTTAGATTTCACTGTTATAACCAATATGTCATTAAAAGCAATATTGCTGTAATTGGTTTTGAATGTATATTCTTTTTTATAATTTTATTGCTTTAAAGGTATTTAATGTATTTATTTTGCTTGCAGAGTAACTGTTCCCTTATCACAAATCAGAATGCAGCCCAAAGAGTTTTGGATGGAGTTAGCTACATTTCAGAAGCAGTAGCCAGTGTTGGTTCTCCCCCAACACGCATAATTTCTTCATGGGTTGCAGATCAAATTGCTCCAAAATATTGGCGGCCCAATCATGAAATAAAGGTGTGTAATCACTGTATTGTATTTATGCTAAAGAGCATGCATACTTCTCTTTGAACTAAAAATTAGCAGAGAGAACCAGACAACTGACATTTAATTAAAATCTATTTTCTGTCAAACTAGAGTATCAATAGAAACTATAGACATAGTGTATAGATGATATGAGTGTAAGTGTTGAAGCAAGTGTAAGTGTTGTTCAAATCCCCAGCTGTGGCATTGAATTTTTAAGTTCCAGTTCTACCTCTCAAACATTGCCCACACACAGCTCGTGTGTTTAAGGACACCAACAGTAAGTTTGTTGGCATAAATAAATAATAATTACCATCTAAAGGTTATTTAATCCCGGGACATAAAGTACAAGGGCCGTCTCAAAAGTAAATTGCACTATTTTTTTAAATCCGCGCGGTAGGCGGGAAAAGTCTAAAAGTCCCAGGGAATATAAGTATGGGTATAGTAGCATCACTGTAAAATTCCTAGGTACCTAAGTTTATTGCTTGGATACTAAAACGGCAGTAACAATGGAGACCCCACTCGTTCCTACCACCGATTGCGAAGTTCGCACTGTAATCCGCTTTTTTAAGGGAAAAAATAAATGTGTGACTGAAATTCATCGCAAGTTGTGCAGTGTTTAAGGAAAAGACATTATGTCAAGACAAATGGTTTCTCTTTGGCGCCAATCGATTGAAGGGAGAACAACATTACACGATGAGCAGCGAAGTGGCCAACCCTCCACTACCTGCGCTCTGGATATTGTTGACGAGGTTTGAGCAGTCATGAATACCGATTGGCGCCTTACACTTGATGCAGTTTTGTTTGAACTTCCTCCTTATATTGAAATAAGCCGTGCATCACTTCACAGGATTATTTCTAAGGACCTGTGTCTATCAAAAGTGTGTGCAAGATGGGTTCCTCGCATGCTTTCAGAACAACACAAGGGGCGGAGAGTTGACGCCGCATTGCAATTTTTGCAATTTTTTGAGGATGAGGGAGATGGCTTATTCAACAGAATAATGACCGGGGACGAAACATGGATCCATCACTGGACACCCGAATCCAAAAGACAGAGTATGGTGTGGAAATGAAAGGATGAGCCAACACCAAAAAAGGCAAAAGTTGTTGCATCGGCTGGCAAGGTCATGGCAACGATATTCTGGGATTCAAAGGGAGTACTGTTAATCGATTACCTGCCCCGTGGGACCACGATGACAGCTGCTCGCTATTGTGAGGTGCTGAGAAAACTCAGAAGAGCCATACAAAACAATAGGAGGGGAAAGTTGAGCAAAACAGTTTTTCTGTTCCATGATAACACTCGCCCGCACACTGCTCGTGAAACTCAAGCCGTGTTCGAGCAGTTTCGATGTGATGTTTTCGGTCATCCACCTTATTCACCTGATCTTGCACCTAATGATTACCATCTTTTTCCAGAGCTGCAGCAACATCTTGGGGGAAGGCACTTCGTAAATGACGAACTGAAACAAGAAGTGGAAAGATGGCTATCTAGTTTGGCGGGAGAGTGGTGTGACATTGGGTTAAAAAAACTGTTACCACGGTATCAAAAATGTATTGAGGTTCAAGGAAATTATGTGGAAAAATTGGTACTGAGTGTAGCTTTCAAGATATACCCTTTTTAAAATATTTAAACGTTTTGTTATTTTTTAAAAAAAATAGTGCAACTTACTTTTGAGACGCCCCTCGTACTTACAAAATTGTAAGTCACCATTGAAGTAAATGTCTCTGATGTGAGACTGCCTTTGTGGTTTACCGGGAGAAATATGAACTGGTTTGAGAATTCAATGTAATTCTGGCAGGTTGTCACAGTGGCTTAATGGTTAGAGCTCTCGCCTAGTAAGCAGAGGGTCTGTGGTTCAAATCCCAGCTGTGGCATTGAATTTTTAAGTTCCAGTTCTACCTCTCAGATATTATATATTTCAAGGAATCTTTAAACCAGTCATTAATTACAGCTTGATTTTTTTAATTTGACATTTTTGTTTTGTTATTTGATCTATTTTCAATTTGTGGAAATGACAGTTATGTTGTTGTTAGCTAATGCTGGATTTCTGACAATGAAGTCATTAATCCTCTTGCACTCCAATATTTTTCACTGATGGATGAGGTACTAGAAGTGGCCGGGCTAATTTGAAGGTGGTCTCAATCCATTTCTTCTTGCAGGTGACATTGAGGACAGAGTGTTGAAGAATATATCCCAATTCTGTTTAAATGTTTTGTCAGACAATCATGTCCTGTAATCAACCTGAAGGTTGCAACTGCTGTTTTTTGAGGATGCTCAGGAATTACTGTTTGAATGTTTGGCAGTTCCCATCTTTTATTCTTTGATTTTTCAAAGTAATATTTTGCAATAATTTTTTTGAATTCAGTGTTGACTAATCTTTTAGCTGCATAAAATGGTAGATTAACTATAGATTTTTGTACACCGCTGGTACCCTTTTTTGCAAGAAAATTAGCTTTCTCATTACCACTCAGTCCACAGTGAGCTGGTATCCATTGGAAGACTAGATAGATGTTTTTGAAGTGCTGTTAGATGGGTAAGGATTTTCCAACATTCTATAATTGTTTGGTTTTTTGGTGACAACTTGGAAGTAATTGCTATAATTGCTTCCCTGGAATCTGAGAGAATAACTGCTTGCTGAAAATGTGAAATTCTGTACAAAAAATTTTGTAGGGCCATTCGAATTGTTTCAATTTCTCCATCAAAGTTAGTAGTTCCATAACTTAGAGATTTGTAATAGGAAAAGAGGTGACGTGTGACTCCAGCCCCTACTCCATCTTGGTTTGATATCAATGGTCCATCAGTATAAATATGGAGCCATTCATGTTCTGGAAATCTAGTATGGGTTGTCTCTAATGCCAATAATTTTAGAACACTAGTTGGAGTATCACTTTTCTTAACTTCTTCTGTCAGGTGTAAATAATATGTGATGTCTAATGTTTGAGTCGGATTGGCTTTAGATATGAAGTTTTCCTTTGAATTAGGAAGGTATGTGTTCTTCTTGATATCTTGAATTTTGGAAAGAAAGCTCTCCTGAGTCTTTAGTGTATGTGTAAAATTTCTCTTGTTCCATGTATTGAATGGAAGTCTGCTCAACTTTTCGTGCTGAGTAAGAACTGCTTTTTCTATTTCATATTCAATGGGGCATTGGTTGGTCAGTATTTCCATAGCTGGAATTGGTGTTATTTTGATAGCACCTGTAATTAGTCTCAGACTTTGGTTTTGAAAGATTTGAATTTTTTTTGTATTTGCTGTTATAAGAACTTCGCTGCAGTAAGTAAATAATGGCTTTATATATACATTGTATGTTGTGTTAAGAGTTGCTCTGGAACATCCCCACTTCATTCCTGTTAGACGTTTTAACAGTGAAAGGCACTTTTCAGTTCTTTGTATTGCATTTTCTATTTGTTTGGTCCATGTAAGTTTGGTATCAAATGTAACTCCCAAATACTTTGCTTCCTTTGTTTCTAGTAATTGTTGACCCTCATAATTTAGTTTTATTTTTAGTGTTTTTTTTTCTTAGTGAAAAGATTTGGTAGTTTGATTTTGTTGCATTAACAGTCATTAAATTTTCTTTGGTCCACCTCTGTAAGTTGGTTAAGGATTGTTGCATGGTTTTTTCTAGTTCTGTACTTTTGCTTTTTGGTTTTGAAGTCCACATTACTAAGTCATGAGCAAATAGTGCACACTTCACACCTGATTCTTGTATTTGTTGAGGCAGATCATTAATAAATATATTAAAAAGTGTAGTGCTGAGCACTGTTTCTTGTGGTAAGACACGGTGTACTTGTTTGTATTTAGATATATTTCTTCCATATCTGGTAGCAATAAAGCTTTTTGTTAGCAAATGACGTAGCCATGAAAACATTGGACCTTGTATCCCTATTATTTTTACCTTCTTTAGTAGTTTTGTTCTGCATATAGAATCATATGCACTTTGGAAATCAATAAAAACAGATAAATTATCTTCTTTTCTGTAGAAGGAGTCTTTGATTTCTTGACTGAGAAGTAAGACTTGTTCGTTTGTAGAGTGGAACTCTCTGAATCCAGCTTGACATGGGGATATTAAATTTTGTGATTCTAGAAACCAATTTAACCTGTTTGACACCATTCTTTCCATCACTTTTGCTATTATGCTAGTAAGCAGTGTTGGTCTATAATTTTTTATTTCTGACGCTATTTTGTCTTTCTTCAAGAGTGGGAGAATTATTGCTTTTTGCCATTCAGCAGGTACAGTGGTTTTCCAGGATAGATTGTAGAGTTGTAGCAGTTGTTGTTTTGCTGTTTTTCAAGGTTTTCTATGAACTCTGGATGTATGTGATCTGGTCCAGGAGACTTCTTGTTTTTTAGATTATTTATTGCAATGTTCAGTTCTTGCATATTAAAATTTTGAAAAAAGATATTGCACTGAGTGTTAGGATCACATTCTCTTTCGTGTTTCAAATCTTTCTTAAATTGTTTACATTCCTTTTTAGTATTTCTTGTTACTTTATGTGAATTAGCATAATATTTATTGAATGTTTCGGCTATGATTGCATCATTTACTAATATTTTATTGTTGTGTATGATAGGTGTGCTGTTGTTTTCTTTCCTGTCCTTGACATTTTTTGTGAACTAATGGGCTTTGTTACCATCTGTCCTATAATCCATTGTTTCTAAGAAAACAACATCTTCTGTAATCATTGATAGCTAGCCTGATCACAGTTCATTATGGACATGGACATGGTCCTGTCCTGTCTTGTAAGCTCTCACTCACTTACACACTTTGCTGAAACATTCCTTGCTGTCAAAAACCAAATCACAGACCAAATTTTACAATTGGCAAGCCCATAGATTGTTTTAAATATTTTGAACTGACACTGAGCAGCTCACTACAACACTATACTAGATCCACTCTAAGAAACACACTTTGGTATCACTCCGTTCAATGCATGTACAGCATAAGCAGTTGTTATGCAGTAGCTCTTCAGTTTCTTTAAACTGATTATTTGGTTATTTTCTATTTCCAAATAACATTGAAAAATGCAGTGCATTACAATAAAATCATGAAATCTATTCATTAGTGCATTTTAAAAGTGGTACCACAAAGAAAATATAGGATTTATTTTTCTACTCTTTGTTTACCTCAAGTGTGCTTCTTATTTCAGGAGAAGTACACCAATGCAAATGATATCTTTTACGAGCAAGACATACTGGGAGTCTGTGCGTATGTGTGTTTCTATGTTCACAGGAAATTCAGTGAACTATGGCAATTTGGACCTTACTTTCTGAATTACCCTTTTATTTATCTTGCCTCTTTTGCCTTTTGTCCATTATAACTATTTTATTGCTTTTATCCAATTTTGTGTTTGTTATTTAAACATTTTAGGGTCTGTCCATCCAGGAAATATCAACCACTGTATGCTCAAATACTTCTTCAAAGTGTATAGTTTTAGAATGTTTTTTTATATTTAATACCCTCCTTTACTGCTATCATGTTGTTTTCTTTGCAGTGAGTATCAGTAACACCACAGTTTGTGTGGCTAAATGATATAAGTTAACTACTCTAAGCCTATGTTCAATAAATCAACAGACCTGTATATTTTCTTGAGTGCAAGAATATTTTATTGCCTAGGAGCTTATTAGCTAGACATTGTTTTAATGCAGAATGCGTTGTTTAACTTGAGATTAGCTAAAGAGCATTTCTATTTTCAGCATTGCTATTCATGCAAGAAATGGTTTGCTACATTGGAAAGTAAACATCACTGCAGAGCATGTGGAGAAGGCTTCTGTGAGAGCTGTTCCAGTAATTCAATGCCTGTCCCTGAGAAAGGTTGGCTGTCTCCTGTTCGTGTATGTGATTTATGTTATAAGAAAGGTGAGTCTTGTACCCCCCCATATTTGTTCCATGAGATCAAGTAATGCAAAGTATAAAACATGTAAAAATATTAGCATTCTGAAACCCAATTTTACTTGAGGTGTGAATTGAAAATTTCTTCTTACCATGAATTGGTTGAAGAAGCAGGTCTACTTTAATAAATATATGTAATATATAATATATAAATATCAAGAGACCAGGCTTCAATAACATCATCAGACTGCTTAACCTGATCGCTGTCATTACAGACGGCCCAAACGAAATAGCTGTCGACAGGCCCTTAAACTCCAGTCCATCGATCTATCCATTGTACGGACACTAGGTGATATAGTTTTTTCATATTACCAACTGCTGTAAGTAAACCAAATTTGAGAGGTAGAACTGGAACTTAAAAATTCAGTGCCACAGCTGGGACTTGAACCACAGACCTTCCGCTTACCAGGCGGCTGCTCTAACCATTGAGCTACTGTGACAATCTGCCAGAATGGCATTGAATTCTCAAACCAGTTCATATTTGACCACACACGGCTTGTGTGTTTAAAAACACCAACAGTAAGTTTGTTGGAATAAATAAATAATAAACCAAATTTGTTAACAGAATGAATTAGCAGTGTTTCAAAATTCCAAGTCGTGAAGGCAGCATAACCAGACAAGAGGGCTCGGGGCACTGACCACGTCCCACCCTCCAGTTCTGCACCCCACTCATGACACCTATAGTGGGCAGAAGTGGGAGATGCAGTGGTCAGGCGGCAAACCTTGGCCTGCAAAAGGCTGTTGTGCCAGGGATTATTTCAAAATTTATAATGTGGTCCTTATTTTTAAAATGAATATCTTTTACCACACCATTAAACCTATGGGTCCATTTAGTTATTTTAATAATTAATCTCTGGATTAAATTTCGTTGAATCCAGGTCTACTGTCTTTTGGGTAGAACTGTTTGTAGATTGTGATGAACTTGCTCCAGTTGTTTGAAGATGGCGTGGTGAACTTACACAGATTATCCAATGGTGGAATTTAGAAGTTTAGTAGCGAGTCTATCTTTCTTTTTCTAATTGTTCCGCATTAAATTCTAAGTCAAGTTTGCCACCTTTCCTTTGCAACATATTGCATTGGTGTTCACTCGTATACACTAGGTTTTAGGTTCATAGGTGTGGGTGTGTGTGTGTGATTTTTTTTTCATTAGATGACACACACATGCACGCACCCACGCACGTGCGTGCACACACACACACACACACACACACATTCACTCACACTCACACTCACTCACTCACACTTGCACACATTCACACACACTCACTCACTCACTCTCTCTCTCTCACACACTCTCACTCTCTCACACACAGAGATTCCCACTCCCCAGCCAGAAATCCAACCCAGGACCCTTTGCACAACAGGCAGGTGCTCTACTAATTGAGCTATATGGCCAGCCTCTGAGGTTTTATTTTTTAAAGTAAATAGCCTGTACTAAGTGGTGAATCCTAGTGCACATCTCACATATTTAATTATCTGCAGTTTTATCTTGATATTTAGAAATGGGAGACTTCCATCTTGTTCCGTTTCTGTTGTGAGTTTTGTACTTTGAACTAGTGTGTTCAACAGTGTTAATGCATCTTGGGTGAATTTTATGAGAACTATTCAAAAAGTGTTGGCCACATAACAGTGCCAAACCTTAAAAGTGCGTGGAAATGGTTGTGTGATGTAAGTTTCAAAGTAAACTATAAATAAATCTATACAAGCTAAGATTGAAGGTTGCCCATTGCCAAACCAGTTTTCTCCTAGTACACCTTTACACTGAAAGTAAAGCTGCTTTGTTGAATTTTGGTATTCTATTTCTTCAGAGAAAATGTTATAGATTATAGCTGGTTTCCAAGTAATGGAATTAGCGAGTTGGTTGGGGTGCTGAGAAATAGGCTATGACTTCATCAGAAATTATGGAATCTGTTGTGCTTGTTGTGGTGCCATTTAAGTGTTCTATTTGTTCACACGAGTTTTTGAAGCACAAATATTCAGGTCCGTCAAAGCTATTGAAATGAGCTAGCCATTTTGTAAGAAGGTATGTTGGTGAGCCTATATTGTTAATTGTTTATCTTGTGAATCTAGTGGATGCCTTGTATTGTAGGTGTAGATTGGGGTGTCCAGTTTTATTCTGAATTTCCCTTTTTATGGAAAGATGTCTACTTCTATTAGTTCTGCAAGTTTGTTTGATATACTGCAAGTAATTGCAATAAGTGAACCATTATGAAACAAATCAATTCAAAATCTTTTATTCTTTCGATGGTTACTGACCTGGCAAGAATCCCAGGAAAACTTCAAATTGCTGCTCAGGAACATTTTATAGGCAGGGGTAGTAAGGGGTAGTGATGCACCTCCTATAGCCTCTCCTACCCAATTCCCATCCTCATCCTGCCCGTGGTGCACCCTGCTTTTAACAGATGAGGCTCTGGGGACCGAATTACAGCGGTATAACTGTTTCATCTAAAATGGAGGAAATGTCATTTACATAGGTGCTGGCCTATCACAGCACAACAGCGTCCCTCAGAGGCACATGAGGGGAAGGTCGGTGGATCTAAATATCATCTATTTAGTCCTCCCGGCTAGGTCCGATGGACCCGTTGACCAACGATAGGTGTGGTCCCCCTTGCAAAATGGGGGTTTAAGTCGGGTGATGTAACTGCCACATTGTAAAACTGGTGCCCGTTACTGGTGCCCGAAAACAGTTACATGAAAGCCACATATACAAAATGTATATTAAACCAAACCTCTTGTACTGTTCTGAAGCTTTAATAACAGCAGCAAATGCTAACATCAATAAACTTGAACAAATACAAAATCAGGCTCTTCGCCTAATCACTGGAGCAGTTAAATCCACACCTATTGATGCCATGCTTGCCTTAACACGGACCCCATCAATAACAACAAAAATAGAAGAACAAGCATTGCTCCAACACGAGAAAATGTTACGACTGCCAAACTCTAAATGGAAAGAAGAGAACCTCCCCCATTCAATCCTTAAAACTCATAGTACTTTCCTAGAAAAGGTAACATAGATTAAATCCAAATTGAACATTCCTAACACCAGAGAAAATCTACTTATAAGAGAAAATCCATTGGAATTATTGCAACCTACCTTCAATTTGGAATTAATAGAGGAAATAAGTAAATCAGACACACCAAAAGAAATACAAAAACTTCTAGCTCTGGAAACAATCAATACTAGGTATCCCACAGAAGAATGGCTGCACATATATACTGATGGATCCTCGAAGGAAAACCTTACTGGAGCTGGAGTTACGTGTTCACATTTTTCCTTTTATCATTCTGTTGGCAGAGACACAACAAATTATGATGGAGAAATAGAGGCTATATACATTGCTCTCCGACAATTATTAAATCTTCCCTTAAATAAATTTAACAAGGCAGTAATTCTTTCAGATTCTAAAGCTGCAATTCAGGGAATATGTTCAAATACTACAAAGAAGTCAACAAAAATTAGAGAATGCTACAAAATGTTAACACAACTCCAAAAAGTTAATAAGACTGTTCATCTCCAATGGATTCCAGCACACTGTGGAGTCATGGGGAACGAAGCTGCAGACTCACTTGCAAAGAAAGGCACAACAATAAAACAAAAGTCTAAATTCAATTTCTCATATTCCTCAATAAAACGCTTGATCATAAAAAATTTTTGTCATTCATATTTACAAGAAATAGAAACAAATGCCAAAGATAAAAAATGGATTACACTACTTTCCAATCCAGATATAATCCCCCAGAGACCAAGGAAAACAGCTGTTGCAGCCTTCCGACTATTGACAAATCACGACTGCTTGGCAAGTCATCTCTACAGAATAGGTATCTCAGCCTCACCAATATGTGTCCTGTGTAACAATCCAACAGAAATGAATGAACACCACTTGAAGAACTGTGAAGCATTAAGATCAGAAGAAACTACAGTTCAAAAGTATTGGAAAGCACGAATGCTAATGGCTTCATTGCCAGATGCAAGGCACTAGAAAGCAACAACAACATTTTATAGGCATGTTACTATTATCACTATATAATATATTATTTTAACCTTTTCAAGGCTAGTAAAGATATTTCCATGTTTTCATTTGTTTGGCCTCTCTCATTATATTACATAGCTGTAGCATAAATTTGAACTAAATATAAAACAAGTGATTTTACAATGCAAAATTCACAGCTGCAGAATATTTTAATCTCTGCTATCAGTTATGGACAGACGAAAGTCATATGCTCATACACGTGCCTCCTACTGATGGACTGGATGCATTGAAACTTAAACCCTTAAAATTATTTTTGTTCTCTTCTATTAAGTAACCAAGTGAAGCGGCTTACATTTGGGAGTTTGTGGGTTCAATTCCTGTGACCGACCTTCCTTACCCACAGGGTTTTTTCCCGGGCCACTAGGCAAATGCTGGGAAGGATAATCACACCTTCCGAATTTCCTGTCCTTCCATTTGACTTAAAAAATCATTTCATTCATCCTTTGTCCCATTGGTTCTTTCAGGGTCGGAAGTGTAAGCGAAGGCATTAGGTGCAGCTTGACAGGGATGACATGCACACAGGAACTCTTTCTGTCCCTTGTCCATGGGATCCAGGTAGAGGGACGGCATATGGGGGCATTGGACCCTGCCAAGGTCCCCCTTGAAGGTCTAAAGACCTCGAGGTGTCATCAAACTTGGTAAACCTTAGGGACTTTAGTCAATGTCTGCACTACTAGTCTGCATCGGGCTACCTGCTGTCTCCTCTCATCTCATCCTCCTGGGGGTGGTTCATTGGGGGCATAGGTACAGTAAGCCTAGCTTCGGTGCCTATCTCCCTCTGTATCTCTTCTATTCCGATTCTATTCAGTACATTTTAGTTTGCTGACAAAGTAATATAAGTTAAAAATTTGCCAAATTAAAAGAAATGTGATAAAGAGCAGAATCTCTTTAGTGGAAGTATTAGTATATTTCATGTGTATATAATGCATATCTTGGATAATTTGGAAGCGATTTTTGTGTACATAGTTTTACAATAAATTTATGTAGTTATGCACTCTTTTAAGACATAAATTGTATTATTAAAGAAAATGTTATTTCATTTATTTCCAGCTTCTTCAGATGAAAACTCTGATCTTGCAGAAGAGATTGATGATACTGAAGTGAGAGCAAGAAAATATGGTGAAGCAGTGGTCAGCACACTTAGCACTGTGGCCTCAGTCCTTGAGTATCCAAGAGGTAAATATATCAATGGAGATAAAGTTTTTAGCCTATGAATGGTTAATGTGAATAAGAATAATTTCTACAGTTTCTACATAATTGAATGATTTAAAGTTGGTGTTTGTTCTGATTTTACATCATATATTGTATTCTCCTCTCTGGTATTAAAAGTTTTGAATGTTCACTGTTTACTACTGCTTAGGTAGTATACTACACTGTTGCTACACTTTTTGGCATAAGTATTTTAAGAGCTTAGAATTAAAAATAGAGCACCCAATTTTCTTGCATTTTACAGGAGAGCCAAAAAAAGTGCTTTTGTGTATGTCACTTAAATTTTTTGGTAAATACTTGTTAACACCTCATTTTTTGTTAACTTTTCTGTATTGGGAAATTACAAAAGTTAGGCAAAAGCCTACTGTAGAAACTATTTAGGCTTCTAAATGTAAAGCTCATGTCCAGTATAGGTTGCGCGTTTGTTCTTGAGAATGACCTTAAGCAGAAATCCAATGAGTAGGCCTACCCTTAATAAACAGGTCAGCAAATGTTTATGCTACAATAACAGACACCTCTGTTTTTCTCTGTCGCATTTGTGTATACAGTCGACTGCAAAAGTTTTGTGCGGTACGGATGTATGCATGCAACGAAAATAACAGTAATTCAGAGGAGGAAGATGAGGGAGAAATGTCGGGAATAGAAGAATGCAAGAAAGTTAAGTGGAAACAGTTATAGAGGTATAGTGTATAATACGTGTGGCTGATATTACTGGTAGTGTGATAAATCGATTTGTAGTGTTGTACTACTTCAGCCCAGAAGCATGTGCGTCACCTCACTGCAGACTGTACCTTCTCTCTGTCCATGCGAACATTCCCGGAAAAGCTGAGTAGTGACTCACATTCAACCTTTCATATAAAATTTTCATTCGTCAAGAAGTAACGCGGGACCTGTAACTGTGTTTGTAGCATTAACCAGTTCCAAAATAATATTTGTTGTTGTACATTTATATTATCCAGTATTTTAAGCAGTACCTTTACATTTATTTTGCATTCTGTAGATCCTACACAACAGGATGTGGAACATGTCAATATGTTTTACAATATTTACAATATAATTACATAGCACATATCACCTAGGCGGCCCGGGTTCGTTTTGTTCCGCACCTCTAGTTCTTGGGCCTACACCTCGACAGCAAACTCACATGGGAGCACCATATCCGCCATCTACGTGCTTCCTGCGATCGTTTGCTTCGAATACTCAGGGTCTTATCTGGGGCATCTTGGGGCGGCGATCGCACCGTCATGTTGAGGTTGTATGGCTCACTGGTTCAGTCCAAATTAGACTACGGCTGTTTTATTTATGGCGCGGCGTCTGTGTCTAAACTCTGGTTTTTAGAGACAGTACATCACACTGGTATCCGTCTCGCTACTGGGGCTTTCCGCACCACTAGAATCGATTGTCTGTATGCTGATTCTGGCGAACCGCCACTGTCTGTTCGACGCTCTTTGTTACTTTGTTCTTATGTGGCAAGGCTGGCCGCCCGTCCAGGTCATCCTTCGTTTCCACCCGTGTTGCATCCAGACCTCGCGCATCATTATATGCGAAATACAACTATCTTCCGTCCAAGTGGTATCCGGTTTCGAGAACTGCTTGTTGCACACGCCCTTCGACTGCCAGCCGTAGAGCGGCATTCACATGGCCGATGTCCTCCCAGGTAACTCTAGCGCACACACTTTAACCTGGAGGAATAGGTATCTCAGCCTCACCGATATGTGTCCTGTGTAACGATCCAGCAGAAATGAATGAAGAACACTTGAAGACCTGTGAAGCATTAAGATCAGAAGAAACTACAGTTCAAAAGTATTGGAAAGCACGAATGCTAATGGCTTCATTGCCAGATGCAAGGCACTAGAAAACAACAACAACAACTTTAACCTGGAGCTGTCGGGCTGTGCTAAGATAGACTCATTCTGTTTCGCCAACTATTCACGGAACTACTGGAACTACTTCCTGTCTGGTATTTACTGATGGCTCCCAGATGGGTAGTGCGACGGGTTGCACCTTTATATACAACGGTTACGCTCATACGTACCACCTACCAGATGCCAGTTCAGTATTTACTGCCGAGTTGTTTGCCATATTTTATTTCCTCCTTTTTATCTCCAGTTCAGGTCCTGGAAGTTTTATCATCTGTTCCGATTCTTTTAGTGCTCTTCAGGCCCTGCAACAGTTTATCGGCACCTTGGCATTGGTTGTTAAAATCCAGACATTGATCTCTCAGCTACTGTCTCGCAGATACCAGTTTGTTTTTACGTGGATCCCAGGCCATGTGGGTATTCCATGCAATGAGGCGGCGGATGCGGCTGCAAAGTCTGCATGTCGCCTTCCGCAGTATTATTCCACCCGTACGCTCCCCTATATAGATGTGCAGAAATATTTCTGTCACCATCTATTTGCTCTCTGGCAGGAATCTTGGGAAGCGTTATCTGGCACTCAAGGACACGGTACAACCCTGGCATACCAGCTGCAGGGATTCCAGGCGGGAAGAAGTGGTTTTAACCCACCTGAGGATAGGCCATACCCGAGCCACGCATGGACACCTTTTGCATGGTGATCCGGAGCCTATCTGTACGACGTGTAATATTCCAATCTCCGTCGCACATGTCCTTCTTGATTGTCCGCGATACGCTTGTGAGCGCCAGTCTGTTGGCTTGGGCCTTACACTGTGGTCAGTTTTAGGCAACGACCCAGTATCTGTAAATACAGTGCTGCGGTTTTATTCCACAATTGATTTTACGAAGCGAGTGTAAGGTTATTTTATTTTAGAGATTTTAGCCTTTTAGATTGCCTTATTTTTGGATTTTTAACGTTTTAGCATTTTTTACTTTGTAGTAAATCTTCCCTTAACCTCTTGAGGGATATGGACGTGAAATCACGTCCATTTAAAATGATGGATGAGCAATATGGGCGTGTATACACGTCCTGTGCATTTGTGCATTTAACCCCTATTTATCCCTTATCCAACTCAACTTATTTTAATTTTCCCTTTATGAAACATTTTAGTAAAGTCTATATACTTTATTGGCTTACCTTAATATGTTCTTTCTGCAGTGATTTACCTCAAAACAGGGATAAACACATAAGGGTAGGTACATTTCCACATTCGCAAATTCCCTTCTTGCGGCACACGAAACACTTTCGAGATGGGCGGGACTTCTTTGCTGTTGGTGGTATCCTTTTAGGATAATGTTTTCCTTGAAGTCTGGGGGGTGCAGGGGTTTTATGATTTTCAACCCCCAACGTGGTATTGTTCAATTAGGCTGCAAGTTATTTATAGTCGGTAGTCAAGGTCAGTCATTGTCCTGTATGGGTTTAGAGAGCTGTCCAAATCACCAAACAATTGTATATGGTTATATCCAGTTGGTGCAAAAACACCTTTTTATACCACTTCTCCCTTCAGCTACAAGCAGGAAAGTATATGTATGTATTTCAACAAAGAAAGACACGGACTCTACTAAGTTACAAAATTCGCGTAAGCAAAAGTTGCAATGTGCCTCAATTCTGATGACTCAAGAGACCACGCATACAGTAGGGCTTTATTACACAGTATGCTGACGCATAAGCCACACATACAATGGGTGTTTCTTTACTGTTTCTTTCCGAGAACTTATATTAGATGCGTTCGACAGAGCAAAGTTGACTTTTCACCACAGTGAAACAAAACTGTGCCATTTCAACGTTTTGTAAATACAACTCAACTTTACTGATGACGTACATTTATACTGCATATAACGAGTTTTATACCAGTTTTTGTTTCATTAAAATAACTTAATATTTATACAAAATACAGCTGTGTGTATACGATGCACTTTAAATGCCCTGTGCTGGATATTGGGTAGCAGTTCTCAACTCGCGGACGTTTTAAATGGCCATCGCTCAAGAGGTTAACAGGATTTCTTGGTTTGCTTTTATTTCTAGTTGTACATGTTTACATAGTTGCAATCTTGGTGTCACCACATGTTTTCCCATTCAAATTTTGAAGGATTTCATATCTGTTACATAAAGGAATTGGGATGGTACTCTCACCTGTCGTTCTACTGCATCTTATTTGAATGTTTCTCGTCTGTTTTTGCCATTTATCGTCCTTTTGTTTATTTTGGTGCACGTGTTTGCTATACAGATTTCCATCTTGTTCTGTCGCTTCATTCTTCTGCTTTTCTTTTAAAAGCAGAGCGACTTGAGCTTGGAGTTCTTTGTTTCCTTTTTTATGTAGGATTATTTCTTCCTGGGCCTTTTTTAGGTCTAAATTCAAAAGGTCGAGTATCAGCTGCAAGGATGCTATTGTTTCTGCCTCTCACGCTGGACCATTATCACACACTTGCTTCATAATTCCGTTTTTCTTGGCTTCTGTATTATTGAAAGTGTTACCTTCATTTCCTTCACTTGCACTACCTCTAATAAACATAGTTTTGTTCTCCTTCCCCTCCACTTCTACATTATTAACTGTAATACTTTGAAAATGTTGCACACAGTTTCTTGTCTGAACACCACTTAATGTCATCTTGTATTGACCTTCCTTTAGAAACTTAGTGGTCATTCATTTGTTTTATATAAGCTTATGTAGAATCAAATTCATTCTAAAGCTAATACCAGAAAGCTGGACTAATTAATATGAGTAATGGCAATAAGTAACAAAAATGACATCTAGTGGCATGCTATATAAAACTATGTAAATAGAGCACCTATTGGTGAAGATGTTTACTAACAGGTGTTAGCCACATTTACCATGCATTTCACAGCTCAGAAAAGCATTTTTTAGGAAAATGTCCTTATGCGGATATGAGAGATGGAGGAAGTGAGAGAAATAGAAAGAGAGAGCAGCAAAACTTAAAAATTGGTTAAAGATGAAATCTGGCATTTATATCGAAGTTCAGAGACTTCCAAGGACATAGCACAGAGCATTTGAAGAAAATGCTTCCTGCCCATCCCAAGCTACCCTTTGTTATTTTTTGTTTTCAAAAATGGCTAATGAGGTGGACAGTATCTTACTAAACAAAAAATGTCTAATAAAATGTTTGTGACATTGACCATTTCTGTTTTAATTTTTAAATACTTCATACTTTTCTCAGCTACAAATAGCTATTCTTTATTTTTTGTGTTCATGCAAAGAGAAAGTCGTTACATACTGTATTGTCCAAAAAATAATCTGCCACAGCATGTGAGTCACACCCCTAAACTTCAAGGATGAAATAAAGAAGTATATTTTACACGAAAATAAGCACGCTGATTAAGAGGAGAAAAAATTCCAGGAATTTACTTTTACTTACTTATATATACCACAAGCATTTGGTCTAACATACGATACAACTACATTGGCACGTAACATGCTGGTACCATATTTTGGCACAACCTACAACTGTAAGTTTGAAGCTTGTATCATAACTGTGCTGAATCCCTTGACTTGATGAAGCTTTTCCCTCTTAATGGTCGTTCATATCAACATAAATCAGGCTTTCTTATCGTGTATGCATGAAAAAAATAATGGAAGTAATATCAGTATTAATAGTGATGGGTATCCACCTTAAATTGAATTAGAAGCTAATGAAACAATATTGGTAGATGCACACAATATTAATGCCAATGAAATACTGATAAAAGTTTGCATTATTGCATAATGAAATGCTTTGCTGCCAGTTTCTGTTACTGATACTGTTTGTGTTGTTGCAAATGAGCATAATTTTTTGCAGCAAGGGGATATAAAAAGACAAGGTAGTGGACATTAGCCGCATCCTAACTTTTCAAGGATGAAATTTGGATCAAAGGGGTAGCTTATGGTAGTGACCAACTTTGAAAACATTGGGCTGTTGCTTTAGCCTACTGTATTCTTTTTATACCTGCAAGAAAATGTGTGAGTAATGAAGTTGTTTTTTTTTTTTTTTTTTTTTTTGTATTAACAAGAAGTAGATAGAAGAATAAGCATTTGTAAGATTAGTTTGTAAATGTGTGAGTAGAGAAAGTCATGTGAGTGCAACACATCACTTTTCTATATTGTTTTGTCATGTTTGTTAAACTTTATACTGAAAACAAATCTTTTTGTGAAAATTGAATTTCAAAATATTGATATACCATGTGTGATGCATTCATGTGCAGTATTTTAACATACATTTTTCAGGACTTATCAAGGACACAGCACGTCCTGCTTATTGGGTTCCTGATAATGCAGTAACAAATTGCTGCTGCTGTGATGTCCAGTTTTCTGTAACAGTAACTCTCCACCATTGCCGAGACTGCGGTCAAGGGGTATGTAATGATTGTTCCACAGGCAGACGACCAGTTCTACATAGAGGCTGGGAAAATCCTGTGCGTGTCTGCAACAAATGTATGAAAAAAGACTGAATCCTTTAGTAAGCCAAAGATTAAAGTATCTTAGGGCACAAACCAATAAAAGGCTACAAACAAGGTTTACCATTAAACAAGATGTTCATTAACTATGGAATCATGATGTTTTATGTTTGGATACATTTAATTTTGTAATATTTTTAAATGTTATTGTTTCCTTGCTCTTTTGTAATCAAATGATATATTCTTTTAGAAAACTGAAGATATATAAAAATAGATCTAAGACAATATTGTTTATACATGTACATAAATGTACATTTAGAAATATGTATATTGAATAGGGAGGTTATTGTACTCAAAGCAGGATATGCAAAGGAAATTTGGATGTATGTATAGTGACTCTATGCTTATGAAACAAAAAAAAAGAAAGAATATTAGCTTACAAAAATTACCGAAGGGCACGGTTTTAAAGTAAAAGTATGTTAGACTTCTGTTCTGGGAAAATGAGCAGCAAAGTTAAGCAAGAGAGACGTGTACTTGTGCATGTTTATATTAAAAAGCTATTACTGTTCGCTTCAATTCTCCTGCATATGGCAGTAGCCAATAGGAGTAAGCTACAACATAGCCATATTTTGTGCTTGTGCATGAGAGATAGACATAGTAGCATGTGTGCAGCGTAAGAATAGCATTTTGCTGTGCACTTTACAGAGAGCTATTAAGTGGAACTGTAGATCAAAACTAAAATTTGATTAATCAGTTAAACTAAATAAATGAGAATAGAACTATTGACTTGTTCCACACACAGCAGCACCTAACTCTTGGCACTTTTTAAAATCAAGTTTTTACCTTTTCTTGTCACTTGAGTTCTGTTTATAAAACTCATACAACCTACATACAACTTTTCGTGCTTGACTACGTAAAACACTGTATTTTTTCCCACTTCTGTCGCTAATACAATCACTTGCTTTACTTACCAGTGTTACAAACTTCTACATATTCATAGAACTGCTCATTATCTATACTCTGTTCATCAAGAGATTAGAGGAGACGTAAACAAAGCCACGTGCGTTTTGACCACAGCGCGCCCTCTTGACGCTTTCGCCGTGTAAATAGTCCCTTGAAGAAATACTGTTACTAAGGTCTGAAATGTTACTTAATGTTTGCTAATGCATAAACTAAGTGTACTATAGCATAGTTAAAGTGTAAGAATACGCAGTTAAGTGAATCTGTAACCAGCGTAATTCATTCTGCGTGCGCATCAGTATGAATGTAACATGGCGGAACAAGTGAGTTGTGAAACCTAAGTGCGGCAAACCGTTGCGAAGTGGTGAAAAAATAATATTGAACTATTATCAAGTTCTGCGAGAAATATCCTGAACTTGCTATTGAAGACGTGATGAAATTAACATCTGAGTTAACCGGTGTGTCAGTTGCAAGTATTTACAACACACGCAAAGAAAAATCGTCAGTTGGTGAAGTTCCTGACTAAAAGCAACCACATGCCAGATAAATGGTGGATGTAGTTTGCGACGAATTTGTGAGATCTGCAATCCGTCGAAAATTTCACCAATTCTTTGTTAACAATGAACTTCCACCTTAAACGAAGTGCTGTTGGCAGTTAACTCTGATCACGATCTTCCAGATTTAAAACGAACTTCCCTCCACAAGCTGCTTCTGGAGATTGGTTTCGAGATTGTGAGCAGGAAATGGAAAAGTGTTATTGTGGACAGAGATGACGTAAGTAGCAGTTAATTTCCATGTGCTACATGTTATTTGGATCAAGTAAATATATCCTTTTAGTAGTGTAAAATGCATATTATACCTATGCATAGCAGTAGGTAACTGTGTTGTGTCATTGTGAAAGCACGTGGCCGCGGAGTGATACAAACCGGTGCTTTGTTTATATCTCCTCTAATCTCTTGATGAACAGAGTATACCTGTTCTGTCCCCTGATCAGAGTAATTAGGGGTATATTAGGGGAAAGAGGGAAGCATAACAGTACATTTATTTACAAAGGTTATTCACACTTCTGTTAACAGCTCAAGGTCTGCTTCGGTTCTGACAAAATACACGTAAATATGATTTATAAATACCAAATGACTGAAGCTAAAATTATACTCTTTTCTCGTACATGCTTGCACGATCATTCTGTTTATATCTAACATAAGTTTTAAGCTTGTAATAAACCATTAATATCCAAGTGTTAATATAGTAAATACTAAGTGAGACAACGCTTATTCGGACTAAGCAATGCTACAGGTCTGTGATTTGCTACAGCCTTGGAATCTCTGAAGGTCATATGCAGGAGGTTTGATGCAAACCTTAGGGTTATATTTGTTAACAGAGATACACATTGTTTACATTTTACATCATAAGGTGGATTGCAGAAAAAATTACTTGTTTACACCTTAAGATGCCTTGATGAGTAATCATTACATTAGTTGCAGATTACCATTACTTACATACTGTTCAGACAGCGTTTAGTTAACATTGGCCAGGTTAGAACATTACCTGGATGAAAGAAGCTTGGATAGTATCTTTCGTTATATCTGGCATTGATTTCTATCAACTAAAATTTTGAATTGAAGCAAGCAGTGCCAAACATGTGTTCAGATAATTTTTGCTACAGAAATTACCATAAAAATGTGTGAAACTTTTCAACTGTAGAAAAGATCTTGTCTGAATTTATCAAGGATTGATGTGGTGGAGAGTAAAGCATTTATTAGTAGATTAGAGAAGACAACTGGACAAAAAAGAAGAGCTTTCAACAGTTGTACATATCTTACATACATACACATGATAGCAGTACTGAGTTTAAAGTAGTTCTAAAATTTCATTCAATACAATCACATGCAACCCCTGACAGAATTACTTTTGTTGACAGAGATGGCGTAAATGATTATTCTTATTGCTTCAGTATCTTCCCATGCACATTAAGTACTTTTCCCTAATACGTGCATATAGCTTTTTTGTGAACTTTCACACAGTTCTTCGTAAAAACTGTATTATCTTCTGAGTAGTAAAACTTTCCAGTTGTTTTTCCAAAATGGTGTTCTGGTAGGCAAGTGACGCAATTGGAGGTTAAATGTTATTGTTGGTGTTGAACAGCAGCTATAAGCATTTACTTTAGATGGTGTATAGTGCTGAATAATGCTATTGCAGTATAGGAGTCATATTTAAGGTTGAAGCATACAAGGCTTATGCCGAAAATTTTTAGTAGCGTATCAGAAAAACAATTTTATTTAGAATGTAACTATTACAACTTTTCAAAATACTCTCCCTGAGCACTTATACATTTTGCCGTCCTTTGAAACCACTTAGAAAACGTCTCAGTCCAAGCTTCTTTAGGGATGTCAGTGCACTGTTGAATGCAGATATGGTCTCTTCATTAGATGAAAAACGCTGCCCATATATTTTTTTTTTTTTTTTTTTGGTCTTTGGGAACAGGAAGAAGTCACGAAGTCACATGGGGCCAGATCAGATGAATAGGGTGGATGCAGCAAGACTCACACCTTTTCTTTCTCCGAGAAGTCAACTGTTCTGGCATCCATGTGTGCTGAGTCATTGTCTTGATGCAAAAGAAGATGCCCACTCTTTGACTTTGGGTGCTGTGACCTCAATGTAGCGATGACTCGGCAGGTATTCACTCAGCATTAACTGTGTGATGTGTGTCCAAGGACACAGAGGTGAGATGACCCATCTAAGTGAAGAAAGTGGCTACCATCTTCTAGAACTTTTGTGGATGGTTGCTCACATAGAAAGCACCATACTGAAAACTGCCCTTTGTTTCAGGGTCATAATGGTAGACCCATGTTTCGTCACTTGTGATGATAATGTAAGTGTCCTAAGACCATCCTTTGTCAAATTTCTTGAGCATAAAACAACACCCATCAACTCATGCATCCTTTTGGACTTGTGTTAGGGTATCTGGTACCCAACAGGCCCATCTCTTAGGGCCTGTACTACGATCTCCGGTTAAGGTTTCGGTTAACAGTTAATTTGAAGTTACACCCAGATGTCAGTATTACGACCTTCGGTTAAGGGCTAACTGAGAGTTATTTCTGGAGGTACACTAACCGCAACCTCAAGTAGGGGTTAGTGCGTTAACTTGGAGTTTACTCGTGTTTCACACACAAAAATGGCGTACCTCCTATCACAATTGTATGTCCACAGCGACTCTGAAGATGAAATGCTGGCTCATTATTTAATACAAGAGCGAAGAGATTCAGAATGCGCAAAGATAATTTCGAGGAGTGAACGTGGAAGAGTTCCAACAAATATACAGGTTATCAAAAGCTTCGACATCTGGAATTTTAGCGGAAATAAGGCATCGAATAGAATTTACGACAGAATGGCAGTTTTCAGCATGTATATAACATTATACCAGCATATTTGTATATTCCCGACATTCTTAAAATGAAATAAATTAAACCAACATAAATTGTAGGTATTTCTTGATGGGCATTAGGTTAGGGAAATATAATTCTAGAGCCCAGTAAGTGTAGTGGATTGACACAAACAATACGATGTTTTGTGCGATTTTCGTTACATCGGCACCACGTTTTAACTAACGCAAATGTAATAAACGTAGCATGGCAAATTACACATTTTGCGAACAGAAAATTCACGGAAAACTATACAATATGTAGGTACACAAGTTCAAAAACACGCCGAATAAGATCATTATCTTTAACTAACGTTGCATGTTATTCATTGTGGGCAGAACGATTACCTTTTAAATAGTAAACGTTGCATTATATTCATTGTGGACACAACGATTTTGCGCTTCTTCAAAGCACTTCAAGGCTCTGAATGAATAGTAAATAAAACAGAAGCTATTTTTAGGTTATGCAATGTGTACAAATCTTCAAACCATCCCACACATCTGTGATGTGCTTTACCCACGAGATAGCATTGCAAACACAGCAAAAGCCTAGTAAAAAATGTTACCAACTGCTCTCAGGGCATCATAATCTTCAGGGTAACAAACCTACAGTTAAATTGAGTTCGTAATACGAGGCACCGAGCCTAACTAACAGTTAGCGATAACTGAGAGGTAACAAACCGTGGCTAGTAACTGGAGATCGTAATACAGGCCCTTAGTAAGGCCCAAATAATTATGAATGATGATCTGCACCATAGTCTATCCAATATTTAGGGTCCCTTCAATGTTACAAAATGTGAGATGATCTTCAATTATTTTCCTCACAGCATCAATGTTATCTTGGGTCACTGCTATTGCTGGGCGACCAGTACAAGGTTTATCTTCAAGAGACTCCCAAACTTTCAGAAATTCACCAAACCAATTTCCAACGGTGGCCCTAGAAGGGGAGGACTTACCAAAAACATGTACTAAAGAAGAGTAGCATTCTTCTGCATTTAACTACTTTTTATAGTCATAATATATCATTGCACAAAAATTGTGGCACAACAGATCCGTCTTGCTATGCATCTGACTCAACAGTGCCTCCCCTTCATTGGCTGTTTGCAGTGTTGTGTGAAATCCTGTCGGGTGCACCCTCCAAGGCAAAAAGACATTGCTCTTTTAAACTAAAATAATCTCATTGTTGCTAGACTTTCTGTTTAAGAGCTGCTAAAAATTTTGGCACTGTCCTCGTACTAGCTCGCCAACAAAAATTTGTATTCATCTTTTTTTGAACCTCAAGTGCACACTTAAACAAGTTCAAAATGCAGAACAGCATGCAGCAACCTAGAGTAAGATTGACTTCCATAGTGAACCATAATTAAAGTTAGCACTCTACAAATTCCATGTGATACTAAACTACTTGTGAAGTAATTTATTCCTTTCAGGTACTCCCAGAGTAAATTACTGCAGAAATAAATGTCTGAGAGCATTGTCATATGTAGGGCCTGGATTTTGATGACTTTGCATCTTTTTTCTGATGCTGCTTGGGCAATGCCACGTGGTAAATATATCTCATAACATTTTAAGTGTAATTAGACCAATGTTAAGGCTTATTTTTTCTGCATTTTAGACATTTTTATCTGATAGGGCATTTTTTACAGTTTATAAGCATATTTGTCATTTTTTAGAACAAATTCAAACTAATACTTTTTGGCACTTTTTAAGAGTTTACTTGCATTCTTATATTAATAGAATTAGGTTTCACAACCTCAAAATTCTTGGAAATCTATTGGAATATGTCTCCCCTATTCATATTTTGTTAAACATTTGTACTTGTCAACAATGGATTAGTACGTCCAACTTAACGGTTTATCTAAGTAAAAACAAATTAGAAACTAAAAGCTTCACTTATCTTAGTAATATCACACCAAAGAACTTGTAATATTACTAAGATAAGTGAAGCTCTTAGTTTCTAATTTGTTTTTACTTTAGATTCTTCTTGCTTCACTGTTAATAGCTTCATTATTTCCTTATTTAACAGTTTGTCTATTGTAAGATGGACTTGTCCTCTAAAAGAATATGGAGTGAATTTACTTGCTACTTTTGAGGGCTGCATCATGCCTACTGTTACAATGCAGTCTTCACAGAGCAGAAGCCAGTAGTTGAGGTGATATTTGTACTTCATCGTACTGAAAGTAAAAGCAAGTATTTGCAGAAAATGGAAAATCAAATGAAATTGGTGAAATCAGTTGCAAGTAATCTACAAGGGTTACCCAGAAAGTAATGCACCACATTTTTTTTCTTAAACAACAACTATAGTATGAATGTGAAACTTGAGGTATGCATTATTTGAAATTTCTGGAGTGCGCACACAAATTTCCCATTTCCGCCGACAGCTGCATCAGTGTTTCAGAATGGCGTCTGTAAATGATGTGTGTTACAAGCAGTGTGCGGTCATTGAATTTCTCACTGCAGAGAAAGAAACTGTTGGAAACATTCACAAACATTTGTGTGCAGTTTATGGAGCATCTACAGTCAACAGAAGTACACACAGAGGATGAGGCAATTAGAAGGCGGTTTGGCAGAGCTCCAAGATTTGCAGCCTTCGGGGAGGTCATTCACAGCTGTCAATCTGACAAGATGCAGCTTGCTGATGTGTTCATTTGTGAGGACTGATGCATAAGGACATGGCAGTTGGCACTAAATCTGTCAATCAGCAAAGGAAGTATGGATGCAATCATCTGTGCTCTTGATTACTTCAAAGTGTGTGCACAATGGGTTCCGCACTGTCTTATGGTGGAATACAAGTCGCTCAGAAAAAAAAATTTCTTCTGAGTTGCTGCAGCGGTTTGAAGCTAAAGGAGAAGTCTTCTTGTCCCAAAGTGTGACAGGTGATGAAACCTAGGTTCACCGAACCGAGCCTGAACCAAATAATAATCGATGGAGTGGCATCATGCTCACTCTCCATAGAAGAAAAAATTCCAAGTACCTACTTTCACTGGGAAGGTCATGATTACTATGTCATACTCACTGATATGATGCCATTGGGCAACACATCATTAACCCTTTGCGGTCATATGTTGACATATGATCGACAGCAAAACTCTTCACGTTTTCTCGTCTTAGTTAAAAGAAGTAACGCTTCTGGCAGCATGTTATAGGCATCATAGTGTTCGTGGAAGCTTTACCCAGCCTATACTGCCATCTGTTTGGAAATTCTTTTAACTATTTCAATATACAGAGGAAATGTTTCTTTCGGGGATGCACAGTATTTTGCAACGGCTTTGAACACGTATAAACCAGGTCCTTCCGGGATTAGAAAATGAAAGTTTGATGTTTTGTGCGATGAAGGTGTGGAAGAATTAAGGTTAATGATTCAGTCTGAGTTGGATGCAGTGAGTGATGACGATGTGGACAACGAATTTGAAGAGGAAAATGATGTGGAACTATCCAGTGCTGAGGAATCTGTAAGTGAGAGTGAAAGCAACACAAGTGCTGCGAATGTTGCGTGTACTGATACATGGAAATTGATAGGCAAAACTGACCAGAAGCCCAAAGAATATACCTTTTCCAAGAATGTAGGTTCAACACTGAATCTTGCCTTTGATGCTGAGCCAATTGAATACTTTAGTTTATTTTTTACTGATGAGTAATATCTCAAATTGCTAAGGAAACAAATAGATTCGCGAGAGAAAAAATTGCTGCATTACAATTGTCCCCACGCTCTATTTGGAAAACTTGGGCTGATGTGTCTGCAGTAGAAATGAAAGGGTTTTTGGGGATAATATTGAACATGGGGCTTGTTTCACTTCTGGAACTAAAGGATTACTGATCCACTGATAGGACAACTCAAATAAACTTTTTTCTGTGATGTTATGCCTCAGGATAGATTTTTGCAGATTTTCTGGATACTACTTGTAGGGGATGATTCACAGAATATCATCCCATGGGGTAATTGAATTTCTGGAAAAAAATTCAAGAACACTTTTTATCAGGTAAAAATATTGCCATAGATGAATCAACTGTGGGATTCAAGGGCAAAATAAATGTTAAAACATACAATCCTAAAGGACCCACAAAATGGGGTATCAGGATGTTTGTTTTGGCAGATAGCGATACTGGCTATGTTCACAGTCTTATTCCCTGCTATGGAAAGTACACTGGGCAAATTTGTAATTTATCGTATCCTGAAAAGAAATTCAGTACGAGAATTGTACTATCTCTGATAGATCGCCTTGGACTTTGTGCTTTTGGAGTTAGTGGCTATCATTTATTTACAGATCGTTATTATAGTAGTGTAGATTTAGCACAGGAGTTAGACAGGCGTGAATGCCACACCACGGGCACTATAATTGTTGGTACGGTTGTTGTTGTTGTTGTTTTCTGGTGCCTTGCATCTGGCAATGAAGCCATTAGCATTCGTGCTTTCCAATACTTTTGAACTGTAGTTTCTTCTGATCTTAATGCTTCACAGGTCTTCAAGTGGTCTTCGTTCATTTCTGCTGGATCGTTACACAGGACACATATTGGTGAGGCTGAGATACCTATTCTGTAGAGATGACTTGCTAAGCAGTCGTGATTTGTCAATAATCAGAAGGCTGCAACCGCATTTGAAATTTGCCTAAAGATGTCCCCACCCGGAGATCCGATTGGGGGACAGTTTTAACTCCGGAATATTTATCTTTAGGACTCATATTCATGTATGTGGCTTTCATGTAACTGTTTTCTTAACGGGCACCAGTTTTACAATGTGGCAGTTACATCACCCGACTTAAAACCCCATTTTGCAAGGAGGACCACACCTATCGTTGGTCAACGGGTCCATCGGACCTAGCCGGGAGGACTAAATAGATGATATTTAGATCCACCGACCTTCCCCTCATGTGCCTCTGAGGGACGCTGTTGTGCTGTGATAGGCCAGCACATATGTAAATGACATTTCCTCCATTTTAGATGAAACAGTTATACCCCTGTGATTCGGTCCCCAGAGCCTCATCTGTTAAAAGCAGGGTGCACCGCGGGCAGGATGAGGATGAGAATTGGGTAGGAGAGGCTATAGGAGGCGCATCACTACCCCTTACTACCCCATTGTTGGTAAGGTAGGCAACCCAAAACCTGTGAAGCTAGGGGTTTTGAAAAAACTAAAATGTGGTGAAACCAGTTCTTACCGGAATGGCAACGTGTTGGTTATGGGGTGGAAAGACAAAAGGGTAGTCTTGACAATTTCTACATTTCATGATACCTCTGTGGAAAACTACAACAATTTTGACGGAAGGTACAAGAAAAGATGTAGAAAAGCCGCTGTGTGTGCTTGATTATACCAAACACATGGGAGGCGTAGATCGCAGTGACCATTATTGCGCAACATATGCTTTTATGCAAAAATCGTTGAATTGGTGGCGCAAATTATTTTTCTGGTGCCTGGAAGTAGCAACAGTAAACTCGTACATTTTTTACAAGGTTCGAAAATTCCCAGGCAAGCACTCATCCCTTGTCCTATGTAAAATACAGAAGGTCAATTGTTGAGAGTCTGGTGAAAGGCATAAACAACCCAAGACCAAGGTCACATCCCGGTACAGCTGAGAGAGAGGAAAGGCTAAACAATGCACCACATTTTATATACCAAGTTGAGGGATAAAAAGGCACAGACTGTATTGTCTGCAGCAATCGAAAAGTCAAGGGGGCAAGAAAAGAAACTTAACATGTGTGCAAATAAAGCGGCCATGTGTATCAGCGAATGTTTCAAATGCTATCATAAGCTTGTCAATTATAAAAAGTAATTGTCATGTCATAGTGAGAAGTGTGTGATTTGTATATGGTAAGTAGTGTTCATGTGACCGTTTACATTTTATATACATTACTATTTATGGCCGAATGCTATTTCATTGATACATGTTTTTTATGACATGGATACTTTATCTCGGCCTAAAGTGTTTACAAACTTAAAACAATTGAAAAATTCCCATATTAGTGGACAGTGTAAGCAGCACAAACTGTTCCAGTGCATCAACAATTCTCCGTTTAGCTCAGCTGCGTTTGATAATCATCAGCAGTGTAAGTAAGTACAGTAACACAGGCCACTTTTGCATGAAGTTTTACTCCCATTTGCATAGCTCTAGCAGCAAATTTAAAGCTCTGTCCAGGCTGCAGAAATTTCTTCCCAGGACTACGACTGGAAGGGGTTAATTCTGAAGTGTTTGTGCACACATTAATGAAACTCAAGCAGCACTTCCATCGACTTCAGTGCCATAACCCAGGTGATTGTTTGCTTCAGCATGTTAATCCTCAGCCTCACACAAGTTTGAGAACTTGGGAACACATCACTAAACAGGATTGTGCAGTTTTACCCCATCCACCCTACAGCCCTGACCTAGCTCCCTCAGATTTTCATTATGGAAAGGAGTGGCACCAACAAGGCTGTGTCTTGCTGGACATAGAACGGGAGGGAGATTGCATGGAAAAATAGGGAGTATAGAAAAGACATTCTTTCTTGTGTTTCACTGTGTTCAATAAATAACTGTTGAAGAAAAAAATTGTGGTGTATTACTTTCTGTACAACTGTCGTAAGTTGTGTGGAAGATGAAATGGGCAAACTTGTCTTTGCAAAAAAGGAAATGTTTTGAACAAGAACAGTGGATATGATATGCTTGCAAGATAGTTAACGTTTTGTTGGGTAAGAAATATTCTCTCAATGAAGAAGAGCTGGAAATTGGAAATCCAGTTGTTTAAGCATGCCCCAGTGTCTTCTGTTGATGTTTAAAGAAGCTTCTCTGTAAGTCCATAACAGACATGACAGTCTTTCAGATTTGAAAACTTACAAAAGGTGTTTGTAATGTATTGTAATTCAGTATTCAGTAATAAAGTGTAAATGAAATGAGCAAGGAGATCAACAAATGAAGGCAGTTTTTAGGCCATTCTATGTTCTTTTAGGTCATAAATCATCATTTGGAGGTAATTTTTTTAATGTTCTTCAGGTCATCAAAATTTGGGTCCTAGTCATGGTGTTGCTACAGAAGTAAACAGTACAAATATATTAGACTTGGTTGGAATAATCCACCTGTTCATTTTACTACAGTACCATATCATATTTGGAGGAAGATACTTTGAGGTTTTCATGGATTACTTAGATTCATTGATAATCTTTACAGAAAAGAACAATGGGAATGCAATAGTGCTGTGATATCCATATATCTCATCTAGAGAGAGTCAAGGAACGTTTCATTATTAGGAGAGCGTCCTTGAAATTCCTTTTGAATCTACTTGGGACATATTTACAACAAAACTGAAGACAGGAATTATCAACTGTATCACCCAAATTGCAATTATTATGATCCTGCAAGTGTTCTGTACCAGAACATTTCAGAATGTTACAGGTGATTTTATTGTATTGTTAGTGTTTTTTAGGTTAAGAGCAAGGTACATAAATAGGCCCACAAATGATTGAGAGCGTTCAGAAAATAAAAGACAATTCTTCACTTTTGTAAATTTTTCACACATGCTGTGTACAATTGACTGTACTCATGTTCCTATTTTGTGCCCATTCTATTGTGAAGTTTTGTGAAACTGAAAAAGGTTTTATCCATTAGCATGCAAATATGAAAAGCTGAACATTGTTTTCAAAGAATTTTAAGATGTTCTTCAGTATGTTTTCTGTCACTAAAAGCATTAAACTTGTCCGTCACAACTTTCCAAGCATTTCTCTTTATATCTGTATAGAACGAATTGTGCACTGAATCTACTGCTTCCCATCCATTATCCAGTACCCATACTTGAACACCATATAAGATTTAAGCTTCTGGCCTTGTATTACACAGCATGTTTATAAAGTCACTTACTATTTTTCACTTAAACAACATTTTTTGCTAAACAACATGAATATATATTTAGACTTTTAAACACAAATTCAGTACATTTCACTGTGATGACCCCACAAATCTAAGCACAAGTACCATTGTTTCTCTGTAGCCTGAAACACCCTTGCTAACATAATATCTGACATCTGTTCCACAGTTGCAAAAATGCAGTTTTTCAATTGTTCAAGGCCATAGATTTTCACCTGATACACCTAAGACTTAATAAAACCCAGGCAAAAAAGTCCATTGGGTTCAAATTCGGCAAACGGGGAGTTCAAAGTCTTGGGGATACACAGCCAATTCATCCCACAGGAAAAGTGTGTCAGGTACTCCCAGATAGCTCTGCCAAAATGGGGAGGTGTTCCATCTTGTTAGACTACAGAATTCAAAATGCCATCTTGAATCAACCGTGTCAAAAAACTGTTGCAGTAAGTCAAGATAGTGATACAAGTTACTGTTCACTCAGCAAACATGGAGGGTACATATATTTCTTATTTTATGATTCCCATCCACATGTTTACCTTTGGCTAGTCCCTTTCCCAGTCCTGTAATGCATTTGACTGTTCATCTGCCCAAATCTGACAGTTATGTCTGTCCACAGGTCCACAGATGTGGAATGTTGCCTCGTCGCTGAACAGAACATGCTGCATTAAATTTTTGTTTCTAACAGTATCCAGTAAGTCATAGCGCAAAGCCTCTCTGGCATTTTCTTCATCTACTCCTCTAGTTGATGCTGAGGGGCTGTGAGTAACTGCTTACTGAATCCTTGCACAGTTTAATCTGCTACAGCTGGCCTACCACTTCGTTGTTTGTCAGTAACACTACCAGTTCACCTAAATCTGTTCACTATGTTCTTAAGAGTGTGTATGGTGGGAGCTGGTTTGTAAAAGTTGCACATGAAATTGTTCCGCACTTCATTATATGCCATTCCATGCTGTCGGTAAGAAACAATAGCTATTCTTTCTTCTATTGTGTACATTACTTTAGATTATCTGAAAAAAAAAAAATGTAGTATTAAAACAGAAATGGTAAGTGACTTTATAAATACCCTGCATATTGCTTCCAACTATTTTACCTCTATACTAAGTTCAGTCTTAGGTTTGTCCGCGTCAAAACAAACCCATGTGACCAGTGCACCGTGGTACAACAGGGGAGCAATGCGTGCAGGGAAATAGTCCCATCCTAGTAATCTGAGTTTTACAATGAATTTATCGATAAATGATGTAATATTCTACACAAATACCTAAGAGGTTAATTAACGCTGATGTATACTGATAAACAGAGCTACAAGTTCCAACATGCAACTCGTGAAATTACCTGATATCCGAGTGTTGTTTACAGCCAGCAGTTTCTATTTAGAATCATGGCGGACAGCCGCGGTGAATTTGCTCTTGCGTCTTTGTCGACTTCTGCAAAGCATAACGCGGGAAAACCATTGACTAGTGGTGAAAAACCAATAGTGTTTAACGTGTATTATAAGTTGTGTGAGAAATATCCAACTTTTCCCATCAAAGAAGTAGCGAAATTAACTTCTGAGTTCACCGGTGTTTCGAGTACCAGTATAAACAGTGTCGCAAAGAAAAGTAATAATTATGACATGTGCATCGTTTATTTTGTTCTGACTATCAATCTTATCGTCTCTAGTTACATGTTAGTCACTCTTTAAATTGACGGAATAAGGTATCATATCCTTTCTGTTACGTATTGCATGCACTCACCACGTGGTTGTGACAGTATTTCTGGCGCGAATGGCGGAAGGATACATTATAACTGTGAACTGGCCACCTGCTGTAAGTTTCGCGCGGATCAACCTTAGAATGAATAGATAGTAGTTGTATTTTGGACAGTCATCCTTTAATAATTGACACAGTTGGTTTTACTTTACTTTGTGTGTCCCATCAACCTGCTCCATCCATTTTAACCCAAATAGATGCAGTCGCATACCACCTTGCACTCTGAAAGTGCATACACCTGTGTATTTCTAACCTATCTTATATGTTTTTGTTATTTTATATACACTTTTTTTTTTAAATAAGCATATTGATTACATTGTGTTGCTTAACTTTGCAATTGTTGTCAACCTTTTTTTTCCATTCCATGAATTGTATGCCTATATTCAGCAATGTGTAATTAATGTGGGTAGGAATAATGAAGTTGCATTGTATACACCATGCACAAATATTCACCAAGCCTTGTTGAATAGTGTCATCTGTAAAGATGACAGATGAACATAAATGCAGTCCTTTGCAACCTTATCAGCAGTGGCACTGTTTAAGAGTTATTTTGTTGTTAACTTTAAATAAAGTTGTGACATGTTGTACATAATTTGAACAGAATATACTAAACCAAATATCTGTGATTATCTTGCATCAGACAGGAAGTGCAACTTTTTGCATGGAAAGTTGTTGCATACATAGATTTGCTTACATGCAGTAAATGTAAATATTTCTTTACACTTGTGGGGTCAAGGCAACAGGATTTAAGAAATAAAATTATCTAAAAAATGTAAATCACTGGTTTTCATATGTGCCTACCTTTCATAAGTATACAAAACTAGCATAACATTGGTGCGGTTTTTGCAATTATCGTTACTGAATGCGCTGTGCTATGAGACTCGTTTTCTATCTACAAGGTCATGGTAACGGATGGAATGAAATATCACACAATAATTCTTCACTACAATGTAATATTTTATTAACACTTCATCGATACTTTACATTAAGTAATTTCTATCAGAACCATTCCAAATGCTTAAAAACCTTTCCACTTTTTCACTTAGTGGAACTTATGCTTGATGAAAGTTTGGTGAAAGTTCCATGTTCACACTACATAAAAATGTCTTTTCAGCTCGGAGATACACACGCGAGTGAACAGTTTTTTGGCGTTGTTTGACGCGACACCGCCTTTTTCATATTCATCCGCGCATGTGTCCATCAAATAGTTCTTTCTCGTTAGGGAAGCAATCCCTAATCATTCTCCCCTACTTTTATTATGGAACACATACAATTCTAATATTTATACATATATATTAAAATCAAATATGGAAAGATTTATGACGTCTTTGTGCAAACTTAGTTGTTCGTAACAATAAACCTTATCAACATGTTTTCGTCATTTAATTATCTCATACCAACATCAAAAAACGAATTACACTTTTAACAAACATTCACATGAACGATTTTCTTTTGGGGTCTTCTAATATTCTGTCTCAACATTTAGAAATTAACATTGCTTCAGAGATTGACCTATCATGGTGGACAATGTTAGGTACCAACTGTGGAACAGAAAAAATGCCGCAGCTCTAGGAAACATTGAAACATCTGCTAGTTACAAACATTTTATGCACTGTAGTGCTGTAAAGTGCAAAACAAAAATGAAATGTAATACAAATAAATAATAGCCACAAATGGAATAAATACATTATGTAGTAACTGTAAAGCAGTAAATACAGGTGAATAACAACAGACGTAAAGCTCGAAGCAGTAAGGAAATGTTGTTTTCTAGTGCCTTGCATCTGGCAATGAAGCCATTAGCATTCGTGCTTTCCAATACTTTTGAACTGTAGTTTCTTCTGATCTTAATGCTTCACAGGTCTTCAAGCGGTCTTCGTTCATTTCTGCTGGATCGTTACACAGGACACATATTGGTGAAGCTGAGATACCTATTCTGTAGAGATGACTTGCTAAGCAGTTGTGATTTGTCAGTAGTCGGAAGGCTGCAACCGCTGTTTTCCTTGGTCTCTGGGGGATTATATCTGGGTTGGAAAGTAGTGTAATCCATTTTTTATCTTTGGCATTTGTTTCTATTTCTTGTAGGTATGAATGAGAAAATTTTTTAATGATCAAGCGTTTTATTGAGGAATATGAGAAATTGAATTTAGACTTTGTTTTATTGTTGTGCCTTTCTTTGCAAGTGAGTCTGCAGTTTCATTCCCCATGACTCCACAGTTATCTTTAGGACTCATACTCATGTATATGGCTTTCATGTAACTGTTTTCTTAACGGGCACCAGTTTTACAATGTGGCAGTTACATCACCTGACTTAAACCCCCATTTTGCAAGGGGGACCACACCTATCGTTGGTCAACGGGTCCATCGGACCTAGCCGGGAGGACTAAATAGGTGGTATTTAGATCCACCGACCTTCCCCTCATGTGCCTCTGAAGGACGCTGTTGTGCTGTGATAGGCCAGCACATATCTAAATGACATTTCCTCCATTTTAGATGAAACAGTTATACCGCTGTGATTCAGTCCCCAGAGCCTCATCTGTTAAAAGCAGGGTGCACCACGGGCAGGATGAGGATGGGAATTGGGTAGGAGAGGCTATAAGAGACGCATCACTACCCCTTACACATTTGTAATGGATACAAATAGTAACTGCAAAGCATTAAACAAATATAATACAAGTTACCCTAAATAGTAACAGATTTAAAGCTCGAAGTAGTAAGGGAATGTAATAAATGCACTAAATAATAACCAGAAGCATAAACAATCATAATAAATCTAAATAATAATTGTGAAGCAGTAAACAAATCGATTACTCTTTTTTTTTTAATGTTCTATTTATATATCATCTTTAACATCTGTCATATTGGCAGCTTGTTACAGTGGTTTTTGAATATTTGTATTGGTATTACTTGGGTTATTATATTAAATTCACACACCCATTCATACTGCCACACTCCAGGAAGGTTAAGAAATAATCCTGGCTAAAGAAAAATTCCCAACCTCCAGCTGGGAATCGAATCTGGGAACTCTGGACTTGGAGGTTAGTACGCTAACCAGCAGACCACAGCAGCAGTCTAAACAAATCTAATATAAGTGAATAATAATAATAATAATAATAACGATAAATGCTACTGTAATTATGCCCCAAGGACATTCTTCCCTTTCGTGGTGCAATTTATTAATAAAGGATGCTTTCCATCAGTCCATTGAAGAAGAAATGCAAGATAAGAGTTCTCAAAAAAAGATGGGAGTTCTGAAGGAGAGGACAGATATTTGGGAGAGAATAGTTAACAGAGGAGAGCTCCAAAGATGTTATGTAATGGGATAATTCTCAGAGTGTCGTAAGAAAACTTTGAAACACACTCCAATGAGGACAACTGTTCCATACATGAACTCGTGCAGCATGAATTGAAGAGCTGTGGAAAGTGCTGAAGGTCTCCTAAGCTTTGCCTCAGCCCTCATCAACAGGTTCTCTGCCCACTCTATATACACATCAGGATCAGGGTTCACAAAGTTCTCATCTCTGCTTTCCAACCTGGGACCTCCATCAAAAACCACTTCTTTTCACTCCACCAAAGACCCACTGCCCCCTCCCCTGCAGTGTCCTCGATAGTACGAGGGGCGTCTCGAAAGTAAGTTGCACTATTTTTTTAAATGCGCGCAGTGGGCTGGAAAAGTCTGAAAGTCCCAGGGAATATAGGTATGGGTGTAGTAGTAGCACTGTAAAATTCCTAGGCACCTAAGTTTATTGCTTGGACATTAAAACGTCAGTAACAATGGAGGCAACACTCATTTCTACCGCCGATTGCGAAGTTCGTGCTGTAATCCGTTTTTTGAAGGGAAAAAATAAATGTGTGACTGAAATTCATCGCGAGTTGTGCAGTGTTTATGGAAAAGATGTGTCAAGACAATGGTTTCTCGTTGGCCCCAATCATTCATTGAAGGGAGAACAACATTACACGGTGAGCAACGAAGTGGCCAACCCTCCACTTCCCTTGCTCCGGATATTGTTGACGAGGTTCGAGCAGTCGTGAACACCAATCGGTGCCTTACACTTGATACAGTTTTGTTTGAACTTCCTCCTTATATTGAAATAAGCCGTGCATCACTTCACAAGATTATTTCCGAGGATCTGTGTCTGTCGAAAGTGTGTGCAAGATGAGTTCCTCGCATGCTTTCAGAACAACATAAGGAGCAGAAAGTTGACGCCGCATTGCAATTTTTGCAATTTTTTGAGGATGAGGGAGAGGGCTTATTCAACAGAATACTGACGGTACGAAACATGGATCCATCACTGGACATCCAAATCCAAAAGACAGAGTATGGTGTGGAAACAAAAGGATGAGGCAACACCAAAAAAGGCAAAAGTTGTTGCATCGGCTGGCAAGGTCATGGCAACGATACTCTGGGATTCGAAGGGAGTATTGTTAATCGATTACCTGCCCCATGGGACCACAATGACAGCTTCTCACTATTGTGAGGTGCTGAGAAAACTCAAAAGAGCCATACAAAACAAAAGGAGGGGAAAGTTGAGCAAAACAGTTTTTCTGTTCCATGATAACGCTTGCCCGCACGCTGCTTGTGAAACTCAAGCTCTTTAGAGCAGTTTCGATGGGATGTCTTCGGTCATCCACCTTATTCACCTGACCTTGCACCGAGTGATTTCCATCTTTTTCCAGTGCTGCAGGAACATCTTGTGGGAAGGCGCTTCGTAAATGATGAACTGAAACAAGAAGTGGAAGATGGCTATCCAGTTTGGCGGGAGAGTGGTTTGACATTGGGTTGAAAAACTGTTACCACGGTATCAAAAATGTATTGAGGTTCAAGGAAATTACGTGGAAAAATAGGTACTGAATATAGCTTTCAAAATATACCCTTTTTAAAATATTTAACCTTTTTGTTATTTTTTTAAACAATAGTGCAACTTGCTTTTGAGACACCCCTCGTATTTATGGTGGAAGTATTTACTTTCATCAATTTCCAATCTAATTGGAAATTCTTCATCCAGTCCTCCAACTTTAGAAGAATGCAGCTCTAAATGGATCTGGCACTCTTCTCTGTAAAAGTTGGACTAGTCCACAGATGTGTAACAATGGCCTTGAGGGTGCATTAATGCTGCATGTAGTCTGATGCCCAATAGTAAACAAACATGATTTGTTTAGACCTCAGCCTACTCTTCAAGAAAGTAAAAGAATCTCCTATGGATGTTTTCTTCCTGCAGCCTCCACAGCCCTACCTTCTACCATCATCACACTTTCCATGTGTCTGCAGGTGACATGGCAAATTATATTTAGCACATCTCACCTGTTCTTAATTAGGTAGCGACAGCTAAACACTGCATTGTTAGCTCTTCTGCAAGCTATTCTTTGTCCTAATTTCCCATGAGAATAGTGTAATTCAAAATCTCAATCTCTGCAACGATGTGTAGGCTGACCATGTTTACTCCTAAGTAAACTATGCAAGAATTATACCTGGGATTGAATAAATTGTGCCAGAATACATAATTAGAAACGGTATAACAACCTTTGTATATTTAAGAAAAGGCCAGATGCTATACATTCACACAGTTTTAGCGATTTTTATTTCTACCAGTAGGCTGCTTAACAGTGCACGATACCCACCATGACAGGTTGACCTCAGTAGCAACAGTACCAAAAATTCTCTAATATGTGTAAATTAGGCACAAAAAAGATAGTGTACCTAAGATACTGATATGATATGGCTCAAAGGCAAAAAAGATAGTGTACCTAAGATACTGATATGATATGGCTCAAAGGCTGAGTTCACTAGCTTCATTTGTTTGCATATTGGTCTATAGCAGCCAGTTCCACCAAGTTCTGTCAGAAGACACACAGTTACCAAAACAATAAAATAAAAGCAGGCTTAAAGTCTAGTGTAAAGAATTTGGCAGTGAATCTGAACGATATATTACAGTTTTGATCAGCATAGGACATGATGCTCTTATTGAATATTACCGAACCTGCCAGCACATAAGAGACGCTTTTTTCCTTCAAATAGCCCTAAAAATGAGATGCATCTTATATGCCGGTAACAAGTTAAGGTAGGTACCTAAAGCTCCACGTTTTCAAAATTTCTTTGTTTCGACTTCACACAATTCATCGTTAGCTTTCTTATGAATTTTGGGTGTTCCATTTATATAGAGTTCAGCGGATGCACACCCACTGTCATTAATGGTTTTTATATTCTTCATTCAAACTTCAGTTATCATTGTGTTTAGTATGGAGATCTACCTGTGTCACACCTGTATTGTGGTTTTATTAGCAAACTATGGCTGAAAAACAGCATTGCTGTACTATTGCATTTAAACTGCAGTGATTGTATATGCTAAAAAGCATGAAAACAGGGCTGCAGAAAGACATTTTGGGCCACCTCTGATTGAAAAAATAAGAACTTGGCAGTATCATAAAGATGTGTCAAAGAAAGCAGCTTGCAGTAAATATAATCTCTGAAGTGGAACTGTGAAATGACCAAAACTTGAAGCAAAACTCAATACTTGGATTTTAGAGAACAGATAAGCAGGAATTTCAGTTTCTACGAAAATGATCATTCACCAAGTGAAAGAAATATCCACTATGGATTGCCGACTTTACTGGATCAACATTATGGTGTTCAAAATTTATGAAAAGGCACTGGTTTTGTAAGCAGAACAAGACAAAAATATCACAGAAAATACAGGCAAGTGTGAAGAACAAATGGTTGAATTTCGATTTGTCATTAACACTGGGAAAAGAGAGGACAAATTTTGTGGATTTGAGGATGAAAATTAAAAGGCAAGCTCTTTTTCTTACTTATGTTGTCTAGATATTTGATGTATGTGCACATATAATTTTGCAGTAGATGTATAAGGTGAGAAATTTTTTCCCTAAAAAGGTTTTAAAAAGTGGGGTGTTTCTTATACCCTGGCAAATATGGTATCTAGTTGAATAAGAGAGACAGCATTCAATGATTAAATCTTTCAAGAAATGAATTATGTAATAAACTGATAATTGACATGAGGCTGAAGTTGTATGTATTTCTGCTTTGTTACATGCTATTGTCAAGCAGTAGTAGCAATATCATTTTCCATTATCCTGAAACCTTTCAAATGGTTAGCTCGTTGAAAATTTAGCAAGAAGAATTTAATTTTTATTTAAATAATATGTTTCACAAGTATGCACATCATTCCAATTAGAGGGCCAAACTTTCATAAGTGTACATGTAGTGAAACTGGGATTACAGTGAACTGAATGTGCAACTTGACTTAGTACAATGCAACATGAAAGTCAAACATTGTTTAAAATGAAGCTATTGAGAGTTCACTCACCTTGACACATCTTAAGAGTTTGGCAATGTCAAACTTTTTGTTCCTATTGCATTAAGTCAGTTGTCAAAGACTAATTTGAACCAATCAGGTGGTTTGGAGTAATAAACAAAACTATCCATCAGAACCTTCCCATTAAGTTTAATGCATCACAATTAGACCTTTAGTTTAGAACCATTTCATAACTTAGTGTTGGGTCCTATCGCATTAAGTCATGTGAAGTTAAGTTCATTGCACTCCCAGGATTAAATTTAAACCAAAAAGGTGAGTCGATTAATGACACTTCACAACACTTACTTATAATTTACCAGAACATGTTTCAGAGGCTGACTTTCCTCTATTATCAACCAGACATCGACTGGTTCTCCCTGGTGTGGATGATGATGTTTCCTCTGAGGTCTCCTCTGGTGTTGGTTCAAGGAACTTGCTGAAGATATCCTTCTGAGGATGTTGAAATTGAACACACTGTTTCTATTTTTCAAAATGAAGATTTGTTCCCACATGGACAGCTCTTGTTTTCCATTTACCTGTTTGAGGAGTTTCAGTTCTAGCTTTATATTGTGTTTTTTGTCCAAAAGTTAGTGGCAACTACTGATTTTTCCAACTGTTTGTTTTTTACATTTCTAAAGTGTTCCTCGGATCTTATTTCTAAATTTCTTTTGGTTTTTCCTATATACACTTCATTACAGTCACTGCATTCAATTTGGTATATGCCAAATTTTTTATTGGGTGGGATGGCATCTTGGATGTTTGAGTTCAGTAGTTTTTTTATGGAGTAAGTGGTTCACTGGTGCTAGCTGAATGTTCTGTTCTTTGAAGACTTTTTTGAATTTTTCAAAGGCCCATAATAGAAGATACCCAAAATTAAAGTTTATAACAGCACCTAAAAGAGAATAAAATGAAAATCTGCCCTAATTGGGAAAAGATACGTATTTATGTATTAGCAAAACACAGCTATTGAATGCTTCCACCGTAATGGTGAGGAATAACTAAAATTTTAAAGTTCAACAGATTTGAAGAGAAGGATCTGGAATTCTTACCAAATATTTGAGAACATAACAGAAATTAATGCATTAGGATTCATATCCTTTCTTTGAACAAGTTACTGAAAAATAAAGTAGCTTTTAAAATGCTCTGGATTTCTTGAGAAGGCATTTAGAGTGTTTGTTTCTTTAGTTGTATATTTTAAAACAATTGCGTGTAAATTTCAGCCCAATTGAGTGAAAATTGTTATCACATTAAATGATTTTGGTGTAGTGCAAGAGTAAAAAACTTACAAACTGGTTCTGCGGTGTTTTGCCTGTCCTCATCCTTGGCGCTTGTTGCCATCTGTTGCTATCATAGAAAGGTGCGGATGAAACCTTATAACATTTTTAAAACTATTTTTAAAGCCCTTACTTATCAGCTTTGTGCAAGGAGATGGGTGCAACTGACCACTGTCATTGTTCATACATTTTTTTGCATCTCTTTAGGAAACTATCCATCACTCGTCGTAGTTCAGGTTGAGGAATGCTGGCAATTTCCTGGCAGATATTTTTTTTAAATTCTTCCATGGTGTGTGCGTTTGTCTTGTACATTTTATGAATTGATTGGAGAATTTAATGTCATACTGGCAAGTTATCACAGTAGCTCAGTAGTTAGAGCAGCCACACATGAAGTGGAGGGTCTGTGGTTCAAATCCCAGCTGTGACATTCAATTTTTCAGTTCCAATTTTATCTCTCAGCCTTTTAAATATTTAAATGACATATTTAAAATAGTGAGATAAGAAATGTATTTTAAAAGCTAAAACTTTAATCTAATTTTAGAAGGGAAACTAAGACACTTTTTTTGGTCATATTTTATTCATTTTCAGTGATCCTGCACTTTAACTCTTAAGATAAGTGTGGTGACTAGTTGTGATGAGGAGAAAATGTAATTTAATTATTGCTTTTTCTCTCATATTTTTCTTAAGTTGCATAGTTATCTAACTTACGCTGTGACTTACAAATGTAACTAATGAATGTAGCAAGTTTAAAGTAGGAGCTCTGTTCATGCTCCTACATATTACATTGAAAGGATTCTGTTTGTGCAGTTATGTTCAGTAAAAACAATTTCTTTTTTCTTCAGATGGAAATAGCACATGGTAATATTAACTGAGCTATGTTAGCTTGTCAGTCATCTACTACACTGCATATCTAATATCTAAAAAAAATAGATGACATTTGATTTTAAGAAAGCAAAGAATCCATTTTATGTGGCATTACAATCATTAAGATTGCAGCTGAGGTTAAGAGGACCAAGAGATGAGAAAACTTCCTTTTCCTTTCTGTTGCACCACTCTGCTATTACTATTAAATTACCCTTCTAAATATCACTCTCCTTTGATCAATTCCTATCCGCCGGATCTTCAGGATAGTGCAAGTTCACATCAAACAACACGTGCATAACTAACAATTTATTGAAATGACTTAAAAGTTTTAAACAATATCTATATGCTAAGTAAAACCTTTCTAATATTACATCAGATCTCGTGAAATTAAGAATACGAGAAACAAACAAATCATATACACAATTCAAACATTTTTAAATCCTTTTTAAACTTATCCTAACTACACAAAACTTCAAAAACAAAGAAATCTTCTTCTTTTTCTTTTTTTTACAATAAACTTGACCTACACTAAATAAACACAGTATATAACACAAAACCCTGAATGCTCCTATATCATGACGGAAAATGGAATTACATTCTCTTTGATTCCTTATCTTGGTAGAATTCCATCAGGAGTATGTCCCTGGTTCCTTTCAGCTTGCTGTTCTTAATTTCTTCTCCTTTACTTTCATTAGATTTTCCTTTGGTCTGTTTAGCTCCTAGTTTGTTACTGTCTTTTGCTGTTTACCAATAATTACTTCGGTAACATCCTTATTTGTATTTTTCTGTTCCTTTACAGGTTAAGCTTCTTGCCTTTTTTGTTTAGAAACAGTTTTTATGGATTTCTCTTTTTCAGCATCTTTTTAGCGGTCCCTTTTATATCTGTTTGTTCATCATTTGATGTATTTCCTTGTCCAACATGTGACTTTTGCTTATCTTTAATTTTTCTTTTCTTGTCAGTTGGTTTCCGGTCATTGCCTGTATATGTGAGCTGGGCAAATGCAGTCTGTTCCGCAGATTTGAATCCAAACGCAAATACAAGAACGGCACATATTAATACAAATCCTACTGGAAATGCATAAAGGGGATTGACAACTTCAGACAGTTCCATTTTCCACGTCCTCTTCTGTTCAACTCCACTGTTTACGTGAACACTAACCGTTCCACTTTCAGGACATACCCCTTCTGGCTGTTCTCAAGTCTATAATAATTTCTTATATCCAACGGTGTTACTCTTAATACTGTTACACTGTTCTACAGTCACTGCATCTTTAATGTCAAATTATAATTTTCCTTCTTTGCTCCCAAGTTCTGTGCCTCCATTCCCACTTACTCATACAAACACAGATTCTGGGATCTGTGTCAGCTGCAGCAAACAGAGACAGCCATTGATGTGCAAAAAGGATACTTCAGGTAACAGGCCATGTAAGCCATGTAAGAAAATAATGGAATCCATTATTGGGAGTTGTATTGCACATATCTATTTCACTGATAAACAAGCTGTCTATCAATACAGGCTTCCTCGATTCTTCACTTCTTTGCCTTGCAGCACCTGAGCTAAGCTGAATTTAACTGAGTCATCACGATGCATGGTGCAAGGACCTCTGCACTTAGGATTGCACCCAGGCAATTGTAAACTCTGAAAGGCCCTGCTGTATAGTAAAATAAAGTTCTATAGGGGTGATTGAAATATTTTAAATTTATGGATGCACGTATATAGCAGTATTTTTAGTAATGTGTTACATTTTATTTCTGTTGCAATTATATTTTGATTTTCTTCTTTTAAAATGAAAAATGTATGAAATGTTCTATAATTAAAAATCCACAGTCTACAGTACTATAAACACATAAATATATATTCATGCATCTGTCATGTGCATACTTATAGGAAGTTATTTAAATGTTATCATTTGTTGTAGCAATTATTTTTTTCTTGGGCTTTTTTAATTTTTATTTTGTTTTATGTTTGTTTTCTTTTATTTTTGTTCTTAACTGGTTTCTCAAATTCCAGAAATCCGAAAATATTGTTTTTGAAGGATATGATTGTGCACATTGTAAAGGAAACCTGGGAACAGTGGCCAAAAAACAGGGTGAATTTTGTAAACAAAATTGTATATAATTGTGGTATTTGCAGATAATTTTGGGATTTTAGTACTTCTTAGTGCTTTTAATCCTGACAGCATTTTTGTGTCAAGACTGAATTTGAATGGTGCACATTTGGCTTTAAGGGGCTTTGTTCTCAAGTTTCCTATTTATTAAAAAGCTGCAAATTGCATACTTCATGCTTTTTTTTTTATTATTATTCTTTCATGTTCCTTGTTATATATTCCTTTACTGGGTACTATACTGAAATATGTATCATGTTGAATATCACAGCTTTTATGTAAAATTGTGACAAATTGTTTCAATATATATCAATTGATTTTTGAGTAGAATTTATTTGAATTTCAAATCCTGAATATTTAATTTGTTAATCAAAACTCTCATTTCATTATGATTCCCTGCATATTTTAAGTTTTAAAATGGTGGGTCTTGAAATAATTTTTCAGAAGACAGGTGATTACTTGATTTTACAATATATTAATGAGAGTAATTTAAATTATGCAAGACAAAGAGTCAGCAAATAAATTTACATGGAAGATTTTCTATGTCTATTTCCAATTAGAAAAGTATTATAAATATTAAAAACAGAAGCACTAGCGGTCATTAGACATCTTCCTCAGCTGTTGGGTGACTGGCATAGACTGGGTGACTGAAATTGAAATAATCTGCACCTAGAGCACACCTAGAGTCCCTAGAGTGTTCTGTGATCTGCACAGAGCACCTAAATAATAGTGACTATAATCTGTGGTAGGTAGTGACTGAAGCACTCTTCCTCTTGCTCCTTCTGCTCTCTAAATATCCTAGTGCCATCTGGCATTAGAGCTGCAAAGTTTTAACACTTTGTCCAGGACCTTCTAGATTGAGGTCCTGACTTTGTCAGACTAGAGCACAGATTATAGACTAGAGCGTTCTGTGTTTGTCAGGTCAGGACCAGTCAGGACCTCTAGATAACGGACCTGACACTGGTATCTGAGTTGTACATAAATGGCGTCGGTTGTTGGTGGTGATTTCACGCTGTTTTTCGTATTGTTTTCTTACCTTTGAGTTATTGTTTGTTATAATAATTCATATGCATATATTGACGAAGCGAGTGTTTAAAAACTTTCGGGCAGTATAGGGAACGGGAATAAATCCAATAACGTGTTGACTGTGCCATGTGCTTTCCACACGTTTATGTTTATTGTGTTCTATCTAAGACTATGGCTACATTAGACGTATAATGTGATTAATTTATCTGTTTGCAAGTACAATTTGTGTCACGATTACAGTGGTGAAAGGTTATTGAAGAAAACTGTTCCAGTAGTGTGTGTTATTGTTACCATATTACCTAACCTCAACATCACAATGCCCCGTAACTGTTGCGTTCCTGGATGCAAATCCAACTATAATAAAGATGGACCATTAGTTCCTATATTCATTTTTCCAAAAGATGAAGAGCTTAGAGAGAAATGGGTAAGATGCATTCACCGCGAACACTTTACGCCATCAAAGGAGTCAGCTGTATGCATAAAGCATTTTGCTGTCGAGTTTATAGTAAGAGAGGATAAATTCCCTTGTGATGATGGTTCTTTTATAACAGTGCCAAGGAAGAGGATTAAACTGCTCGACGGTGCATTTCCAACTATTTTTGAAAATCAACCATCATACTTAACAAAACAATTGCCTCCTAAAAGAAAGGGCCCCAGTGAGCGTATGAACCAAGTTTGTGCCCGAGACCAAAAACAATTTAAAGAGTGGAACGAAAGGAACATTAAAAGTGGATACTGTGAGTTTGTGGATAAGTTGAAAAGTAGAAATGTGAGTCTTTTCATTTTAATAAGCAGGCGTGATAGTGGTTATATTTCTTTATGTAAAATAGATGGCTCATCTTTACAAACGTTCCCTTTCTGCCAGCCAGATTCTATCCTAGATGGCTCATCTTTACAAACGTTCCCTTTCTGCCAGCCAGATTCTAAGTGTCCGAACCATCCTTCTGCGCATGCGCCGGCAGTAGTTTCCCTACCTTCTGCGCATGCGCTGGCAGTACCGGCAGTAGTTTCACAATTGCCCACTAGATTGCAGCACACGCTATTTCACATTGCCAACATTGCTTTTTACACTACACTAGTTTTCATTGCCAACACATTAAACACCGATATTTATTTGACACATGCTTTATTTAACACGTGATGCAACCACCTGCAATCTGGCAGTAACATAACAATGACATACGCCGCTATCGCGTAGCGCAACTCCATACATTATTACTGGCTCGTTCTTTATTATTATATTATTATATTATTATGAGCCGAAATGGATTTATTATTTTTTATCCATTATTATGGATTATTATTATACGATACGCTGGCTCGTAACATAATGACATACGCCGCTATCGCGTAGCGCAACTCCATACATTATTACTGGCTCGTTCTTTATTATTATATTATTATGAGCCGAAATGGATTTATTATTTTTTATCCATTATTATGGATTTGAGCCGAAATGCATTTATTATTATTTTTAATCCATTATTATGGATTATTATTATTGTTATTATTATTAATATATTAGATTTATATTATATATATTATATTTAATACTATTATATTATTATATTTATATTATTTTTATTAATATTTAAATATTAAAATATAAATATTTATTTATAAATTTATATTAAAATATTATAAATATTTAATTATATTTAATACTATTATATTATTTTTATTAATTATCGTTCTTTTTTATTTATTGATTTTATTTATTTATTTATTTATTTTTTTTATTTTCGAGTGGAGAAAAAATCAATTTACGGAGCTTCTTCCTTGCACCAAGCACAATAGCATAATGACGACTCCCGCAAAAACATTCAAACTTACTGTTGGCAACAAAGTCCTAGGGACATTTTGCTGTTGGCAGCGTTGCATTAACACAGCAACTTCGGCAACTTTCGTGACCATTCGTACACACTGCCGAATGGGACTTAGCCGAAATTCTGACCAACTCATCGCGGGAACCTTTCTAAAGATTATCCAAATAGATGACGTGTGTTAGTGAACCACCAAAAGTGACCTGTAGGAGAGCGTCGTCGCGTGGTTGATAGGCAGCTGTGTTGAGACCTGTTGGTTGAGACTGAAGAGTGTTGTTATCAGGTACATCTCCCAAGGCAACTAGAATAGTCCGGAAGATTGAAATCCGCGGAAGCATGTGAATGTTGCCAACCAACTTGTTAACGTTATTTCTTGTTCTCATTTAGAGTTATTATTGCATTGGACCACGTGACGCCTCTCTCTTACAGTTTTACCGCATGAATGATATTTAAGGTTATATATTTCATTGCCCATGGCTTATCGTTTAATATTAAATGTCATTCTTTTTTGTTTACTTGAGTTTATTTTTAAGACAGTGTTTTGTGTTTGACACAGCCCATATTCACAAAATAGGCGTGTTATCACACCATATTTTTATTTTACTACCTTGAAATCATAGCCAGTAGACGAGTTGTTTATAAGCAGTTCCCACCATATACGGCCGCCATCTTGAATGCCAGTGTCAGGTCCTGGTATCAAGAGGGTCCTGTCCTGACTTTGTTCAGTGACAAATTTTTGAAATTGATTATGTTATCACTGTTTTTGAAGCTGTATATTATTTCCCGGATGTTCATTTCTATTGATGAACTAAGTGATTTTAACAATTTTATATTTTGACCAATGTTGGGGTTTTCTATCCAAAAATGATAGGATCCAGCAAACTTTTCTATTTGTTTTAGTTTTATGTTTTTCTGGTGTCCCTTTAGTCTAATTTCCAAGTTTCTTTTTGCCTGTCGCAATTCTCAAACTGATATGAGGTTCCAGATTTTAATGTGCTTCAGATTGTAGTTTTAGTAAGTTCTTTAGGCTGAATTTGTTTTGTGGTGCCAATCTTATACTCCGTATATGTATATGGTTTAGAACTGCAGAGATCGTTGTACAGAAATGTCCAGCAGAGGACATGGATGCTCCATTTAACAATTAGAATTAATGTTCGCTTTAGATCAAGCTATAAGATAATGTATGCAAAATTAACTTCAAATGCATATCACATTGAATTAAATACTTCTCTTCTAGCTGTTCAGAACAAGTAATAACATTCTTTCAGCAAATACAATTAGAAAGAGTATTATTCAAAATTGAAAACATATTTGTATATTGATTATTAAGGGCCATATTGGAATTAATGGAAATAAGAGAGCTGAACAGATTGCAAAACTTACTGCCAAATCCAACTTGGAATTTAGCTATTCATTAAATTAAAATTCGTATTTAAAATTGTTTTAAAGAATGAAACAAATAGTGGAAGAGTGGTTGAGCAGCTTAAATGGACAACTAACAAGACATTTATGTTTTTACTTTCTCTACTACATATATTAGAGGAAGTATTGTATTCCACCCAAAAATTCAATGTCGAGATTTCACTGGAAATATAAGTTTTGAGATTTAAAAAAAGCATTTTTAGAAAAAGGTGTGTGAGTGTGTCTTTTTGTGTCTGTGTATGTGTGTGTGTGTCTATATGTGTCTGTCTGTGTGTATTTGTATGTGGACAGCATAACTCAAAAACGGAAAGCTGGTGTTATTTAAGTTTAATGTCTTTCAAGGATGTGACACAAAGATTTTGAAGAAAATTCTTTTACATCAGGCATCCCCAAGTTGGGTCAAGGTCACTTGAGGGCATGCAGGGCTGAACATTACACTCACTGTGGGTTGCACAGCTACACAATCCAGTATATCAGTGCAGTGGTGTAACACTACATATTAGTATTGCAGTGTCCTACTTACGATGGCTGCGACAATTGCACGAAGAATTCGAATGTAGGTTACAGGATATATCACTTGAGAAACAATTTAAGTTATTTGCAACACGATTTTCAGTGGATATCCTGGATAGTCCTGTTGAACTGCAGTTGGAAGTAATAGATTTGAAAAATGATATTGAGTTAAAAGATAAATATCAAAATAGAAAAAGTATAAACCATTTCTACACCTCTGTAAAATGCGAAAGATTTTCTAAACTCCACAGTCTAGCAGGAAGAATTTGTGCATGTTTGGTACAGAGCAATTAAGTGATGAACATGTGATGAAAGCATGTTTGCGATTGGGTAGCTTGCAAACAATAGTCCCACGTATATAACAGCTGGTGGAAAAACAGACAACTGCAACAATCATGGCGATTGTTCGATGGCTAAGAAAGAGTAGTTTTCATAGACTTTTATTTGTATTGTTTACTTCATTGAATTGCGTAGTACCAATAAGAAGAAAGTCCTATGTCATATTACATTATTTATTTAGTTTATTAGTTTTATACGAGTGTTTGTATTTCGTTAATTGAATTTCCTGCCAATAAGATTTTATTTTGTGTTATGTTAGTTATCAGTATTAAAGAGTATAAAATACTGCTGTCATTATGTTGTTAGCTAATGCTGGATTTCTGACAATGAAGTCATTAATTCTCTTGCTCTCCAATATTTTTCACTGATGGATGGGCACTAGAAGTGGCTGGGCATATTTGAAGGTGGTCTCGGTCCATTTCCTCTTGCAGATCACATAGAGGACAGAGTGGTGAAGAATATATCCCAATTCTGTTTAAATGTTTTGCCAGACAATCATGTCCTGTAATCAACCTGAAGGTTGCAACTGCTGTTTTTCGAGGATACTCAGGAATCACTGTTTGAATGTTTGGTAGTTCCCATCTTTTATTCTTTGATTTTTCATAGTAATATTTTTCAATAATTTTTTTGAATTCAGAGTTGACTAATCTTTTAGCTGCATAAAATGGTAAATTAACTATAGATTTTTGTACACCGCTGGTACCCTTTTTTGCAAGAAAATCAGCTTTCTCATTACCACTCAGTCCACAGTGAGCCGGTATCCATTGGAAGACTAGGTGTTTTTGAAGTGCTGTTAGATGGCTAAGCATCTTCCAACATTCTATAATAGTTTGGTTTTTTGGTGACAACTTGGAAGTAATTGCTATAATTGCTGCCCTGGAATCTGAGAGAATAACTGCTTGCTGAAAATGTGAAATTCTGTACAAAAGATTTTGTAGGGCCATTCGAATTGCTTCAATTTCTCCATCAAAGTTAGTAGTTCCATAACTTAAAGATTTGTAATAGGAAAAGAGGTGACATGTGACTCCAGCACCTGCTCCATCTTTGTTTGATATCAATGATCCATCAGTATAAATATGGAGCCACTCATGTTCTGGAAATCTAGTAATTGACAGTAAAAGTATAAGTTAATTTACACAATCGTAGTTCCGCCACTGTAGCACCTCCATTTATTGCCCGCAACCGGACATTCAGGGCTTGAGGGCTTTTACTTCTGCCCGAGCATGCAGCCTGTTGGGGACTCCTGCTTTACATGGAACATTTTTCAAACATTTTGATTTCCTTGAAAATAGCTCTAACGATTTTGATTAAAATGTCATACGTTTGAGATATTTTTATGACAAAATGTATATCTTGAATTTTGTGGCTATAGCCCCTCTAGTCGTATTTACTTTGGATGACTTTTGCATAATTGATAAACCATAAGAGATGGACAAAATTTTACCATACAAAAAATGTAGATTTTTTTCTAAAATACACAATTTATGTCTAAATAAATTTGTTTGTAGAGGGAACCATTTTGGAGATATGCCTTGTTATTTGTGTGAGTTTTGGAGAACTTAAACTTTTGTCAAATGGAACACCACTATTCAATTTTTTATGTTACCTGTGCAAAGAGAATGGAATCTCAAAGCTTTAAAAGATTGTACTATCACCCAAAGTGTACAGTATTCCCTAATTTCCCTTGTAGCTTTAAGGAAGTAAGCAATAAGATAATTTCTGCAAATGTTTATCTCAACTAACATGAAGAAGATATGGGAATAAGAGTTTGTAAGAATGGTTGGTACAAGAATAGAGAAAGTAATGTGAATGCAACACATCAGATTTTTTCTTTAGTTTTTAATCACATCTCTTGTAGGCATTTTACTCCAAGTTGTATTTGTACACAATCTATTATGGACACACAAAATGTGAAAGTTAACCACAACATTTTCATCTGGAGTCACCAGATGGTTTTATTTGTGAAAAAAGATAGTATTTTGCTTGCAGTTCTGCCGTGGTTAACAACATCAGAAGATACATGATCGGAATGGGAAAGATACGGATGGGGCTCAGTGCTGAAACTATGTTTGTTGTAACGTTGAGGAATGGAGAGGGTTTCTTTACAAAGCGCATATCATCACTACCGAGCTGCACTTGCTGACACAATCCTGAAGGAACCAACAAGCTGAACAATGAATGAAATGACTAATAGGTGAAATGGAAGGACAGGAAATCTGGGGGAGGTAATTATCCTTCCCACCATTCGCCTAACAACCCCTAAAAAAACCCACGGGTCAGGAAGGTCAGCCACTGTGATCAAACCCACAACCTCCCAAATGCGAGCCTTGTGTGTTACCACAGAGCCATCTTGCTCATTAAGATAAATCATACTATATCTCCGTGGTAATATAATTATTATGAGCCATTGACAAAATTATTCATTAAATTATGTTGTACCTCTGCTTTTATGTATTATATTTCTTGAGCCATTAAATTATTTGTAATAAGTTAATTTGTTATTTGTTTCTTTGATTTTGTGTATATATTTATAGCCCAAACATGCCATTTATAGGCTTCAAACAGTTGTTAGAAAATAAATATTGGTAATAATATACATATGAAGCAATAAAAATAAGGAAAAAATTTAGACATTTAGTAAGTAAAATATTACAGAAGTGGGATTTAATTTGAGCTTTTCGACAAGAGTTAAGATTAACTGACTGACATTGTATTGAGCGCTCTACACTTCAGGAAGGAATACCCTTATCACAAGTTGCTTTTCCATTGAACCCTGTGTCATATTTAAAACTTTCCATAAGGGACATAGCTGATTAACCCATCTCTTATAGCACCACTGTTCACAGAATATTGGTGTAATTTTAATACAGCTAAAATTTTAACCATTTGTTTCCATCTTCACATTCTGAGCTTTCTATATAAACTACCCTTAATTTTCTAACAATTTAGTGCAATTTTAAGTGCTTTAAATTCTTCAGACTTATAGGTGTATAAAATTTCAGTTCCATAAGCACATGTTTCTAAATTTAAAACAGCATTAATTTTGAACTGGTAACTAGTGAATTCTAAGTGTGTCTACCAAGTTTTATTCAGACTGTTGTGTGTGTGTAATTTCAACTCCATAGTGTAACAGTTTCTAGATATTTTAGAGATGTATAGACAGATGTATTGGCTGAGAAAGCAGTTCTAATGGGTGCTCTACTGAGGTAAATGCAAGGCAATATTTTTTTTTTTTCTGGGTGGTCTAACACTTGCTTTTACTACATACGCCACTGCAGTGCCAGTGATGATACATGGAATGAAAATGTAGCACTGGTAAAATGAGATAGTGGGGAAACCAGAGAACCCAGAGGAAACCTGCCCCTCCGTTGTTTTGTCCAGCACAAATCCCACATACCACATGCCTGGAGTCGAACCTAGGTTGCTATGGTGAAAGGCAAATTGTTTAACCACTCGACCGTGGTGAGGCCAAGGCAATGTTTTGAATGGTGTATCCTTCTCCTAAGTTAGCACTGGTTTGCCTCCAATGGAGTCTTTTTTCATAAGTAACCAAAGATGCCTAATGTAATCTTCTATAGGTAAGTTAAGAAAAACTGAAGGCTAGGATAAGATAATGGAGATATTTTATGCAATGATACTTGTCAGGAGGTAGGAGAAATAGTTGTTGAGAAGTGCAACACCTAAATGATTCCATTGTTAGTTTTATAAATTAAGTATTTGCAATAAACCTTAGAACATGTGAGACTTTTGATAAGTAATGCAAAAGGTGCTAAAGGAGGCAAAAGAAAAGCTTTGATTTGCATGGTTTTCTCCATGGTACTAAGTTATTAAAAGCATATAAGGAAATCTGTAATTTTGTTACTGTTTTGTATAAACAAGTAACACAAAATAGGAATCAGCTTTACTTGTTCAATTAGGTGCAGTTTAGGCTCATAATCAGAGGTGATACATACACTGTAATGGCCCAAAAATAAGCCACCGCCGTATATAAGCTCTACCCCTGAATTTCAAGGAAGAAGTAAAATAAATAAATAAAAAATATTCTGTGTGAAAATAAGCAGCAAACTCATTGAGAGGAGAAAAATTATCAAAAAATTGCTCGTACTTAGATGTAAGATGTATATACTGTAATCTAACGTTCTAACGTATGATACAGCACATTAGAATCTAACATCAATACAATATTTTGGCATAAAGTGTGATTGTAAGTTTGAAGCTTGCACTGTAACTGTACTGAACTCCTTGGTTTGATGATGCTGTTTGCTTTAAATGGTCGTTCATATAGGCAGAAATCAAGCTTTCTTAGCAGTAGCAGTATCCATAATGCAAATGTGATACATTGTAGTGGTGAGTATCCAGCTGAAATTAAATTATAAGCTAACAAAATAACACTGGCAGACCTAAATAATATTAACATAAAAAATAAGGTAAAAAGTTTGCATTGCTGCGTAACAAAATGTCTTGCCGTCATTTTTGTTACAGATGCTGGCTGTATTTGTTGCAAATAAGGATTTTTTTCAGCAAGGGTGGGTAGCGCATATAAGCCGCACCCAAACTTTTCTAGGGTGAAATAAGGATAAAAAGTGTGGCTTATTTTCGGTCCAATACGGTACCATAAAGTTTGTGGGTAGCGCATATAAGCCGCACCCAAACTTTTCTAGGGTGAAATAAGGATAAAAAGTGTGGCTTATTTTCGGTCCAATACGGTACCATAAAGTTTATTTGGGTTGTCTCAGGTTAAGTGGATATAAGCCATTTATGAACTTATCACTCTTTATTAAAAACATTTGATTGTACAATTGGATGAAATTTCTTTGAGCATTTTATTTATTTTTCCTGCAATAATTTTGTAGTTGCTATCTTACAGAATGGATAAAAGTGATCGTACGTTTTAAACGAATTGATACCGTCCCTTTGCTGTCGCGGACAACTAAACACAGCTTTAAAATTCGCGCTTTCCTGGCGTGGTTAGTTACAGTCAGAACAGTGTGAAGCGCTAGTTGCGATTCCTAGTTTCCTAGCAGACGAATTTAATGTGATCCGTTTATTTATAATAAGTGCCATGGTCACCCGTTTTTTTGATACATTGATGCACCGGAATATCTTAAAATAAAGCTATTAATAGCCCTCTGTTATCCCTTATTGTGTCCCTTTAGGTTATCCAAACACGATGCAGTTTATCTTTCGGCTGCTATGTGGAGATTATATATTTTCACAGTATTGGCACCACTGAGCAAATGTAATAGGCGAAAATATATTCGATAGAATAAATGATTGCATGTTAATTCATTTTAAAAGTTATTAATCTGTAATCATTTATTTATATTTTTGAGCTTGTTTTTGTCCGACTTCATTCACAAGTATATGCTGATGTAATTTTAAAACGCAAATGAAAGTTATTTCCTTTGTATTTTTGCTCACCTTTTCGTTACAACTGTAAACAGTGTTGCAGCGTGGAAAAAGCAGGCACATATGTTTGGGTGTTACTTGTAGCAGAAGGATGGAGAACTGGGATATCATCTCGAAGGAATAGGATTTTTTTAACAATTTCTGTGGTGAGTAGGAATAAAACTTTAGCAAAACAATGTCCGTAAGATATTTAAAAAGTAAATTAATTTTATAATTTTAGATGTTATCACGTGTTATAACCATAGCTGTTAACCGCTTGGTCATGCATGTTTTGGCCTTATTCGTCCACAAGCGTAATGGCTGAAATATGACCCATATATCTTGCTTGTTATTTCAGAAGCTTATATGTTATGCGTTTTTTAATGAAAGTACTTCACATGTTAGGATGTTGCACAGTGGTTCGTGCATGCTTCGTAAATAGCAATGTAATTTTCAAGATGGATAGCTTGCTTGTCCACGTAATATAAACCACAGCTGTGTGTAGGTTTAGTTGACGTGTTTATCTGTAAAACTCGACTAAATAATTTTGTATATTGTGTATAAGTAAGAGTATTAAACGCATAATCCTGTTTGTGATTTGCAAGGTCAACGATGGAAAACTTTGGCAATACTGTACACGTAATGAAACTGGGTCAGCGTTCTCATACCATCTAGTTTTAAAAACTGATACTGTGATGGTATCATCCTTCCGGAAATAGTCCTGATTAGTGAAATGCGTTGCCTTATACATTACACGTCAAAGCCTCTACGATCGAGATATGGGGAGCCCCTTCGCAGCCCCTCTCACCTTGTTGGCATTTGTAGGCAGTATTTAAAAGCGGGTTAATTTATCCCGTCTCTACAAATGAGAGGTGTCGTCATTCGCTCGACACTTGCTCATTAATGGGGACCGTTGCTATGGAAACTCGGGCAGTGAAACAGGTTTTCGTGTTGCTATAGCAACGGCATCCCCGTTGGCATGGCGACTTATCGCTCGACTACGACGTATTGATACATCATGTCTACTTCCTTTTAGCGATTAACTCTCGAGGCGCCGGAGTTTTGTTTCACTTCCATTCCATCCAAGCTCTGACTAATAAAAACGTGCAATTCACATGCTTTTACTATTTATGTAAAGTTGTGGAAGAAATATTTTAAGTCAATTAAGGATGCACTCTTCTTCAGACCGAGGGAGATTAAGCAAGAATAAGCATTTTCCATTTATGCTATGTCGAGGACAAGGCTAGAGCTAACGAAGTTACGGAATGGAATTTTATTGGTGGCAGTTTCGCTTCTCTCCTCCCAGATAACGCTGGTAATCATCACTCCGTTAAATCGCAAGGATGCTTATATAAGCAATGTATATACATGTTTTCTCAGTTGCAGGACGTAATCATTCACCCAACAGCTGGCTGATCCGAGGTATCCAGTTTTAAATCCCAGGATTTTGTACCTTTTTTATATCAGCCTGCATTGCCAAAGTTAACCTAAGGCGCATCGGTCAAGGCCCTGCCTCGAATTTCAATCTTAAATCGTAGCGTTATCTTTAATTAGCATGTCGGTCACACCTTCTCAGGAATGTGCTCTGGGTGTCATCAAAGCCTTATGACCTTGGGTTTGGATATCGTTTAAGAATTCATAATCGAGATTGAGATCTTCTCCATTTTGCTGTAAATCAATTCTATGAACTAGATGTACGATATCAGGAACTTCTGCTTAGTAAATCACTAGTGTTGCTGAAGTAAGATGGCACCCGACTTAGAAATAAAGTACATATATTTTTAAATTAAAAATTAAATGTTTGGCGTATTCATATTATCAATAAACGGATTTCATCAAAATCATTTCTATAAGTGAGGTAATTTTGGTCACGGCTTAAAGGTTGAATGAAAAAAAAAAATGTTGAACCTCAACTGTGCAAATATTTCCGATAGTGGTATCCATTGATTATAAAGCAAATGCTTTCCGATAAACGTTTTAGGGAAATTGCTTTCGTTGTTAGCCATGCAAAATATAACGTCAATTCCGGATATCCCCATCAATACATATAAAACCAATCAGGGATTTTTCGGATAATTTTCGATATTAGTGAATAATTGATGCTGAGCTAGCCTGAAGAAAGGGGAACATGCGCGTCGGCCCGATTGTTATGAAATTTGGCACATAACACAGATCACACTAGCAAATAGGCTAAATAAATTTGTCCAAGTGGGGGAGTTCCAAATGAGCCGCAAAATTCGATAAAAAACTATACAGATCGGTTACTCAACGTTAAAAAAAACTCTACAAATGACAAATGTTTGTAAGCCTAGTGTCTTTAGCAAGCTGTAATATTTATGTTTTGAAGGTTTAAACATTTTTGTTAACGACGCCGTCAATTGCCAGGATCATATCAGCGTCGTCGGTGTGCTGGAATTTCGTTCCACATGAGTTCTTTTACGTGCTAATAAATTTACTAATATGGGGGCTATCGTTTTGAAGTCACTTAAAACTCACTCTGGGCCAGGTTTGAACCCACGACCTTGGGAATAGTAGGATCCTAACCAGCTGAGCGTGAGGGGGCGGGAGGAGGTTGAGCTATTTGCCTTGAAACCTTTGGGTCGGCTTAGAGGAGGGCTGGGGAACAGGTGCTCTCTCAGCGCAACCTGCTCACGGCGCCCGTGATGTATTTTTCTGGCGCCCTTCATAAGCAAATATTTACTCCGACGATTTCTAATATTAGTTAAAATTTCGAGACAAAATTATTTCCTTCCGAATATGTTCCTAGTACACACATGAAGTATATTTTTGTACACCTAAAGCTGTATTCATTACTTTCCTAGTCAGTGCTTTCCCTTTTTCCAATTAAAAGAAGGGTACTTTACGTAACAGTGGTTGTGATGGCGCCCGCGCCTCCTTACGTATGAGTTAAATATGCCTGAGTACATGAGAAAGTTGGACAGCACTGGTTAAGAGAATATGCATTATAGTAGCATTTTAATTAATTGGGGGGGGGGGTTGAAATGTGACATTAAAAAGAATTAATTTCTTGCTTCAGTTGTATGCAAAATGTTATCAATAAGAAAGCTGTATGTTTACAACATGTGTTTACAACATGTGTTTATTATAACATTAATATTTAAGAAATGATATTAATTTTTGCATTACCATTGTGCGCATGTACCTAAAAAACATGTTCACATTCTGCTGTCATTTCCCGGCTATCATCAATGTTCTATAGCACGATCGCTTTATCGCGAGGCACGGACCGCACTGTTCCAACCACATTAAATGAAATAAAGCTCCTTTTCTGGGACACTGATCAAATTAAAAGACGAGCAAGACTTAATACTAGGATCAAATCAGTCCTTTCTGGCCATATTGAACCCGCGACCTTGGGATCAGTAGGGCAGCATCTAATTACGTGAGTCACCCACACCGGCAGGGGGTGGTAGAGTTCGTATGACAAAGGGACCTAACACAAAAGGGAGGAAGGTAGCAACGTCGGTAGATCGCTTAAGATAGCAGAGCTAGGAAATAAATGCGTTTGAAGAGGAAAATTAAGAAATGAAAGATGTAGTTGAAAAAGCAGTTTTTACTGGGAACATTTTCCTCACAGGTTCATTTTAGAGCCTTGTTCCTGATTATAAACTAATACCAAAGCAAACTGGAATTGCTTAACTGCATATTGATGTAAAATATATTTAAAGCAATATATATTTATATATTTTATTCTATATTTAAAGTAAAGTGTATCTAAGCAATTCTTGTGTTGTATATACACATACATACAGGTGTAAATGAATAACACCACACGATTTTTTCTGGTAATAGAGGGTTCATAGACAATCAATTTGAGATAGTAAACCAATGGTCTACGACGTCAAGTTAACAAGTTATATGTATTCAAAGTAATTCGAGATTGTGGCCAATAAATCATAACCAGAAAGAAATATATAAATATTGTCCACTGGATTCGGAATAGTGCTTATTAGGAACTGCCGTCTCTCTGAAGAAGCACTTCTGAATTGTAGCGCTGCGAAAAGCGCTTAAATTGGACACTTTACATGTGGCTGCACGCCACTGCAATGGATAATAGGTTGTGGCGAGCGGCTACAGAAATACTCGTATAGGCCAGTTCTAAAGCATGTGGTTTGGCCGCGCGGTTATGTCGACTTACTGTGGACGCAATAAAACCGTGAAATTGAATTCAAACCCGACGGGGGGGATAAGTCTTTTTCCCTCCTCTTTTCTATTTTGCAAGAAATCTTGTGCGTTTGGTTTAAAATAGCAAAATACGACCATCATATGCAATGCACAGAGTATTATTTACTTTTGCATCTTCTTACATCTGATGACTTAGGCTGGAGATTTATGTATTGCCATTTGTCTGAAGCTGACTTTAGGCTATTTGTCCATGTCAATAAGAGGATTTTTCCCTGCAACAGTTGACCTGTAAACAACTCACAAAACGTTGAGTCAAGTAATGGCACAAAGAACTAATATCCCCAAACACAGGCAATACAAATGTCTTATATTGCCAATAGGTGACCTTAGCACTGGAAGACACCAACACCACCATGTAGAGACTGTTCCCCACTCGAGTTACCCAGTTTCATTTCCTACTTCCTTCAGGACACAATAACATTGCGTTAGGCTTGAGCCATCTCTTTAAGTGAAAACGAAATTCTCAGCGTGTACCTACTACTTAGGTCATGTAAGTGTAAATAATAGTGAAACTTGAAACAAAAAGTTTAAACATTAGTTATATGAAAAATTACAATTAGAAAATAGATTAAGTATGCGCTTACGAAGAAGGAAAGAAAACGAAACATATAAAGTAGGGGGTTGTGGGTATTTGAGCCTTCGCTTTTAATAGGTGTGTACCTTCGCGTCCAGGCACCATAACCATTAGGCTAAATAGACAGACTACGAAATTCTCCCGCTTGTTCTCTCATCATGCGTTATGGCTGCAGTGGACATGGTCAGTGGCGTGCATACCCTCAAACAATTTGAAGGCACAGTTCTGTAATTTGCAATCCTAGACCATGGGTTTCCCATCTCAAATTGATTGCCTATGAACCGCCTATCACCATAAAATGCGTGCGGTGTTATTAATTTACATCCTGTATATATCTGTGCGTGTGTGCGATTGCGCGTTCAAGGACAAAGACATTCTCCTGAGTTGAATGTAGTACCTGTGTCGTTTTATAGCCAGTTCATTAGTCCTGCATCGTTATTAAGGAATACAGTCTCAGAACTGTTTCAGTCTCAAATTCTTCTGGTTCTAAGAACAATTCCCCAAAAGTAATGTATCTCCTGTAGGCCAGGGCCTCATAGGAGCAGATGATATGCTGGGCTGTTTGTTTCTTTCTAGCACAATCTACAATCTAAGTTACCCTGACACACTTCCATTGTGTTAAGGTGCTTTTTCTTAGGAGCATGTCCTCTGAGAAAAGCAGTTATTGCTCTCAACTGAAGCGTAGTTTACCATATCTATTTCCTTGAGTTTTGAGCCAGGTTTTATAGTATTCGTCTTTCGAATAGTTCTTAATAGTTTCTCCTACCAAACATCGAGATGTTCCTAGAGCCGGCTCTGGCCCAGTAGATTTTGAAGCAAGTTCATCTGCTTTTTTGGTTCCCTCTATGCCATTATGACCTGGTACCCAGATGAGTTGAACCTCATTCTTTTCTACCAGTCCTGTGAACTAGTGGGATTAAAGTTGTTCATTGGGATGTTCTTTAATGTCTGTGTATTACGATGTCGTAAATGCACACATAGCTTGACGTTCGGAAAAGCTCATCTTGTATTCTGATAGACATTTCAGGAAACAACCCTCTTAATTTCAGTTAAACTAGCGTTATCTCGGAAGTAAAGAAAAAATGAGTGTAGAAGTAGATAGTCTGTCTAGGAGTGGTGTGAAATCTATTATAATATTGTGGCTACAGAAAAATGTTTCAGAGTGACAATTCTGTGTGTAACACAGATCTTTTCAGGATGATTGAAACGAACATGCAAACATGTTATTAAAGTGAACGCATTGGGTTTCATTGGACCACACTTTCGTTTGCTTGTCCCCATACATGTGATCCCAATCCCATAGAACTAGCTAGGTAAAACGAATGTTAGAGAAATGTAACAGGTGACTTGGTCTTACAGGAATTGCGCGATATAACGCTCGAGGGTTTGTGAAAACACACTGAACTAACAAGAACATTTAAGTTTCGATATTTTGAGCGAGTTCCTTGCTTTGATCTAGCAGGAATGCATATTCCAAGGTTGGTACTGCTATTGCAAGCGTCTTAAGTACAACTGCAGCTTGAGATATCACTGTTTACCAGAAACCGTTTACTGACGTACTCGCTCGCTGCATTCCTGCCAGGGACCATGGGCTGGTGAACAGACTGTAACTGCTTCGTTATCTTTGGACGCGAGCGTACTCGCGCAGCTGACACACACTAGGACTAAAAACTGACTGACTCCGTACGCTCGTTGCCTCGCTTCCTTATGCAGCGAGGGTGACGTAACCTGGAACTTCCTTGAACTTCTACAAATGCGCCAGCCGCCGGACACTTCTCGAATTATCTCAAAAATCCCTTTGACACACCGCGCTCATTGTCATGTGTTAAAAAACAATTGCGCGTAGAAGCCTGACCTTGAGCGTCGTTGATGCACGTACCACCTGTGGTGTGAGGCAGCCAGGCCCCGAGCCTTTGTTGTGCTGCCGCTGCCCTCGGCTGGCGTCACAATATCATGGATAACCAGTGCAAACCTGACATTTCCGAACGCATGCTAATGGAGGTCATACGGTTTAAAAAGTACCAATTTATGACAAGTTTATTGGAAATAGTGTAATAAAATTGCCTTTCAGTGGATTTGCAAATAATTAAAATGACGTTCAACCCATTTAGGCTCACTACCCATGTGCCTTGCATGCCATCGAACGCTGTACGTAACACCTTGTGGTTGGAGCGTCAATCCGCTGTTCCTTGGTTGAGAGAGAAGCCTACGCATAGCTTATCCGCCCCCATGCTCAAGGTTGCTTGAAACAGATGATGACCAATATTGACACCTAGCATAGCTCTCTATGATCAGTTTAATTATACAATCACTAAGTGCCAATGGTGGCAGTTGATTAACCCCCGCCGATAGATATCGTCACGCGAGAGAAGCAGGATTGCAGACCTGAAATGGTCGATAATTTTGTTCAGGGGGTCTTTTCTTTCAAGTGGTTGTTTTTTTAATTACAGGCATCTAAGCATCATATGGAACCAACGACTCTGCTTTCCATCCGAATTAAGCAATGCTAAGGATCCATCGCCTTCCGCCGGGTTTAAACCCGTGACCTTGGGAACCATAGTCTAGCTTTATGGAACATGGGTCAATCAACACATTAACAGCGTCTCCGCTAGTGCCTTATGTTCCACTGCTTTTAATAGTCAGTCAGTCTGTCATAGTAGGGATTCCGGCACGTCAACTGATGGCTTACTGCACATCAGACCCCGGGAGGAAGGATGAGATGAAAGTATCCTACAGGCGGAACCACAACTACGGTGGGTCCCTAACAGGTGCAGGCAGGTCTTCATACCGACGGAGTTCCAGGTCACCACAGAGAGCCCGCCAGGTCTGGCTGATCAGTCAGTCCCCCCTGGAAGGACGGCCGGCCGAACACAACGCCTCCTCTCAGCCGAGTGCAGCCTACCGGCGACTCCGCTGACTCATACAACCTGGAAAGGTATGATAGAGAGAATGAAATGAAAGTGAAATGGGGGAGGGGGTGTAAGTAAATATCCTCTCAGCATTCGCCTCAGAGACCCGGGAAACCCCCAAAGAAACCCAAGGTCAGGAAGGTCGGCCGCGGGAATCGAGCCCGCGACCTTCCGAATGCGGGCCACAGACGTTACCCCCCGAGCCATCCCGCTCGGTGCTTTTAATGTTTATGAAATTACAAAAGACCGCACCTAAACAGCGCTCTAGATCCCATCGCTGGTTTGCAGTCAGTTATGTATATTGCCGTATTTGTTTCAGCTAGAAAAGTCTAAAAAGCATTGTCTTCCGGAAGCATTCAGCTATGTTTTTTCGTAGGCTCTTTATCCTAATTAATCTTATTGTTTTACCGGTGGAACTAAATTTGAAATGTGTTGAAAACTCTGTTTAAAATGTGTTTCAACTCCATACTTGCAGAGGTTCAAGCTGAAATTTCTTAGGAGATTCTCCATATAAATTACCCATATTTTTGTATCAATTTCATCCAAATTAGAAATGTGCAATGTATAATCACAAGTCCATACTTGCAGCACTTTGAGAGTTGGCTCATGCGTGCATACGTACGGATGGATAGACAGACAAAGCGATGCAAACAGGTACTCCACAGTAGACTACGCACCTCAAAAAATCGATTATGGAATATATTTTCAACGTTAATTATTGTGGATAGAACAGTAAGCCCATTTTCTCTGTGGCTAACGTAAACGTACCTAAATTCGCAAAGTATGAACTCAGGCCTTCTGCTTGTTCAATGTAGCTAGGCCTCAGAGACAGGCTAGTTCAAACTCGAAAATTTTTATTGAATTAAGTACAACTTGAACATATGTTATGGCTTTGGTTAATCTATTTTCACAGAGCTTCGGAATAAGGGCTATCAACACCAAGAAAGAAAGTTATGGATAGGACTGCTTCATGCTGGCGAAATTTGTAAGAAGTTTTACTTGAGAGCTTTAAGATTTATTGCAGGAGTAACGCTGCAGAGAAGATAAAACTTTTCTGATCTCGAAACGTGAAAGCATTACGATATACACCTTTTCAGTGTACAGGAAAACTAGAAAAGATGGTTTATCAAATGTGGTTCCAAACTTGGACCTCTGTCACTGGTGTATCTTTTAATTCCTGAGCAAAAATAGGGCCCAGAATTGTTTAATGTGTACCCTGGGTTCCATGTATGCCGTCCCTCCTTCACGGGGTATTTTGCCAACCTTCTCAGCTGGCGTTTACATAGCAGGGAGGGATGTTGCCTCCGAGGGTCTACCTGGAGCCGAAGCTCTCCCTCTTCGTGCCAGGGAAGGCGGCATCCGGGTACCACTCCTTTCCGTGGGTCTATCCATTAGAGCAATACCTTATTGCTTAAACCCCCCCCCCCCCCTCTTTTACACAAGGGAGGACAGTGGATACGCCACTTACGCGCTTCGACCTATCCGGGAAGACTACCTAAGAACCTAGGTGGGGTTCACCGGACGTCTAGCTCTGCGGGCTAGCACCCGAGATTTTCAGGGCTTATGACAGAACGTACTCAATCTCCCATGAGTATCGGGAACCACTGTCAGAGTCCCGCCCAATCCAGACAACTCCCCTACGGGAAGGGCTCGGTTGTTCGGCCTTGTCTATTTCTAGTAACTTCTAGCACCACGAATGCCAGGGGTCCGCAGCGCTCGCACTAAAGCTACTGAAGGAGTCGGAACTCTGTGGAGCGTTCTGCCTTTGTTGTTTGACCAAGCATTGGTGGAATGTTAGAACCCTAGAATTAAACTTTTAGGTGAAAGTGGCACTTTTCGGTTGAATTATATCTTAAAATATTGTGTAGATACCTGTGAATCATTTTGGCCAGACATTTTTGTCCATCACACGGGTTCTTTCTCTTGTCTTTTCCCCCCTCGGTTTTGCTTTTTGCATGAAACTTATTCTCACTTTTCATTTTTGCATGTAAATTTGCACACATAATCTCAGACGTGTTATATAAAGATTCAAATATACACTTGTGACTGCTTTATTCATTGGCTCACAAAAATAATTTACGCTGGAAGGAAAATGAATTTTAACACCAACAACTTTTCAAGATCAAAAATGTATTTCTCTTCAAGTACGTAATAACATCAACTCAATGAAATACTTCAATTTATTTTCAGTTTACTTGAGTATCAGAAAATGCCACTATATAGCATAGTTCTCTTAAAAAACGTGAGGACTGTTTTAAAAAATAATTTTTTTTTCGCTAATAAAAAGTAATAGTACTATCTGAGAAAATGTTTGAGCTAGAACATTGAGCTTTTGGAGTCATTTCATTCCTCTTCTGCTTCTCCTCCTCTTGCTCCTCTTCTTCTTCTGGCTCTACAGTCCTTGATGAGCTTTGGCCTCCTGTGCAATCCTCCTCCACAAACCCTTATCTTTCACCTTATTTTTCCACCCCCTAATTCCAGTCTTTCTTAAATCTTCTGTTGCATTATCTAGCCATCTAGTTTTTGGCCTCCCCTTTTCTCTTCTAGAAAACAACCTTCCTTTCAATACGCTTTTTGGGAATTTATTCAAATTAAATTTGCAAGTTTTCAAGAAACAGATGTAAAATTGAAAAACAGAAATTTCTGTCCCAGTGTTCCTTAAATGTACGGTGTATGCAAATACAGAAAGACCCGAAGACATGAGAATCGCTACGCGGTGTTTTTCCACTGCGCAAACGAAAACATAACAGCAGCTGATGTACACAAGGTCACGCGCATGACTTGTTTTTCTCTGCTCTGGAAATACAGTATAGAGCTGACGGTGATATCATGTGGTTGAATTATTTCATTGTGCTTTATTATTTTGTCCTGTACTTGGTCACAATGTGTATTATGGCCCAGCATTTGTTTTCTACTGTACAGCGTGCATTTATTTATGGTTCGTATGTGTTAACTCAGTCAGCTCGCCAGGTGAAAGTGCAATCTGCAGAAAGATTTCCAGGTGATCTGCGATTTATATCTCTGGGGATGCATGAAGTGTACAAGACATACCAACACACCCTGGAAGAATTTAAACAAAATATCCGCCAGGAAATTGCCAGCATTTCTCAACGTGAGATATGGCGAGTGATGGATAATTTCCTAAAGAGGTGCCAAAAATGTATGGACAACGACGGTGGCCAATTTCAGTATCTCCGTTAATAACATTAGTAAGTAAAGCCTTTAAAAGTAGTTTTAAAAATGTTGTATGGTTTCATCCACGCTGTTCTAGGAACAGCGACAGTCGGCGACGAGCGCCGAAGATGCGTACAGATAGAACACAGCGCAGCCGGTTCGGAGTCTTTTGGATCAGTCGTTATTACAGAGATGCATTGAGGAAGAATTGTGGGCATGTGGGAAGCCAATTTGCTATTTGAAGACAGTGTTCAAAGTTATATTTATATGTGAACAATCCACTGTGCACGTACTACTTAGCAAAGCGACGAGGCGTATTCATCTTGGTTGTCGAGCGCTGTGATCGCTTCTTATCTTGTTTACTACAACAGCGAAGTATCAGTAATTTGGCGTACAGTCAGTAATGCAATACAAACGAATATCTCGCGCCTGCCGATATATGAGACGTTGCTGTCATGAAGATGAGACTGCATCTGAACAGAGTGTACATCCACTGTCTCACCGTGTGTGTGCGATAAGCTCACGTGAACATTTCGGCAGTTTCACATTCTTCCCGATACGCCTCATGGCTTTTCAGGCAGGACGCCACTGCTTGCGCGAAAAGGTAAACAGATGCACACACTTCCTCGTTATACATATTGCACAAAATCACCTTATTCTATATGAACGATAGAGAAGGATTTGTTATCTCCGTTAAACGGCGAATTCTCCTTGCTCAAAAGCCCATTGGCCTGAATTTCCTGTATATTATTCCGTAAAGAGTCAGGAAAATGGTATTAATAAAGGGCGATGTTATCGCTGGTTTGCTCACACTGTGGGGATGAAGTGACGTGTACATTCAACAAGTGATACTTTCATATTTGCATTAGGCTACTGTATAAATGATGTTGAGTCCAAGAGCTCACGTAAGAGAGTCACGCGATCCTGCTATCTCCTACGTCAGACTGGACTTCTGACGGCTCGGCTAAGGGTGCATTCATTACAACTTTAGAAAGTTGTGGTGTTAAATACATCGATTGTTTTGGTGATTTCGGGTGTGCGCTTCATGCTATTTTAATGGAAGCACGCTAGAAAATATACGTGCTTATATAATACATTTGATTTGTTAGTTGGGGAAAGTTAGACTGTTTGATCTATTAATATTTTCTTGCATTTTTGTGAATTAATGTTCAATGTTCATGCATATTAACATATAATATAAAACTAGGTTAGTCCCCCACACTCTTACGAGTAGAACTAAGCAATTAAAGAAAATCCCTTTTACTTTCTGTACTACGTATAGTAAGTAGAGGAAGTATTGTATTCAACCCAAAAATTTCGACGTCGAGGTTTCACAGGAAATATGTTTTGAGGCCCCCTGAATCCAAAAAATCTGTTTTAGAAAAAGGTGTGGTGTGTGTGCGTGCGTCTGTCTGTCTGTCTGTGTGTCTATGTGTCAGCGTAACTCAAAAACGAAAGGTAGGTTAAAAACCAAAGTTGGTATTTAAGTTTAATATCTTTCAAGGATGCGACGCAAAGCTTTTGAACAAACTTCCTCCATCTTAAATTACCCTTTACATTAAAAATTTGATTTTCTCAAAAATGGTTTTAACAATAAAATTTTGATTAAAATGCCATGTGTTTAAGATATTTTCATGGCGAATGAAATATATCTTTAGAATTTTCTGGCTATAGCCCATGTAGTCCTGTTTAATCTTGATGACTTTTGCATAACGGTAAACCGTAGATAAGAGATAGACCCATTCTTACTGCACAAAATATACGTCAAAGTATACATCTCGCTAAAACTACATTTTGTTGTAGAGTGAACCATTGTTGTTTGTGTGAGTTTTGTAGTACTTACTGTTCTCAAATGGAAGGTCTTTATTCAGTTTTTATCTGTTTGGCCGTGCAAAGAGAACGGAATTTGAAAGCTTTAAAAGATTTGACTATCGCTCAAAGCCTCCCTGGCATCTACAAGAAAATGAGCAATAAGATAATTTCTACAAATGTTTATCTCGACTAATATCAAGATGGAAGTATAAGAGTTTGTAAGAATTGTTAGTATAAGAGCAGAGAAAGTCATGTGAGTGCAACACTAGATTTTTATTCTAGTGTCTGAAGAAGAGGCCCAACATAATATAGATGTTCATTACAGGCTAGAAAATGTGGTTTTTATTTGTTATTTCCTGCCCCTTTTGGCATTGTTTTGGTTGACATGTCCTTTTTTAGCCACGTCGTACGAGAAACTACTGAACCGTCTCTAAATATTCCATTATTTTTTACCAGTTGATCAGAGGGTTGGAATGGGTAGCTTCCATTCACCTTAGGTTTGTGGAAGAAGTCCTATCCATAAATATGCCTTAAACTAGCCCTAGTAGAACTTTTTTGCGACAGCTTGTATGTAGCCCGGGTTCGATCCCAGGGACCCGCATGTGGTATTCGTCGTGGACGAAGCGGCGTCAGGGCGGGTTTTCTCCGGGTGCTCCGGTTTCCCCCGCCATCTCATTCCACCGGTGCTCCATCTTCATTCCATGTATCACCAGTGTCACCGCCTGCGGTGCCGTAGCAATAAAAGCGGGCGTTAAACACAACAGCAGCTTGTATGTCAATTTGGAACAGATGTATTTTCTGCTGAGTGAAATATTCTTTTCTGCAAATATTTTTTTTGTGTTGGAGTCGTGAGTGTTCAACGAGACGGTTGTTAACAATGTGTGTGTGTGTGTGTGTGTGTGTGTGTGTGTGTGTGTGTGTGTGTGTGTGTGTGTGTGTGACGTCAGAGGCAGTTTTGGGGCATTTAATCGTCGCGTTGGAGTTGTTTCACATGTGAAGCTGTTTGATCGTTGAAGCCGGCAGTTTGTGATATAGAACTGAAAGATTGAAGTATGTATCAAGGTTACGAGAGGACAGAAAAGCTGTGAGTTGTAAGGTCACGAAGAACTACGTATTGTGTTAACGACAATAAAAGAGAACTGCGTTTTTGTGGTTGAATTAGAAGGAAAATAAAGGACGGAGGAAAAGTAATTGGAATTTGTAATTTGTCACAATAGTTATATGCAGGTAATAAAAGCGCGAGAACGCATTTTCTTTTATTTAGGATGGTTTGCAAGAAGAACAGTTGAAGATCACATGCTGTGTCACAAAAAGTTGAAGTTTGACCAGAATATCGCCATAAAAAGACTGTGATTGGTTGAAATTGAGACACCCTTAGACTAGATTGGGCAGTGTTAAGTATGTTAAATCTTCGAACAACTCGGCTGTGATGAAGTTACTGTAGAAAATGTCACCTAGTTCTAAACCACATGTAAGCGAGCGTGTAGTTGTTTTTTTCCCTGAGCAGCGGTGTCGGTGACTACGTGGAGTTTGCTGCGTTTTGCCTAAGGATCAGGAAAATTCCGTAAGATGGTCGGAAATGGTTAGTAGTGTATATTCATCACTCGTGACAGTTGACTGGTGCCTTCACCTGCCGCATTCGCGAAGACATATGCAAGTGCCAGCTTTGTGAAACGGCTTAAGCAGTGTAGCTAATCAGATTGCCTAGAAGAACGTGCTGTTTTTAAACGCCTTTAACGTTTTTTTAAAAAAACGCTAATCATCGCATGCCGGCCGTCATAGGTCTTCAGAACCCCAAACAAGGAGAGTTAATGATGTGAATGTCTTCGGCTTTCATGAGTTTAGGCGATGTAGAACAACATAAGCGACCTGACCAATACGGAAAGCGCTTTAACGGTTGCGAAACTGTTCCCAGTGCACATAGCACAAGAAAATAAAATGGCAGCAGTATGATGTATAAATATATACTAAACTATATATACTAAATAAAGTTAAAGACCAACCTTTCGCTTCTGTGACATTTTTCCCCTTTTTTAATTAACTTTCGTATTAATCATTTGAGCTGTAGTTGACTTTCATAATTTTTGTTTGGAATTTCCTTTCCTTAAGCTATTTAACAAATGAAGTGAACTCTTACTAATCTGTTAACAAAGTTGCCGTTTTAGCCTTCTATTCGTCCGGAGAGTACAAATTATATAATAATAATAATAATAATAATAATAATAATAATAATAATAATAATAATAATAATAATAATAATAATAATAATAATAATAATAATAATAATAATAATAATAATAATAATAATAATAATAATAATAATAATAATAATAATAATAATAATAATAATAATAATAATAATAATAATAATAATAGTAATAGTAATAGTAATAGTAATAGTAATAATAATAATAATAATGTAACAAAATTACAAAACTCCAGTCCGCATCTTTTTTTTTGTAACTTTGTTCTTCAAAACTTTTACATAAATACTGTGTTCTCTTTTCGTCGTTATGAAGTCTACAGTCCTTCGTGATATTACAACTCGCAACTGTTTTCTTCTCGTAATCTTGACTCACTCCTTTCCGTCTTTCTTGACTTTCTCTGTCTGAAGCTTTGCTATCGTTCTACACAACGCGCCGGTTCTCTCACGACGACCGTGCGCACGCAGCTAACACACTTCCTCTGTCTCTAAAACTGACTGCGACGACTCATGTCTGTAACTAATTACTATCTACTACTCTCGTCGCCTCGCCTCTTTATATAGCGAGAATGACGTAACACGGATTTTTCTGGAACTTTTATAAATACGCCGGTCGCCGGAAGCCTCGAATTAATCTCGAAAACTCCTTTTATAATGCCACATTGATTGTGCACGGAAGCCGCGCAACATGGTGTTGGGCAGCTTGACCCCGAGCCTACGTTAGATGTGCGCCGCGAGCTTAGTGTAGTGGTGGCGGTGGCAGTGACGATGACGATTAATAATATCTAATAATAATACTAATTATGAAGTTACGAAGGGTTTGAGAGTTTTTTCTCAAGGGCCACTTTTATTTCTTCAAAAAAAAAAAAAAAAAAAAACGGTGGGTGGCGCCGTGGTCGAGCGGTTAGAGTGTTCGCCTACCACCTAGGCGGTCCGGGTATTCGTGGTGGACGAAGCGGCATCAAGGCGGGTTTTCCCCGCCACTCATTCCACCAGTTCCATTATCACCTCATCGATTTCGCCTGCATTTCATATTATCCTCTTCCTCACTATATACATACCTAGTGCTTGGCTGACCACCCGCTCCCAGGTCTTCACTCTGTCGGGTCCATAGCTTCCTGCGCTCCCCGACAGGCATCTGATCCTAGGCACTGGCTTGTGAGTCCTAGGGGTTGTGAGTCCTACGTAAGGGGAGGGTAATCAGGTAAAGAAAAAAAAACAGGGTGAGATATACGGAAAGATAACATGACAAAATTCATCAATAATGTCAAGTTATAGACTTTCCTGACAAGTGATATGCATAGCTATCTGGAAGCCCGAAATTTGCCCGGTGATCATTTTCACAAAGGCTTGAGAACTTGAAAGATGGAATTTGAGCTATTAGGTGGAAACCATTAGCACTGCCCAGAATGGAAATGGGAATAGATAAATGTATATATTGTCTACTTTTAGTATTACTAACTTGAGATGTTAATAACTTAGACGATTCTTTTTATGGCAGACACAAAATTTAATGACGGCTGATAGCTGACATTATGTGATCAGATTATTGTCTTTCCTTTTGCACAAATAAATTCCATGGCTGCAAATGATATTTATATCACCGCGTAATTTCACAGCTATAAACACCGTAAGGCATGGCAAGGTTCTGGTTGGGTGTGTTGACCAGCTCCTCTTGTCACGCGTCATTAAATTTTGTTTCTGCTATATTTAGTGCGCATATGACTCACGAAGAAGTGTCTTGAATTTCGAAAATGATCGCTCCACGTCACAAGAAGTAAGTGTAGCATAATTATAACATGAAATGTCGCTCACACTCGCATCAATAATTTCTTCACGCAGTCCAATCGAACACATTTGAAGTGTTACACATTATGTTAATCTACTATTATTTTCGAGCACTTCCTTGTATTTTCTTTTAAATTCTGTGCTGCAGAACCAGAAAGAACATTCAGTATTTTTTCCACAACCTGAACTACTTGAACTGCTTCTCTCAAAGGCATTCTTACTGATTCCAGTTTCTTTATGGAATCACGGAGGAAACAGATTTGCGGAAATGAATGCTAAGTCATTTCTCAGCATAGTGTCTCTTAAAAGTTCTTGAAGAATTTTAATTGAACTGGCATCTTTACAACTTAGTTCATTTATGACAGCAGCAAAACGATCAAGGTTTTCTGCGGTCAGTGGTTCCCAGCGAGTCACCCCAGGCGCAGGAGACAGTTCGGATTTTTGTTCTGAAAAATGTTAATCCTTTTCAAGTGATTGAAACACTTTTTCCCAATTAGAAATCAGTTTGTCAATGTCAGGAAACAGGGCCCTAATTTCCTCAAGTATTGTACGCATCCATGCACAACACATGTAACATGAATCATTTTAGGATAACTAATTGCAAGTCTTGCTGCTGTGTTTTTCATGTATGGTGCACTATCAGTCAAAAATAACAAAACATTGTCATATCGTACACAATAATGCATTGCTTCATTAAATAATGTGGCAAAAGTCACTGCAGCAATTGTCTTGGCAGGTCAGTAGAAAAGATGACTGAAATTTCAGAATCATTCTTCAATAACACTATAACAATGTTTCCAATTTTCCTGTCAGTAGAGTCTGGAGTTACGTCAATGCTGACCCATATTTTTTAATTAGCACAAATTTTGTGTTTATAAGTCAGTTTCTTGGTAGCACTTGGGAAGGTAATGTTTTCGCAAAGTAGATTCATGTGGTGTGTCAATATTTGTATACTTTGTCAGATATATGTTAAACTGAGGTTGGTTCACTTTCGAGATGGGTATGCCCACTGAAATTAATGCTCTGCGCAAATCCTCACAATACACTGAAAATTCGGAAGGTCCTGCTGAAGTACTTGACATTGGACCATTAATAACAGATCAGTTTAAAGCGTTAAATAGCTGTCTTATGTCTGTTACCACTTAAATGTTGTCTCACTTGCGAACGTTGGTCTGCAGTTATATCGTAACTTTACCACGTGGCTGACAATACAGGATTTTATCATCAGAACTGAAAATATGCTTAAATTCTGCAGCATATAGTCACACTCGGTAACTTGCACTACCTTTTATTCTGGGCATGTTTAATCCACTGTGAACGTATAACTGTCGATATGGAACTTCCGAACACAACTATAATCGCTCCACTTAAAGTAAACACAAGCCGTCAAATCGGTCTGGGTGGCTCAGGATTCAAATCCAGCCCAGAACGATGGTTTTGAAGTGTGCTTAAAAACGACAGCTCCATGTCAGTAGATTTACTGGCATGTAAAGGAACTCCTGCGGGACGAAATTCCGACACACCAGCGACGCTGTAATCCTGGCAATTGACAGCGTCGTTAAACAGCAAAATAATTTTTTTAACTCAAGCCGTTCACAACTGACCCGTGATACGCCGAAACCAAAGCACGCCACAAAATATAGTACCTTAAATATTGGTGATAATGGTGAGTTTTCAAGATGTATGATAACCCTGGTAAAGATTACCTGAATGTAACGCGATAGCAGCGCTACTCCTAAAACTCCCGAGTGAATATCGTTCTGTTGCATCATAAACACTAGGAATGAGTCCACGTGGTGTTTGTGTTAATCGCAGCTGATACGAACACCAGGTTATCGCGGAGGGATACAAAGAACTACTTGGCAAAGCCATGGGGTGTATCGGAAAGAACGTGAAACTGCCCAGCTGTTTACGCGAGCTTATCACACATGCACGGTGAGAAACTGTGTACACTGTTCAAATGCAATCATAAGTTCTGGACAGCTGCGTCTCATATATCGGCAGGCGCGAGAGATCATTTGTGTTTTATCGCCTATACTCTGTTCATCTAGAGATTAGAGGAGACACAAACAAAGCCACGTGCGTTTTGACCTCTGCGCGCCCTCTTGACGCTTTCGCCGTGTAAATAGTCCCTTGAAGAAATACTGTTACTAAGGTCTGAAATGTCACTCAATGTTTGCTAAAGCATGAACTAAGTGTACTAAGCATAGTTAAAGTGTAAGAATACGCAGTTAAGTGAATCTGTAACCAGCCTAATTCATTCTGCGCGCGCATTATTCAGTATGAAAGTAACATGGCGGAAGAAGTGAGTTGTGAAACATAAGTGCGGGAAACCGTTGCGAAGTGGTGAGAAAACAACAATATTGAACATGTTTAGCAAGTTCTGCGAGAAATATCCCGAACTTGCTATCGAAGACGTGATGAAATTAACATCCGAGTTTACCGGTGTGTCAGTTGCAAGTATTTACAGCACGCAAAGAAAAATCGTCAGTTGGTGAAGATCCCGGCCAAAAGCTTCCACGTACCAGACAAATGGTGGATGTAGTTTGCGACGAATTTGTGGGATCTGCAATCCGTCGAAAAGTTCACCAGTTCTTTGTTAACAATGAACCCCCACTTTAAACAAAGTGCTGCTGGCAGTTAACTCTGATCCCGATCTTCCAGACTTAAAACGAACTTCCCTCTACAAGCTGCTTCTGGAGATTGGTTTCGAGATTGTGAGCAGGAAATGAAAAAGTGTTATTGTGGACAGAGATGACATAAGTAGCAGTTAATTTCCATGTACTACATGTTATTTGGATCAAGTAAATATATCCTTTTAGTAGTGTAAAATGCATTTTATACCTACGCGTAGCGGTAGAAGCGATCGTAGCGCTCGACAGCCAAGGTCGCTTTGCCAAGTAGGCGGATCTAAGGCTGGATGGAGTATAGAAGGTTGTACGAATGTGTAATTGGCTATACAGTTTTACAAGTATCAGCGTATAGACTAGCCGGGCTGTGAGGCGAAAACAGGTGTTTATTTCAAGCAACTGGCAGCGGAGGAATTCCCGTTCTCTTGCGAACTCATGTAGCTAAAGAAACCAGGATGTTTATATTTTCTTCCAACTGAAGGGATTCTATAGCTGACATATCAGCTGACATATTCCAATAATGAATAACAAATTGCATCATCTGGCATGTGTAATTGAGTATTAAAGAAGTGGATAGTGACTTGTTAAAAATAATTCTGCTGCTGCATTTATGTGACTTTATGTAAATATGTGAAAATTATTTTAAAAAGGTTTCCTTTATGCGACTTTTGTTTAATGTAGGTGAATATCAGAAAATATTTGTATACATAAACATCAGAAACAAATGCATTTTTATTTGCAATACTTATGTTTGACCCAGTGTAAATATCCAGAACATTAAACTCAGTTTCAAGTTCGTATTAGGACGTAAACAAAATATGTATTTACCCAAAAATCCGAGCCCTATTTATCACTTATTGAAACAAATTACGGCGTCACACTTAAACGAAAGGGGACTTTGCTTTCTGAGGCTTAGTAAGCAATTTCTTACATGATAATTGAAGGGGTCAAAGTATTTCGTTAGATGCCAGGATTTAATGAAATAATTAACTATTTAGGGAACCTTTACTCAATATTTGAAAGTTGGAACGTGTAGGACTAAGTTTACCTTGAGGTAGCATTTGGTAACTGTTCAGGGGGTATTTTTGAATATAGATGAACCAGAAAAATCTGTTCTTTTCAGCATGTATTGAGTTAAAACCTCAAGCATGTCTTTAGTAGCTGGGCTAGCAACATAGCGAGTCCGTTGTGTAGTTGAATCAACAAGATTACACTGCCTCAGTTGATGAATGACGCATTGCATGGCATCCGTAGGATTATTCATTTTGTTGTGAATTAATACTTGCTGTTCCGTTGGCAGTAGCGGTTTTCCCAAAATGACAAAGTTGTTGATGAATCCGAGCATCCCTGTCTGTTCATTGTAGAAAAGAAGTTAATGAGTATACATTTTTGCTGTTCAAAATAGTCTTTGCCGTCTAAAAACTAAAATGTTTTGTGAATAAGTCCATCTGGGCACAGAATGTCACAAATACAGTAATATTATATATTAATAAGTTCGTAAAAACATTTATTATAAATAACCTTGGTCGACTTGATTATTGACCCTAGATTATATATATATATATACACACACAAGGTTAAATAGTTATTTTTAGTATAGGAGGGATTTATTTTATTGATTCATAAAAGCATTATAAAATAATTTTGGGGCACTGAACATTAAATAGTATAAATAATCAATTTTATTGTAAAAAAGCGTGGGGTGCTTTTTAGACATATTTGTCATATCTTTACTTTTATAAATAGCTACCAATTAACAATTTATAACATTTGATGACAATATTACGCTTTTTTACAATAAAATTTATTATTTTGTTAATATAAATGAGTTTTTATTTTAAACGTATTACAAAATTTTGAAATATAATGAACTAGTTGTCTTTATATCGCTATAGAACAAGCTCTTCAGACTTAAAAATTATTGTTTGCTTTTTAGTTCGCTTTGTGATAGAAGCGTGTCATTTTTAGTTTTCTAAAACTATAATTTATTTTAATTTTCTAGTCTCAAGTTTTTCTATCCAAATATTTTTCAACATTCTTAATTTGAAATCTTTTGAAAATTTTTAAAACACCTTTTTTTGGAGCAGTATTACATTGCAGTTGCTGTTTTAACTGCACCATCAGCTGTTGTGGACTTCCTGACCCTGGGTAAACTTCGATCCGCAATCCTTCCCTCGAAACCTCGTGTCCCTCTCAGGTCCTCTCTCCGGACATCTATCTCCGTCTTTAAATATTCTCAAGCAATTTAATTCCTTTGTTCAGCGCAACCTGTGTCGATTTCTAAACTACCAGCTGTTGCGAGTGTCTTGGCCCTTTGTGAACTTCAGTCCGCGATGTTTCCCCTGGGTCTCGTGTTTCTTTCAGGTCCTCTCTCTGGGCACCTACGTCATCCTATATACAGGTAGAAATGTACCTTAGCGACATCTAAGATGTCATAATTGTACTATTTTCTATAAATTTATCTTAGTCATTCTTTATCCTGACGATCCTGGTCAGGACATCGGGACAAAGTCGTGATATTATTGCGTTCTTAACATGTGTGCAAATCTTCAAGTCAATCAGACAACTCTAAGTTGGTGAAAATTACGTCGAAAGATTGTTACATTGATAAATTTATGTAAGTAATTTCTTTTTATCCTGATGATCCTGGTCAGGACATTAGGACAAAGTCATATTATCTATTATATTGTCATTGGTCCTCGACACGTGTGCAAATTTTGAAGTCAATCAGACGACTCTTGGTGAGATTACGTCGAGAGGTTCCTTTGCATTGATACATTTAGCTTAGTTGTTTTTTATCCTGAAGATCCTAGTCAGTATATTAGGAGAGCTTCAAGATATTATGATACTGTCATCGATCCTTGGCATGTGTGCAAATTTTCAAGTCAATCAGACGAACCTAAGTTGGTGAAAATTACGTTAGTTTAATAAATTTAGCTGTCACTTTTTTATCCTAGTGATCTTGATCAGGACATTAGGACAGTCGTGATATTACTGTATTGTTATCAACCCTTCACATGTGTGCAAATTTTGAAGTCAATCAGACGGCTATAAGTTGGTGAAAATTATGTTACATTGATAAATTTAACCAAATCACTTTTTTGTCCTGATAATCCCGTTAAGGACATTAGGACAGTCATGATATCATTGCATTGCCATCGGTCCTTGACATGTGTGCACATTTTCAAGTCAATCAGAGGACTCAAGTGGGTGAAAATTATGTTACATGATACATTTAGAAAAGTCACATTTTTATCCTGAAGATCCTGGTCAGAACATTAGGACAAAGTTATGATATTATGGTATTGTCACCGGTCCTTGACATGTGCGCAAATTTTCAAGTCAATTACGTCGAAAGATTCCGTTACATGCATACATACTTAACATACAAGTGAAGCTAATATAAAGCGTGTAAAATGCGAGTGTTGCTGGAATGCTCGTGGTAGGCGAAGGGGAGAAACTTCCAGAACTGTCTGGTTATCTCTCGATAACGCTTCTGGTATTCACGTCGGCGGGAGAGCTTTTCGCCGTATCCTTCTCTCTTTCATCGGGCAGTCGGTCGGCGCTGAAGAATACCGCCATCCACGTGACAGATCTGGATGCTTGTATTTTATAATTTCACCATTGCAAAGGAGAACTAGTTGTTGCAAGGCAAGACTAGGCCCGATAAACTACCCTAGAGCTAAGATATTACGTAGGTTGCGAGGCGCAGCTTGCCTCCTTTGCATATGGAACTGTCTCAGTTCCTGTTTTTAATGGTGAAAAAGTAAACGGAGCAGAGGCGATGCGAATTGGAAGTGAAATTTCACTTTTCCTAATATTTTTATTTTTTCACAGGAGGAAAATAGGTGGTTTCATTTAAAAATCGAAAATTGCATAGTGTAGGTTAATTTATTATACGTGAGCTTGGACTGTTCTGCAGTGGTATGTCAGCCGACTCTGTTATTCAGCTTGAAATTTACGACCAAGTCTGAATGTAGCTAATTAATTTAACAGAGGTTGGGCATGTGCTTTGCGGCTGCAATGTAACAAATTCTGGCAGAATTTATATCGATTTGATGTTTAACTCTGCGCTTAGATCAAGAATGAATGTGACAGCAGAGGTCACTGTAATACTCCTAGAACAGCAATCATTTGCTGTGTTAGTCAACACATTTCTCGATTTTTAAATTATAAAAAGCGTTCATAAAGTCTGCGGCTATAACTTTAAAAGTAATAATTAAACACAAAGTTGATGAAGGTTGGGGTGGTTAATTGAATTGTATCATCCTACAGAATTATAACAGGATTAGGTTTTATTACATAACCTTTTTAATTGTTTCATTTGTGTGCCTTCCTTTATCATCTGTCGTCATATTGAGTTTCTTTTACTTAAGAAACAACTCTTTGACTGTAGGTTACCTTTCTGTTGGTTTTTACTGATTTTTAAAGGGAAACATACATATTTTACGCCCACATTCATACCATGAGACCCTGTGGAGTGTAGAGAATTATTATTTTCTCGCCTCAGCCAGGAATCGAATCCTGAACCTCTTGTTTGAGTAGCTAGAACGCTCACCACTCGACCACAAAGGCAGTCCAATATATTCGTAACGCTCACTCAAATTTTGCAGAGAAATTAAAAGGGAGTGGGGTGGGGAGAAATATGTAGACCAATGCAATAAAGGAGAAAGAGAGAGAGAGAGAGAGTGGCATGGATTAGAACAGCTGTCATATCTAAATGACCTAAGAGGAGCAGAAAAGGAATATGTGAACTATGCGGGTGAGAAGAAAGCACAGAACATTACATGACAGAGTGTAAAGAGATAAATGGAGCAAAGAAATATGAAAAAGCAAATGGGAAAATATGAGTAAAAATCCTGACAGGAAATAAAGAAAAGAAAACTGAAAGTTTGGGAGATTTCCTAAGAAAGGCAAAAGAAAAACGGAATAGAAAAGTAAAAAGAAAGGGGGAAGAAAAAGGAGAAGTGGTGCTAGGAGTTTGAGACCTCTCGAGAAGAAGGAAGGCCAGGGAGCCAGGTAACAGAGGTCAAAGGGGCGAGAGGCAACAAAGAATCTGTATGTATACATAGATTAAGGAGAAAATAAATATGTAAAGTATGTATATAAAATGGAATGTATGTACAAATAAATCTATCATATTTGTAACGCGAAAAGCAATAAGTTCGAATAGTCTTCATTCTGTGCGGAAGGTATTTCTCTGCCTGAGGAAATAAAACTGTGTTTCCAAGATGTCATACGTGATGGTAAAGAAAACATAATATATATTTAACTTATAAGGATAATGGAATCATTGACAAGCAGTTTTAAACCTTTATCATGCATTTCTCATTGTTCTCCACAAACCCGGTAAACCTCTGATCTTCCTTCTGGATACCGCCTAATCAGCTTACTGCCTTCACTATCCAAGGTCTTTGAAAAACTGCTTCATAGACGTATCAATAAATACCTAACGACACTTTGCCTTACCTGTTTTTCAATTTGGATTTCGGAGTCTCCATTCTACTACTCATCAGCTGTTACGAGTCACCGAACACATCGCACGTACTTTTGAGAACAAGCAGCACACCCTGGTTGCCTTTTTGGACGTCAAGCAGGCCTTTGATAAAGTGTGGTATCCTGGGTTGTTCCACAAACTGCGAAATCGTGGTCTTGCTACCTACATATCTTTACAAACTCGTCCATAGCTTTCTCTCGGACCGTACTTTTTCAGTTCGGTTGGGCTCTGAAAGATCCACCCCTCGGCCTGTTTTGGACGGACTACCTCAAGGTTCGCTACTTGGACCTCTTCCTTTTACTCTCTACACGGCTGACATTCCTGCTTTACCTTCTGCTCATATTGCTGTATATGCAGATGATATCGCCTTGTTTGTATAAGATGAGAATCTATTGACCACCACCGACAATCTTCAATCAGCCTTGAATACTCTCACCTCCTGGTTCCGTGATTGGCGTCTCGTGCTTACCCAAGCTAAATGCGAAGCTATGATCTTCACTCTCCGTCGACTTGGACCGTCACCAGTCCTCACCATAGACGGCGTAACGATATCCTGGAAACGCCCAGATGACATTGTGAAATACCTGGGAATGCATTTTGATCGACGTCTCACCTGGATAGCACATATCAATGCTAATTGAAATTTAAGTTTGTTTTTGAAGGATACAACACGAGGATTTTGAAGAAAATTCTCCGCCCTAAACTACCCGTTACATGGAAAAATTTTCGAAAATTTTGCTTTCTTCTAAATGGCTCTAACGATTTTGATTAAAATGCCATGAAGATATTTTTATGACAAATGAAATATGTATTTTGAATTTTCTGGCTATACCCTATGTAGTCCTGTTTACTCTGCATGACTTTTACATAACTGGTAAACCGTAAGAGATAGATCAAATCGTAGTATACAAAAAATGTAGATCTCTCTAAAACAGTTTATGTCCAAATAAATTTTTTTGTAGAGCCAACCATTTCGTAGATATTCCTGTTTATTTGTGTGAGTTTTGGAAAGCTCTCTGGTCAAATTGAACATAGCTATTCTTTTTTTTTTATATATATATATATATATTTTAGTCGTGCAAAGAGCATTTGAAAGCCTTTAAACATTTGACTATCACTCAAAGCCTAATGTATTCTCATAATCCCTTTGACCTACAAGAAAATACGCAATGTGATAATTTCTGCAAATGCTTATCTCAACGAACACGAAGAAGATACAGGAATAAATTTGTAAGAATGGTTAATACAAAAGTAGAGAAAGTCGTGAGTGCAACACATCAGATTTTTATGCGTTGTATTTGATGACACCGCGTAATTTGCTACTTAAATCGTACACACGCATCAAATCTTAAGATTTAGAGAAAGTAACATGTAATTAATAACTGCAGTAGGTAATTTCTACGCTGTAGGAATTCAGTGTGGGTACATATATTGGTATTTAGCATATAAACCTACTTTTTACGCCATGAACCACTTTTGTATGGGCTGGGAGAAAGAAAGCTGCGATGTAAACAAACATACAATAGGAACAAACGCGAGTTTCTTGTAAATGCTAAAGAAACAGTTCAACTTGTACCCACTGTCTCTTTCGCAGCCTAATAACTAATTTTTGCCTTTAATAGCATTTCGTGCATTAAAAACCAGTGCAGTAAGGACACAATATCCACACGTTGTTAGTTCACATGTATTCACTACGATAAATGATAGCTGCTGTAATGGTTAACATGCATTTACCTTTGATAATCAGAAGCTCTCAGGTAACACACACCGCATGGATTGTTTGTTCTCGGAAGTCGCTAATATTTCACATTGCACCAATTAGCGTGTCACTTCAGCCATCGAAATCAAAGAAGTCACACGGAAACACAGGGTTGCAACATGTCCCCTGTTTTCTCTCTCATCCTGCTAGTTTTCTCGTGACATTGGTCTTCTAAGAAAGAAATGACCTTGCGTGGACTGCGGACGTTTACTTGGAGAAAACGTGACAACGTTGCTTTTATGGTTTCTCAACTAATATTCAATAAAATGAAGATGACGTTATGGGCTATTCAACAAAATTCAAGGCGCATTTTTTATTTTACTCCAATCAGTCATTTTTGAAACAAATACATTTTTCTACCTATTGTGGCCGATTTTATAGCTTCAAAATATGTGAAAATATGACATCAAAATATGTGATTAAATATTGGAGTTTTCAAACGATAACAAGGAATAATTCAAAAGTAGACATTTCTTAAAAATCATTCAGCATGAAGAGGAACTCGCAGAGTATTCGTAGAAAATTCAATATAATACATCTTTATTCGTCGTGTAAATAACTGTTTTATTCAAACACATTAAGGCCAATGTTTGAAAGAAACAATTATAATTTTTTGCGCATGAAAGCTTTTTATTGAAAGAGCTTAATGTATTTCGATGAAATCTTAATATCGAATTGAGATAATATGTGAAAGGGTTAAATAAAAGAAAGTGACAAATGTAAACGAAGTGTTCTATATGTAAAGAGTTGACTGAGGAGATTCTTATTTTAATTTTCCACTTGCATTTTGCAAAGGATGTTGGACTTACGCCTCTTTGCATGAATTATTTTGCTATATATGCCAGTCTTCCGATTCCTGAACAGGTACTGTAGAGGAAGTAATTCAAATGCGCCTATAGCAAAGGATGGGGAGGACCCACGTAACCAGTGAAACGGTACTCGTGGATACAATTGCAAGGATTTTGATTTTTGAAAAAGAAAAGAGAAAAGAAACTACATTAATACTGAAATAAATGGATACATTTATGATATGAATAGCTGTTGATGAATATTTTATTGTTAAATCCCAAATATGAAAATAGCAAAAAACACTGTTACAATTTTCTAAAACTCTGCCAAAACATCTTTGTTGCCAAATGGCAACACTATGCATTAGAGGGTAAAAATAAAAATACACACACGCACCCGCCATATTTTCTCCCCTGAAAATGTTTAACTCTTATTTATTTATGGCTGACACAAAATTTAATGGCGGGTGGCTCAACGCAAAATCCAATCATAGGCTTGTGGCCTTGCGGTGTTGTATACTTAACACGCTGTAAAGTCGGTGATATATCATTTGCGCCCACAAAATGTATTTGCACAGCAGGAAATAGAATAGTAATGGTCAGCGTCAGCCGCCATTAAATTTTGCATCTGCCATAGTATGGAGTGAACGCAGGACTGTGTTTGCGAATGAAACGTCGATGCGGAATTTTGGGGTGGAATACGTTAATTAATTACAATTTTGAGAAACTTATAGAAAAGTAATTTCCAAATGTTACAGCATTTGTTTAAAACAGGAGCTCTTTTCTGTAAGTAAACTTATGATTGCCTTAAACCTTTTTCTGTTCCATGGCACAAGCGGCATTCCGAAAATAAGCAGGGTTTTAGTTTTTGAAAATGCTTAGCAAAATGAACGAAGCGTGACATGAAATTGTGTTGAATTTATGTTTTGTTTGGATAGTATACGGAGCCTCGCGCACTTGAAGGACGTTGTATGACCTAAATTCCGTCTTCAGGGTCGAGTCTGCATGCACAAAACATTTCCAGTTTGTTTTACATCAAGTACCTGTTATGGGTAAACTGCTAGTCCACATTGGAATGTTTTGCATGCGTTATCATCCGGAGGACACCTCTAGCTGAACTCAGCGGATTGCGAGGCAATGCTTCTTGTTTTGTCCGCGTTTGTTACATTTAACCCAAGAATTCGATATCGCTATTTAATTGAAAATACAAAGTTTGCTTTAAAATATGATGTGTTTGCTTTGTTCCGCAAACCCCCTCCCTGCCCCAAAAAGGGCGTTTTTTGAAATACACCTTTTGTGTCTTTTTTTTTGGGGGGGGGGGTTATGAGAGAGAGAGAAAGAAAGAGAGAGAGAATGAGAATAACAGAACCGGTACCAAACTAATCAGACTTGTTAAGGATGCAAAGCTAAGCTTTTCAGGCAATTTCCTCCACGATAAACAATGATTTCTTTTTCGGAAAATATTTATCCATTGTTTATTTTCTCAAAAAGGCTCAATGATTTGCATTAAAATACAACATATTTTGCATGTGATGTATATTTATGTAGGTATAATGAATTTCCAGTTACGAGTTTGTGAAGCTGTGCACTCAAAACAGTGGATCAGTTGGATATTCGTTGGGCTACTGATCCCAAGGTTGCGGGTTCAATACCGACCCAGAACGACGATGTTTTTTAAGTGACGTTAAAAGCGACGTCCCATGGCAATAGATTTACTGTCATGTAAAAACTCTTGCGGGGCGATATTTCGACACACCGGTGGCACTGGATCCTGGTAACTGACAGCTTCATTAAAGAAGCAAAATATTAATTAATTTATTTTTCTCAACTGTGCTGAAGTACGAATTTTCCATTACTGTGTTAGTGCTACGGAAATCTGAAAGTGATGTACGATAAACTAATTTTTCTTACGGATTCAGCCCGCAGTAGTAGATTGCGTACAAGAATTGTGATGCCTGTTAGGTCGAGAATGCATTTTGGGAATACGAGGCTCGCAGGATCGTTTTCCCAAGCATTTGAGATCTGGTAAGTAACTTCCAGTTCGTGGTTACTCCATTAATTTTTGCTATAATACTTGAAAAAAAAAAAAAAAAAAAAAAAAACCGTACAGAGCAATAATAAGCCAAATTGCTTTTCCATATTTTATTTAACGTTAAAGAAAAAAAAAAAATGAATTTTCTGTGTGAACAAATGAAAAGCTATATCTAAATTATAGTATGGGCAGATCCTTCTTGTCCACTCTTTTGTTAATGAATTTCGCAATAGATTCTTCACTTGAAGTAGCACATGTCTTGGGTTCTAGGTTATTTGTTTATGCAGCCGAATTGAGTCTTTCTACTTTTGATAGTTATTATCAAGTAGTAAAATTGTACAAAAATGAGTGACATTACTGTTGAAGAAGCTGCGGATCAGCATGTGCATCACTTTTACCAGCGAAGTCGAAACAAAGATATATCGAAGCTTACAATGCTTTCCGAAAGTATTGCTTTGATAAAAACGTTAACAGTTATACCAGTGAGACAGTTTTATTGGCACATGTGTTTAGTTATGATCACGGGAAATAGTTACTATTTTTTGTTCGTTAACGACGGTGTCAATTGCCAAGATCATATCGGTGGCACCGGTGTTCCGGAATTTCGTCCCGCGGGAGTTCTTTTACATGCCAATCTACTAAAATGGGGCTGTCGTTTTTAAGCACACTTAAAATCATCGATCTGGACCGGCTTTGATCCCGCGACCTCAGAATCAGGTTAGCGTGCAACAAACTGAGCCATTTACACCGTCACTATCACGGGGATTACATAAATGAGGATTATTCGTGAATTACAGGAATGTTGTTATATTGCACACCCTTTTACAAAGAATACATTCGAGAAAATTCCAAACTTAATAGCGAAGTATCTGGGCTTGGCTAATACGAACACTGGGCCATTGCTTACGACGAACTTCAGCAATTCAGCAGACGCAGGAGCAACTGTGGCAGTTATAGTGTCCTGCAGAATGGAAGGACACATCGTTGCTGAAGGATATTTGGAAGACAACAGGACATCGAAAATGGTATTTTCAGAATGGTAGTTGGATTCCTGTTACATCTATTTCCATTAACTATATACTACATTATACAGGGATCATCGGGAAGCATATGTAAACGGGAAGCATGAATAAGGATTTACTAACATCGTCATTGGGGGTTCATATTGTCATTTTAATTTTTGTGTAGGTTCTAATTGGTCATGTGTGAGGTGCTTAATGAAGATAGTATCATGTCTAATCCTAATTAAATGTTAACTTTTTTGAATGCATAATAATTATTAGGGCTCGGACTTTTAGACCCTAAAAATTGTAAAATATTTATTTTTATATGCTGAAAATGACCCAAATATGTGCCAAACGGATAAAACAATTATTAAAAATCTGAATGGCTGAGCTAATATTAATGCACTTAGTGCTCGACAGACATTTGAGGAAGGGATCAGCAAGTACTGCACAGTTGCAGTACACGATCACATGCTTCTTAATCTTTTTCATTCCCAAAGATTGACGATTGTCACGAAGAACTGTCTTGAATTTAACAAAATTATCGCTCCACGTCATAAGTAGTAAGTTTGGCATAATTATAACATGTCACAACAAACAAAACATTTGAAAAGTTTCACATTATGCTAAATCCAGTACTATTTTCGAACACTTCCATTTTCTTTTTACTTTCTCTACTACGTATAGTAAGTAGAGGAAGTATTGCATTCCACTCAAGAATTCGATGTCGAGATTTCACCAGAAATTATATATATTGAGACTCCCCTGAATCTATTTAAAAAATTAGAAAAAGGCGTGGGTGCGTGTGGCTGTCAACCTGTGGACAGCATAACTCAAAAACCAAAGTTGGTATTTAAGTTTAATATATTTTAAGGATGCGACATGAAAATTTTGAAGAAAATCCTTAACATAAAAATCACAAAAATATGTGCTCTTATGTGCAATAAAGTTCAAAATATTTGCTCCGTTGTGAATATCCAGAACATTAAACCCAGTTTCTAGTTCGTATTAGGTGGCAAACAACATACGTATATCTAAAACTCCGAGCCCTAATAATTAAATAAAGGACAAGATATATTTGTTTACCACCTACATGAATGAATATAATAAAATCAGTCAAATTCTTGCACATAAGAGAATTTGGTATTTTTATTGGAAAAATTGGAAAACACATTTTTGTACGTTTTCTCTTCAGCTCAATTAAAGGTTATTCTTTGAGTAATAGACTCGGTTGGCTCAGTTGATTAGACGCTGGCCTACTGATCTCAAGGTCGTGGGTTCAAATCCAGCCCAGACCGATGCTTTTTAAGTGTGCTTAAAAACGACAGCTCCATGTCAGTAGATTTGCTGGCATGTAAAAGAACTTATGCGGGACAAAATTCCGGCTCACCGGCGACGCTGATGTAATCTTAGCAATTGACAGCTTCCTTAAACAAAATAATAATAATAATAATAATAATAATAATAATAATAATAATAATAATAATAATAATAATAATAATAATAATAATAATAATTTGAGTACACCAGCAAACAAAGAGTATTTAAATTGTAATCTTGTCTAGTAATTAAAAAATGAACATTGATTACATTTCCATAAGAACGGTTCATTCGTTAACACACTGTGTGTGTGGGTGCGTGCTTGCGTGTGTGCGTGTTTTGAATCTCGGATAAAATTATTGACTCTTGACCATTAGTAAACGCACGAAGTTCGGACGCAAGGTCCGGATTTTCGGTTTCCACGACCTCTGAGAACTTCTCGTGTTTCATGTCCTAACCTGCATAACGCAAGTTTCAATAGCATCCGTTGTAGCCTTGAATTTCTCCGTTTCTAAGTGACAAAACTAAGTGCATATTATCTTTTTTATCTGTTATATAACACCTTGAAGTGTCCTAATATGGCTATTGCATATCACCTTATGAGATGAAAAGGAAGAAGAATCTGCGTTTACACATTTACAGTTTGTGATTAAGATTTGAAACAGTGTTTAGTGTTTCTGCTTTAATGATTTTAAGCTAATTGAGCACATTTGTATTATGTGAGAACTGAGCTAGAGCTTTGAATTTTAGCACAGCCATTTCTTTATTCATATTATGTTTGCCAATTTTGAAGTAAATAGCTTTAACTGTAGCTGATGTGTGTATGCAAATATTGTGGGGATACATTAGGGAAGAACTGTGGCTACTGGGGAAGCAAATTTGCCATTTGAAGTCATTGCTCAGTTATCTTATCCACATGTGACTAATCTAGAACCGTGCATGTAAAGATGGACGGCACTTCATGCGCGAAAAGGTAAACAGATGCACTCACTTGTTATACATACTTCTCCTGTGAAGGTCAGTAGAATGCCTCCCGAAGCTGCGGGGACGGCATAAATGGAAACAAGCGTACAAAACTCATAGAAAAACCACTGCATACGAGTTGGCTCCATTTCCAACAGGCAATATGTTCCAAAAGTAAAAGAAAAGGCCGCCGATATGACCATTGAAGTTGGAGGCGGCCTGTATATAGAACATTTAAATCAAGAAAAAAATGAACATCTGAAACAAAAGCACGTGGACCATTACAATAATGCATACCTTCTTTATAACGTTACTATACAGTGATAATTCGAGTCGCTCAACTGAAACTGTGAGTTTAAAGACTTTTCAGAGACGTTTTAAGAAAGCAGCTACTTGTGTTGAGATTCTTTTCTATGAGCCTTGTCAACTATTCGAAAAAAACTCCATTCACATGAGAGATGTCTCATATCCCACACCAACGTTCATTTATTTCACCATGGCCCTCCAAAAGTTGACATTTTTACAACTTAACAAGAAGTAGTGAACAGAATCACAGCTTCGAGAATAAAATTTAGTGGCGTCAGTGACAAGAAAGGAAGGTGCAGAAATATGCTGTGTGAGTCACATTTTCGCTTGTTGGGGTGAATGATGTCACAGCAAACTTCAGATTTAGCTAATTTAAATGAAGCGTTTTGAAGGATGCAAGGGTTGCGAAATGCTACGGAACTGTAGCGGACGTATGTTAAAGAATGTCCCCCTGATTCATAATTCTGATAGTGGCGTGCAATTTTCGCATCATTCTGAAAGCAAATAATTATCAGCCATCCCGACTGTTGCTGCTCTAAATTGAGTGTTGTCAATACTGTTTTGAAATGAACGTTATTGCAATAAGGTTTAATTTTCTGTTGTAATATATGGGCTTGTCGATGGCGTTGCTTTTATTTTTAATTGAGAGTACACTCACAGTCCCGAAAAATGTTCGTTTGACAACGTAGACAAAACAATGCAATTATAGATAAAAAAAAATGTTCACGTTTCTTTAGTAAGCTTGTTGTATAACACCCTCTCCCCAACATTGAAAATATAGTTTAAGAGACAAATACAAGTTTTTGGAAACTAAATCATTATATTGTGACGTCATCCGGCAGCCGTTGTCAAAGAGACGCTCAAGTTAAAGCTACCTCACACAACTACTTGTAAATAGGCGGCCCGTGACGATGGAGCGGTCAGAAACAAAGCGATTCCAGACTGTTCGAGAAACGTTCGACTGCCGGCTTGTTTACGAGAAGTTTGAGAAAAGGTGTATCTTCCAGAGAATTCGCTGTAATTCTCCTGGGCTATATAAGCGAGTGAGCCAGCTAGTGTTAGAGTAGTTTTTCAGACTTGAGTATTGTCAGAGACAGTTTGGCATTCAATCGTCGCGTCGGAGTTTATTGTGTGAATTTTTTTTTCTTTTGTGAATGTATAGTTGGAAGCAGCTGTTAGAGTAGTTTGTGTGTGTGTGTGTGTGTGTGTGTGTGTGTGTGTGTGTGTGTGTGTGTGTGTGTGTGTGTGTGTGTGTGTGTGCGTGTGCATGTGTGTCAAGAAGAGAGGATAGAACAGCTGTGAGTTGCAAGGTCACGATGAATTGTAAATTGCGTTAACAATATATAGAGGATTGTGTTTAATGATTCAAGTTTAAGGGAAATGAAGTGACAGCAAAAGTAACTGAAAGTGTCATTTGTCACTGGTGTCAGAAGTGGCATTTGTTACATTTTTATATTGTCACAGTGTAATATGTTGTTAGCTAATGCTGGATTTCTGACAATGAAGTCATTAATCCTCTTGCTCTCCAATATTTTGCACTGATGATATTGAAGAGAGCAATAGCAGTAATAGTAACCGCTTTTTAGAGAGCACCATATTTTTGTTTTGGCGGTCACATCGCTCTCTCACAACCCCCAGAATGTCTGGAGGACCACACCTGTCGTTGGTTTAGGGGTCTCACCGACTTGACCGGAAGAGTTAGCAAAATAAATTCACAGACCATATCCTCTATTTACCAATCAGAGGACGTATTACATGCCATGACAGGTCAACATGTTAGGGGTTAAGATTTTATGGAGAAATGGAGAGGTTGGAAAAATAAAGACTCCCTAGCCCTCGGGAACCCTAATAGCATCGGGGTCGGAAGAGAACAAGAGATGACCAAGGTAAGATCAGATAGAAAAGTTACAGTGAGGAGCAAAACACCAGTAAGTGGAAGTAATGTTCTGCTCAGCTTGGGTACCTTGTGGTTGCCATTCACATATCCCCTAGACGGAGACCCCTGAGTAATATTTAAACCTGTAAAAGGCCTCAAGCCTTTAGGTATAGTCCATTTTAAAATAACACCGACATAGCAGCTAAGGTGCTCTCAGCAGTAAAGGGAACCAACTCCTAGGACGTGATTTACTCCTCGTGGGAAGGATATTCGATTCCAGCCAATGAAGGTTGTGAGTTTGACACAGAGCATGTACGAGAAGTGAAACTCGCATGTTAATGTGTGGAAACAAAAGCGCTCCAAATTGGCTTGGATAGAACTAAAGTATGAGAAATAGCGCTCCAAATGCTCACGTTGCCGGTAGCTCCTACAGCTATATTATTCATGCCTGCTTGGTTGTGAGTAATCTGGCCGTCTCAGCTCAGCTGATCATATGGCCTAACGCCATATTGCTACCGCTGACGCGTCATGGTTAATACGTGAGCTTCCATAGTTGTGATTACAGTTTTTAGGGTTGCTACATATTAAAACTCATTAAAATTAACCTTTATTTGCTTTAATAAATGCGGCACACTTAAAAATTATAATCACAACTATTAAAATTTGCGCGACAACGGCAGCAATATGGCGTTAGGGCATACACCAGTTGAGACTGACAACTAGGCAAGTATAAAATCACAGATGTTTACTTTTTATAATTCCTTTATATTGAAATTGTCCAGTAGTCTGTACAGCAACACATTTATGAAATATTAATAGGTTCTATAATGGTTGCAGATTTAAGTGACTAATTTTCGTAAAATATGTTTCTTCGACTCCGAGGCTTCCAATAATTACTCTGCATGGCACAAAGTAAAATATTTTCTACTTTAATGAGCTGCTAAAGCTTTGCGTGAACTTGCAACGAAACATTAGGATGTACCATTTGACAGGGAAATGGGAAGAATTAAACATGTGTGGCACTTTTATTTATTCCTTTCGGCGTCCATATAGCATAACATAATTTTACATATTTGCGTAACAAACACAAATAATCTCACAAAGAGGCTTTTGCATACATTATGTACAACACTGTATTGCTCCATACGCGAAAACTATTTTGTCATTTACCAGATCATTATCAACAAGGCAACAAATGTCCTCAACAGTTTCACGTCATATAACATTCACGCCATTCAGACTTTAAGCACCAGCACTGGGCACTATAAGGCACAGCTTGTGAAGTTATACAGCCAACATTATTTTCACAATCACAGGGATGTCTTCAACTCCAACTTTCCATTGTGTATATCCTAGAAATAAAAAACAGAATGCAGCGAATAGCAACATTTATGTAGGTATAACTAACAGTCTAAGTAATGAGAGTGTCTTGGGTAAAAAAGGACTAGGCCATTATCCCGTTTTTGTTTAAAATAGATAATTTAAGATGGATTATAATCAGTTTCAGTAGTTGTAAATATGATTATCTAGCAAATAATAACTTTCTGCCAAATGTCGCAGGTTTCCAATCTTATCACTCTCACGACAACTTAAGCCAACACTATCATCATCATCATCATCATCATCATCATCATCATCATCATCATCACCAATCATCAATATGCTCTATTAAACATAATTCGGTTAACGGTCTTAGCAAATACCACTTGGGTGTTTGATAACAGAATATGATTATCTTGTTTTATAGGCATTCATTAATATATCCATCGTAGATGTCAACATATTTATAGTACGTACATGTAAATTCATTTATGTAAATTTGGTTTGGTTCGGCAAATAAGAAAACGAACTTTTGAAGCCAATGTCGACGATTTACTTGTGAAACAATTGTTTCATATGGCAGTTCTGTTTTTGTTGAAATAGGCTATGATGAGCACGATTTCTCTTATCCACGCGTACTACATATAGATCGTTGCATCCATTTGTCTTTTCTGATGTTATGTTATTGCTGCGTTTGCTTATTAATGTAATTTAAAATGTGTGAAGTGGTGATAGGTAAGAGAACTGAAGAATGTATTTATTATAAAAATGTTTAATGTACAAATACTGATATGAGTAACATAACCATCCGGTAATGGTCACCAGAATGGAAACGAGGACGAGAATACATATCGATCAGCATATCGTTAGCAAAATGGAGGTCGATATTGTACATTGGGAATTCGTTTGTTTCTAATGGACCATTGATATATTTTCTAGGTTGCGACTAGATGGAGCTCTTGGGGCTATTTCATGGCACGGCCATCTTGAATAATTCCTGCATCAAGAAGGGTAATGTGCACAATATTGTCACCGCGCCCGCCGTATCTAATTGCCGACAACCGCAGTGTCACCCATCGCATTATTGTCGGCACTACCGCAAAGGAGCCGAAGGAAAGAGACGGAGAATGGCCGCATTGTCGGGGCGCTTGCCGAAAGAGAGAAAGTGATAGAGGCTTCTAGAACTGTCTGCTTTGTGTTTCACCGCTAAATAAGCGAACGTTCCGGAAGCTTCCAGAATAGTGCCTGGGAGATATAAATAGCGGTAAAGTGTGAGAAGAGTCAGTGAGACGTACGTGAAGCGTTGAGTAGTGCCGACGGAGAACAGTCAGACGTAAGTGAGAGACGTACGTGAAGCGTTGAGTAGTGCCGACGGAGAACAGTCAGACGTATGTGAAGGTTGAGTAGTCGTGCCGACGGAGACGGACAGACGATGTGGAGTGTTGTGCCGACGGAGAAGAGTTAGTTCTTTGTGTTACGAATTCGGAGTCGTGCTGTTGGAGAATCGGTAAAGACTTTCTTGCTGTTGCAACGAGTGTACAAGTTACTGTTTACGGAAATAAAAGTGTTTCTTTATCTCGACTACATCTGTCTACTTTACTTCACACCCACAACCAAAAAGTCACAATATGAATCTAACATGCCGTGCCCAGTAATGAGAACGCGAAAGCTAAAACTTGATCAATCTTGTTTCCCGTTCCCTTATGAACACTCCCATTTTAATACATGTATTTCAGCCTTCTAATTCGTATTATTGTTACGGGTGGTTGTGAACCAACTAGTAAATGGACAATCAACTAAGTGAAATATACTAAGAGAGAAAATCCGTGAGTTAGATAGCTGTCCTGTTTTAGGATTTTCATAAAGACACAAACTACCTATAAATGTATAAAAAGGCAACTTGCGAATGTGTGTCTTTCCCAACACGTCTTAAAGAAAGATCTAGAATATCCAGGTGATATTTCGTGCGTTTACGTACTGCTTCGCTGTTGTTTGAACGCTCTGCCCTCTGTCACCCCATTTCTTGTACTGTGCATCTGACTTCTCATCTAATCGAATCGACAGTACGCATATTTCACAAAACCTCATCTCGAAGACATGATATGAACATATGAAGATCATGCAGAATCAGGAAAGAAAAAAAAAAAAAAAAAAAAAAAAAAAAATCAACGCTGAGCCTGGGATTCAAACCACGAATCTTCAGCTTTCTATGCCATTTCATGACTTTTTCTACTTTATTTTACTTACATAAATACTCCACAAATTATTCCCAACTCAGCCATATAAGGGTACCAGTGTTTGTTAGACTCATATTGGCAGCTCTATATTGTTATTGAGATAAACAAATGGGATAGTAAACGGAGGCGCTTGATTATCTCCAGCCAAGTAAAAAATCTTCGCCAAAACATTAAGTGACCATTACTTTGCACAAAAACCATATGTATATTTGCAATATCCTACAATTTTGATTACTATTGCACATCTCCTAGGGGAAGGTCAATTATGTGCAATAAATGGATGCCATTAACTGCCACATGTGTGCGAAAAGCTATGTTAAATGTTTTAACAAATACACTATCTTCGTCCAATATCACTGACTTACAGCAAGAAGCTCTTAAAACTTATCCTTAAGTTTCTTTCTGAAAATAAATAACGTACCTTCAGATTCTAATTTTAGTCTCCACGGGGGTTTAAACTTCAATGCTGCAAGGAATATATCGTAGGTGAATCCCACTATCTGCATGGCTGAAAATAAAATACAAATTGATGCAATTTCTATAAAATATATTTTAACACTTTCACTAACAATAACCTGTTAAAGGCATCCTACACTTAATTGCCACGTACTTCACCAGCGTTAATAGAAAATACCAATATTACACACAAATATATTGAGTAGAAATAATGCAAATGTAATTACCTCTCTGATGATCATTCGCGACGAAAAACGCATTTTAGCAAAACCCAAGATGGCTCACTTCCTGTTACTGGCCATTAATTCGTCACTTATTTCAAAACTTAAGAGCCAATCAGATTTCCGTATAAGCTTCACGCCTATGCTGAAGGAGGGGTGGCGAGATACGGTATTGCTGTGTTCTTAGTTGGAATGTCTGTCTAATTTTAAAATAAGCTATACAGACGTACAGTCTGAATACTTGTACCAAGAGATATGGAGAGACCGGGGTATCCGGAACACTCCGGCAATACCGAACAATGTATTTTAGTTACTGGTGGTAGTGACCACTGTTGCCAACTGTGAATTGGCATTTCCCACTAATTATCTAATTCAAAACCACTAGATTTGTTTCGAGACAATCACTATATATGAGAGGCAGGTTAGCGAAATTTGCAATGTGTTGCGTCATCGGTTTGAACTCTCCCTAACCAGTCGGCAAGCTGCCCCTTATTTTTCAGTTTTTTGCAATCCACATTTTATACTCTAACATGAAAACATCGGCCTTTATACTAGGTTTTACCCTAGTATTTAACAACTACTTGTTACATGGAATGTTTGTTCCTAAAATTCTAGGTACCTCAGTTGCAACGAGCGCACGATTCATAAATAATCCATCTGCTGTAAGGTTTGTTCGAATCCCCTGCAAGTACTAACCTTTTTATGTGTAATATTCACAAATAACACTGGTTGAACAACAATTGCATTTAAAGCGGTCACTATTTTCATTCGTAATTGTTTTATTTCCATTTCATGGTGTTGTCTAATAGGATATCTTTCCCGGTATAGATGCTTAACTGATTGTGCACTGGCTCTTGCTTCTCCGTAAATCAACAGCTTATCTGTGAACTAGTCTGTCGAATACATCCTGAAAGACTTGATACAAAATATCGTGCGATAGCGTACGCGTGGAGAATGGAGTCGGCATTCATAATAACACACTGCATCATGCCAGCTCAATGGGACAGAAGTCATTATAGCTATTCTATTACAAAATGCACACAACCGAAAATATTTATGTCCTAAAGCCTCAGAGGCCTTAAACTTAGATTATTGTGAATTCGGTTTCTAAGTTTTGATGAGCAGAAAAAATTGCTTAACGCCGAGACACGAACCCGTGTCCCTGAGGTTAGTGCACAGGACACAGTTATAATTATTCTATTCAGCTATTTGGACGCTTGGCTAAAAGCGCATTCCGAGCTGAACCATAGAACGTGTATGTCGGACGCCAGACCATTGCCACCTCGCGACTTTCGGTGCATAATTTAAACCGTTATTTAATATGTGTTTGGACTGTAAATGCATAAGGCGTGTCTAATGTTTTGCAAACAATCCGGGCTTTAAGTACAAAAATCCGCCAGTTTCTTTTTAGTTCATGTTTTTAGTATACCCATATGACAGGTCCATTTTAGCAGAGGCGTTTTCTGTATTACGTTGCTATGTATACTCCAATAAAAAGTTTGTAAAATCGGCTGGAAATCCGGAATTCACTCTCAGTAAACGTGTCGTATGTTTTTAAAGTGTACTTAAGCGAGGAGTACGTTTTGTTCCTTAAACTGCTGTTCCTCCAAATTTTGTGCATTCGCCCCTCTAAGATCGTCAAGCAATGCGTTTTGGTAAATGCAAAACTGGACTAAAGCGCACATGGCGTTTGATGGGTGGCCTAGCTTCCAAAAATAAGGGGCGGACCTGTGTGCGCGTACGTTCGTGTGTTTATACTAGATCGCACGAAAAAGTCGGTTAAAACCAAAGTTGGTATTCAAGTTTAATGTCTTTCAAGGATGAGACGCGAAGATTTTGAAAAAAATCCCTCCACCCTAAACTATCCCTTACATGGAAAAGTTTTCGAAAATTTTGGTTTTCCTTAAAATGGCTCTAACGATTTTGATTAAAATGCCATAGGTTTGAGATATTTTTATGACAAATGAAATGTATATCTTGAATTTTCTGGCTATGGCCTATGTAGTCCTGTTTACTCTGGATGACATGTGAATAACTCGTAAACCGCAAGAGGCAGACAAAATCTTACTGCACAAAAAATGTAGATCTCGCTAAAACACACAGTTTATGCCCAAATAAATTTTTTTGTAGAGTGAACCATTTCGGAGATATTCCTTGTTATTTGTATAAGTTCTGGAGAACATACTTCTGTCAAATGGAACATCGCTGTTCATTTTTTACACGCTAGGCGTTCAGAGAGAAGGGAATTTGAAAGCTTTAAAAGATTTGACTATCGCTCACAGTCTACTGTATTCCCATATTCTCCAACAAGATAATGAGCAATAAAGTAATTTACGCAAATGTTTATCTAAACTAACACGAAGAAGAAGAGTTGTTGAGAAAGTCATGTGAATGCAACACATACGATTTTCTCATTGTTTTCACAAATAAGCATGTTTCTTGTTAATTAAACTAGTTTTCAGTTTACCAAGATACATTTGAAGTAGTATTTAGGTTTGCACATGCAGAGGAAATGTTATAATTTCGGAACACCTTGTTAGGTTTTTCTTAATCGGGTAATATTTTCCACGATTTTCACAAAACGCTTGGTATTACTCAGGCCTCATCTCTGAACGCTTAACAAATTGCACGTGCACACTACGGAGTAGGTAAAACTGAGCAGGCAACTTTACCGATTAGCTGCACAACATGGCTGGGAAGGTCGAAATTTGTATATGCTTACAGCTAGTACCAACAAAAGGGTGTTTGTCGATAGTTTCCATAACTAAAGCATAGAAGCAGTGGAGTTTTGGATTGAAAAGTCAACTTTATTTAAGCCGACCTACTATCGACATTTCAACTTGGTACAGTATATACATACATATGTGTAACAAGCTGTACTAAACGAGCGTGAAAGCTTATACAAGTATTCGTGGTTGTAATATTGAAGCTGTTCATTTCGACCTGCATATCTGGAGGGGATGCAGATTCATTACAAGAGGATTACCTGCCCCTTCTGTGCATCGTTAACTTAAACATTGCACAGTATGTGGCTTAGGCGGGACACAGGACAGAGACAACCAAATGTAACAGCCGAATATGAATTTTTCTCATATAGTACTATTTACAATTACTGTAGTACAAAAACAATGATAGAATATTTATCGAAGCTGAGAAACTTTCTTAGACGTTGCATCCTTACTTCGTAAGTTTTTATTTCCAATTCTTATAAGCATGTATCAATAAAAACAGTCCATGTAATCCTTCTCTTTATATGGAGAATTGGTTCACAGGCATCCGGTAAAGGTAACCAGAACGGCAGCGTCAACGGGAAGCAAGGCAGCTATTGTGGTTCACAATAGCCCGGCAACGAGAACGGCAAGATATATGTACTATCGGTCAGCATATCGACAGAAAGTGGAGGACGATATTGCGCATTTGTAATTCATTTGTTTCTAACTGATCAATGATATTTTTTCAGCTTGCGACTAGAGAGAGCTCTAGCGGCTGTTTCATGGCACGGCCGCCATTAATAGTTTCTACAGCGAAAAGCCTAATACGCACATTATGGATCTAACATGCCGTATCCGGTAACGGGACAGAAAGTTAAAACTTGGCCAAGTCTTCTTTATGGTTCCCCGGGTCTGGGAAAGCTTTCCGTCGGTTTTGAGCACATGTGTTTTATCTCTCTCGTTCTGGTTATCGTTACCGTTACCGGTGGCTGTGAACCAGCCTTAACTAAGCAATGGTTTTTAATTTATATTTTATTCTCCTGTAGATGCGAAACAGTGCACAAAAGTTTGGCTTGTGCGGGGAGTATTACTGTTGTTGCACAGACGTCAGGTGAAGATATTGCTCGTCAAGGTAATCACTTCTTCACAACTTAATTGAGGACGAAAAGAACTACACACGTTGGGAAAGCAAAAGCAATTTCTGATTTGCAGTGTCCGTGAAAATTGGGAGAAAAAATTATAAGAAGCTGCAAGCGTAAACAAAAGTGATACTGAAAAGAACAGTGAGCAGAAAAGTGAACTTCGGTGAAGTGAACATTTCGGAATGGTTTATAAAGAGCTAAAATTACCCCTAGTGCGCGAGTTTTGGTAGCAACCAAAAGAGTTCAACATATTTTTCTTTTTTTTTTTTCTTTTTCTTTTTTTGTATTAACATAGCAACACGTTTTTGCTTGTATCAACAGGCAACGCCGTTTTTATTTAAATCAACATAGCACGGCGTGATTTTGTTTGTATCAACAGCCAACGTGTTTTTTATTTCCATCAACATAACGTGTTTTGCTTAAAAAACAAAATGCATCCACGCTAGGACTAAGACGTATCATCCTCTGTTATACAAACAGTTGATGGGTCATTGAACGTACATGCATCTAATTTAAGAAACTATATAGTTAGTTAATTGCGAAGAAAAAAAAGAGGTACGAAAAAAGTACAGGCTACATGAATGTAAACGCGATAAGTGTCGCCAAACCAGCCTTCTCCTATACATATGTTCTAAGTTAAAAAATCGGATGTGTTGCAATCACATGGCTTCTCTACTCTGGTACTAGCCATTCTTACAAACTCTTATTCCTATATCGTCTTGTTAGGATAAACATTCGTGCAAATTATCTTATTGCTTATTTCCTTGCAGGTGCAAGGGGAATATTAGAATACAGTAGGCTTTGTGCGACAGTCAAATGTTTTAAAGCTTTGGGATTTCGCTCTCTTTGCACACTTAACATGCAAAGCAAATGAACAACTATGTTCCATTTCACGAAAGTTTTAAGTTTTCCGAAACTCACACACAACAAGGAATATCTGCGAAATGGTTCACCCTACAAGAAAATTTATTGAGACATAAATTGTGTACTTTAGCAAGATCTACATTTTTTGTATAGTATGATTTGGTCTACCTCTAACGGTTTACCAGTAATGCAAAAGTCGTCCAGAGTAGATACGACTACAGGGGCTATAGCCAGAAAATTCAAGATATACATTTCATTTGTCAAAAAAATATCTCAAACATATGACATTTTAATCAAAATCGTTAGAGCCATTTTCAAGAAAATGAAAATTTTCGAAACATTTTCCGTGTAAAGGGTAGTTTAGGGTGAGGCTATTTTCTTCAAAATCTTCGTGTCGCATCCTTGAAAGACATTAAACTTAAATACCAACTTTGGTTTCTAACCGACTTTTCGTTTTTGAGTTATGCTGTCCACAGACACCTAGACACACACACACACACACACACACACACACACACACACACACACACACACACACACACACACACACACACACACCTTTTTCTAAAAATGCTTTTTTTTGGATTCAGGGGTCTCAAAACATTTCCGGTGAAATCTCGACATCGAATTTTTCGGTGGAATACAATACTTTCCCTACTTACCAGTAGAGAAAGTAAAAGAATCACAACAAATGCACTGTTTATAGATATCTACTACGTGAATCACCTGCTTCCATTTTTTCGAATTTACGCAACCCCCTAAAAAGTAGTCTATCTTGACCGCGCACTCTACAGTTCACATATGGGAATAGACGGAAGGTGGATTAACATCTCGGTGAATAAGTGATTTAAGGGACAAAAGGTATTCGCGATACAAATTCATTCCAAAAACATCGTAACTCTAACACCGAGACTTTCATCCGGTTTCTCCACAATTTATAAACATTTTTATTAGAGTATATATCTATTCTATACAAAACTCCTGATGAACGAGAATCTTTGGTAATAGATACGCTTTCAAAATGAAGATTAAACACCAATAGAATGTTAAATTTGCCCGTCTTCAGTCAGATTGTTTCAAAATTCACCAGTGCACCTGTGAAAAACCTGATACTCCATAATTTCAGTTTTAACAACCTGAAAGTTTTACCATAGAATGTAACAAGAGGGTCGCGTTTGGAATTTCAGTCAGAAAATGCGTTTGTTATAGGTAGTAGCAAGCGAGGGCTAGTTCCCGCATACCTCAGCTAGCGTTGGAGTTTAAAAGGCTGGTCCTTACGCGGCTGTGATGGTCGAGCGGAATTATTATATATCGGTCTCAGCTATGTTCAGACACATGTTGGAATATATGGTAATGGGTCAACGTTTTACACCCTTCATTTCACTTCTTTTGAGGAATGATAAGGTATTACAAATAAGTTACATTAAATGGATGAAAATGATGCTGTTTGAGCACTTTAATCAAGTACCTTTTGAACTCATTTTATTCTTACACTTTACTGTAAATGTGGCAAAACGTTAATAATGTCATTTTTCTGTCGTTACTATGTATTTTTTTCTGTTGAGTACGTTTAATGTGATGATAAGGTTTGAACCAGGAAATGTCGATTTAGTTCACGGTAGACTGACGTCGAGTCCACTGGACCAAAAGCCTCCACGGGCCTCTTTCACCTATGTTTATAACATTTATAGGTATCAAGCTGGTTGCTAGTCAACTAGACGAAATGTTTTAGTTCTTGGCAGCTTATTTGTGTTCATGGAACCTTCCGTCATGGCTATCAGACCTAAGCCCAAGAACGACTAACTATATATTACACAATACAGCTACAAAACAAATTCTGGCTTGACAAATGAAACCTTGTTTTCAAGTAAGACTTTAGTATGCGGGTTGCATAGATACGGAAAATGGGGTCAGCTGATTCACCTGGTATAAGGGGGAGGGGGGGAGGGGGATAGCTGATTTTCGTCATAAAGAAACTTCACGGTGTATCTCTTCAGCAAGTTGGTTTCTAGTTTGTAAATTATATATAAAATAAACTATAGAAATAATAGAAAAGAGGAGGATGTAGAGAAAGTCCTGTAAATGTAACACGTTAAGGTGTTCTAGTTCTGTGGTCTGTCTCACTTCATGAGAGAACTTCCTTTCAGAAAAACAAAGATGGATGCCATATTTGGTTGGAGTCTATAGACACACGTGAGTTGTTTCCATTTTACGTGTGCATTTTTTGAGAGCAGCTGAAACTGTGTGGTGCTTGTTTCGCATATTGTATTATTTTTGCACTTGAGGATAACGTTCAGTGCATTAGTGTTAGCGTTAGTATTCCATTAACAGTTTATCGCATTAACGGGTTTAGTGCGAGGTATTAAAACGGCCCACAGTAATTATTATAGTCTGAGGAGCACGGGGAATAAATGATATCGTCTGGATTTACTGCAAATCGATAATGACTGGATATTCCGCGTTCTTTGCCACGCAGATTTGCAGACTCGTATTTGAGATGTTAATCGGGAACAAAACAGTTCTAGTTGTTGCTGCGTTGTGTAGTGTGGTTAATTTAACAAGCTTCTTCCCTGTTTATCAAGCGTTCTAAGCGATAAAGTGTGAACTTATCCGGCGCTTCCTTTTCCTTCAGTATCAGCTTAGCTTTAGTCTTAAGAGGGGTCATAAAAAGTGAATGCTTGAAAGAGGAATCGAGAGAATTTCAGCTCACAGCCACAAGGAAAGGATGATTCAAATAAAACTTGCAAACAAATAAAACTTGTAAGACAAGACTGATGTGTTGCACTCACATGACCCCTGCTCTTGTGCAACCTATTCTTACAAACGCTCATTCTTTTATTTACGAGTATTTCATGTTAATTCAGAAAACACTTGCAGAAATTGTTGCTAATTTTCTGTAGATTCAAAAGAATATGGGAATACAGTAGGCTGTAACGGATAGTCAAATGTTTTAAGAGCTGGTCACAATTTGAAATTCCGTTCTCTTTGCATGGCCAAGATATAAAAAGTCCGATGTGTTGCACTCACATGACTTTCCCTACTCTTGCACTAACCATTCCTACAAACTCTTATTCCACTATCTTCGTGTTAGTTGAGATAAACATTTGTAGAAATTATCTTATTGCTTATTTCCTTGTGAATACAGTAAGCTTTGAGCGATAGTCAAATCTTTTAAAGCTTTCAGATTCTGTTCTCTTTGCACGGTAACGTATAAGAAATGAATAACGATGTTCCATGTTTCTCCAAAAATTGCACAAATAACAAAGAATATCTCCGAAATGGGTCTCTCTACAAAAAAGCTATTTAGACGTAAATTGTGTTTAAGCAAGATCTACATTTTTTTTGCATAGTAAGATTTAGTCTATCTCTTACAGTTTACCATAAAATATCTCAAACATGTCACCTTACTCAAAATCGTTAGAGCAATTATCAAGAAAATAAACATTTTCGAAAATTTTTCCATCTAGAGGATAGTTTAGGGTGGAGGAATTTTCTTCAAAATCTTCGTGTGGCACCCTTGAAAGACAAACTTAAATACCAACTTTGGTTTTTAACAGAGTTTTCGTTTTTGAGTTATGCTGTCCACAGACTGACACACACACACACACACACACACACACACACACACACACACACACACACACACACACACACACACACACACACACACACACTTTTTCTAAAAATGCTTTTTTTTTGGATTCAGGGGGCCTCAAAACATATTTCCGCTGAAATCTCGACATCGAATTTTTGGATGGAATACAATATTTGCTCTACTTTGCTGTAGGTAGTTCGCTAGAGAAAGTTAAAAAGGAGTAAGGTATTCAAATTTTTAAAAATTTTAGTATTGGAGAGTTGAAACAAACAGCAAGGAATATCTTGAAAGTTGTTCACTCAACTAGCCCCCTCCCCTGAAAAAAAAAAAATACAAATACAAATCTGTGTCTTTCGATTTACCAGTTATGCAAAAGTCATTCAGAATGAAGAGGACTTCTGAGGACATTCCCAGAAAATTCAAAATATACATTTCATTTTTCATGAACATAGCTTAAACAAACAATCTTTTAATCAAAATCATTGGAGCCATGTTTGAGAAAATCAAAATTTTCGAAAATGTTTCATGTGAAAGGTAGTCTGGAGGGGGGAGATTTTCTTGAAGTTCTTGAACTGCGAAGTTCGATATTGAATCGACTTTTCGTTTTTTAGTTAATGCTGTTCACACACAAACACAAAGGGACCTTTTTCTAAAAATGCCTTTTTTGGGTTCAGGAAATGTGTAAAAAAAAGTATTTCCAGTGAAATCTCAGTATTGAATTTTTGACTGGAACACAATACTTCCCCTACTTATATACATAGTAGAAAAAATGAACAGTTTTTCTCCTCTTAAACCAAGGCAAGTTGCACTGTTCATAAGCATCAAAATAGTTTGCTGTATATCTAGCTAGAGGGATCTTAGTGTGAGATAGGAAACCCAGGGTCGACGATTTCAAACTTGCAACTCAATTTTTAGGAGGCTCGTAACCATCCACCATCCTACATGAAATTAAAGACATTTTTTCTTTTCCCATTTGCTTGACTTCTTGCTTTTGACAAGCTTAAAGGGTAAAATAAAATTAGCAGACTAAGTTGTATTGTATTGCTAATTTCGAAAGCTGATGTCTTGACAAGTTAGCAGCGAAACTCGGAAAAAGCGTGATGTTGCAGTGTATGCACCAAATTGTAGGTCACTTGACGTATGCATACAGAAAATAGCTTCACAAGGGCAGGAATAGTGCAATGAGAAATAAATAATAAGAACAAATGACGTAATAGAAGAATCCGGTAAAACTCCAAGCCGAAGTCAAAAGCTTCAGACGAAAATGAATGTAGTTAATAGATGACAACTGACTAATGCAATATCGGTGACGCCGGCAACATAGCCATGGCTACCATAGCAACGCTCACTTGTTTCTCCGACTGCAGCGCTGTCAGACCTCGTCTCAAAATTACTACTGTAGTATTATATGCAGTAAATGTGACATGCTGATAGAAAGCAATTATAAGACGTGGGTTTTAATAATTACAAATCCTTCATTTTACATACTATTTTTACAAATTTAAGTTGTTGCTCCTTAAACTTGATCACCCTCGTTCGGAAAAAATTCTCCTACCTTATTTACGTATTAAAATATTCCTATAAAACGCATTCGAGACTTACGAAATTGCCTGTGCTATGCCGGTTAAACTATGGCTGACGCAAAATTTAATGGCGGGTGGCTCAATACAACCAATCCTTGGCTTGTCACGCCTTGCGTTGTTGTATAGTTAAAGACACTGTGAAATCATGCATAAAGCCAACAGTTATATATCATATGCACCCACAAAATTAATTTGTACAATAGGAAAGAGTATAGTAATAGTCAGCTTTCAGCCGCCATTAAATTTTGCGTCTACCATAACTAATATTGATACATTTGGTATGCTGTGCACTATCATTTCGAAACATGTATTGCACGAGTTTAAAAATGAGTAATCGGGAACGTTTAGAATCACGATAAAAAGTGTGTACCGCTCGCATAACCTTTGTACTCATTCATTTATTCTTACGAAAGCTTATGCTACAGAAAATCTTCATTATTTATTCGCACGTTTCGGTGCAGCTATAAGAAGAATTTAGTAAGCTAAAGCGTTAGTTAGATATTTTCAAAGTGATCTTTATGTATGATAGAAATTCTCAATATGTACACGAATGCGAAAAAGAAAGCAACGATAAAAGAACCGCCATTTGCAATTGAGAGAAGTATAAAGTATTTGAACCTTCAAACTACTAACAAAGAATATCTCGAAAATGGTTAATGCCACAACAAATTTTATTTGTCGTAAATTGTGTGCTTTAACGATATATGCTTTCTGTGTGGTAAGTTTTTGTCTACCTTGTACGATACAAAAGTCATAAAGATAAATTCACAACCGTTTCCCAGAAATTTCAAGATATACATTTTCGTTGTCACGAAAATAGCTTTTTCGTTGTCATGAAAATAGCTTAAGGGGGGTCGAAATGCCCTATCTCTCCAATTTTAATAGGTGACCCAGTATCTAGAATAGGTACTATTAAAATAAATAGCTGAATTTTTAAGACATGTTCTGTGATATGTTTACTGTTGACTGTTGAAATAACACATTTTCTTCATCAGAAACAAAGTTATGGTTTCTTAATACACCGCATAGATTTTTTATTGAAATATAAGCGGTTTTAAATTAAAGAACTAGTGTACCTGATACATAAAACCCTTTTCATTAAAATGAAGCTTATTTAGTTGGAAACGTGAAATTAAACTTTCAGCACATTATAACATTCTTTCAGAGATAATTGGCCCCATGTATACAAAATTATTAGTTTTTCAGAAACCGTAGTTAAAAAGATAAGAAAGCCTAAAACCTTCATTTGCAACTCCATTTTCAGTAATAATTGTAATATATTTACGATTAACGTACCTCTATGAAAGTTATACCAAAATGAGTGGAACATCTGAGATATTCATATGGAAGTAAAACTTGAATTTGGAAAAAAATCACAAACTTCACCATTGTGTAAAATACCCCTTAAATATGTGGTATTTTAATCAAAGTCTTAGTGTCTTTTTTGAGAAAGTCAATGTCGAAAAATGTTCCATAAATATTAAACAATTATTTTGTCTGTTAACGACGCTGTCAATTGCCAGGATCATAACAGCGTCGCCGGTGAGCTGGAATTTCGTCCCAACTGTTGGTCTGGACCGCATTTGAACCTGCGACCTAGCGATTAGTAGCACAACGTCTAACCTACTGAGCCATCCTGACCGACAAATGAAAAAGGAAGTTCCATGTGAAGGTAGTTGCGAGAGATGGGAGGGAGGGGGGGAGGATTATTTTCTTCAAAATCTTCGTGTTGCATCCTTTGCAGATCCTGAACTTAAATACTAAGTTTCGTATTTAACCAACATTGTTTTTAAATTATGTTGTTTACAAACATACACGAGCCTCCTTCTAAAAGTGTTTTGGGGGGTGGGGTACAGGGGCTCGAAAACATGTATTTCCTGTGAAATCTTGACATAGAGTACAACACTGAGCACGTAGAAGGGGGGGGGGGGGTGGGTAGTGAGCAAGACACACAAGGCCTGTTTTTTAAGTTTTGAAGCTAAAAATAATGAAATGAAAGACAACACTTTAACCTTGCTCATTGAAGCACTGCGAGGGAAGCTAAAGATGTTACACCACCTCGGAACTAATTGGCCCAGGTTTTGGCTCAGATAACAGCGTGGGCTTTTTCCCGGTTGAGACAGTTGCATAGATGAGGTTTCTTCCGTGTCTGGAACGGGCGAAAGCGCATCTGCATCGCCACCCACTTCAAGGGCGTTGAACAGCTTCAAGAATTAAAAACAAACGCCTAGAGTTTGGGAACATTTTTGAATATCGATTTCTACCGGCGGGAACCAATATCCTCGGACACCAGAGGCAAGGACGCTATTGTTCTACACGAGGAGAAGTCAAGTGGATCCTGGAGCTGGAGGGGGGGGGGGGGGTGCTAATAATTTCCAATAAATTATAAAGCAAAGGCTCCTACGAAAATAGCTGCTGTGTTTTACCTATAACTCGTAACACATTTACTAGTCGTGAGTGTCCCTTGGAATTAACATGAACCCTTAGGTTTGGGTTTGTGATCTCTTTAAATATTTGGTTTCTGAAGCCATCGAGTCAGATGCCTCAGGCAATAATACTTGTGGCTTGTATACAGAAGGTCATGGGTTCAACCGCTTCGGTGCAGGCCAAACTGACTGGAGCTTTTTAGGGTTGCTAGCAGAATGCTGGGCTGTTTAATTTACTTACTCGAATTTTCCAGTCCTCCATTTTGTCATCTTACCTCTTAATCATTATCCGTGTGTCGAACAGATAGAACGCTTTGGCTCTAGAACTCCCTTGTTCCTCTACAAATGCCTGGCCCAAAGAGGGTAATCGGAGCAAGAACACTTTTGAAACCCCGAGCTTCGTGTTTTAAACCATATATGTTTACTTTTGTTATGAGGATGAGGGGAAACCTGGAGGGGGGGGGGGGTATGAGCCAAGAAAACTCATCCACGTAACTCGCCCTGACTGATATTCGAACTTGGGACTTTTAAATCCGAGACGAACATGCACGAGGTAGTATTCGACCTTTATTGAAATTGGCACTTTTTATGTTCACTTTTGCGAAGCACCTGTCAGTTCATCTGTACGCGTGAAACAACCAATGAACCACTGCACGTGTGGCTTGACATGTTAAATTGTTTGTTTCTGATACAGAGCGTGACATTGCTGTCGAGTGTTTCCTCAATGGTGCACAGCGTTTACAAACTGGTTTGCTTCCTGTTCAAAGACAGCGATTTTGAAAACGCCATAGCTTGTAACTGCAATCTTTCTGTTTCAGAATTATATGCAGGGTCCGTCAAAAAGTTGACAATTTTACAACGAACACATATTAATTCTGTATTTCGTAGACTGAATCTAATTACATACACAGGATGTTAGGGGTATAACTTCATCTATTTGTATTGGTAACTCATGACAGTGTAATGTACGTTAATATTTACTTCATTTACAGACTAATAATTTTAGTTATACTGCTCGCAAAAGTTAAAGGCATGTGAACGCTGGCCAATGCTCAAGCGGAGCGCTGTTGCCAAGTGTAGTGCGTGTACTGGCAGAGGTTCTGTACATAATAGCGTGTTAGATGCGTGTACCATATTCGGCAGCGCTGGTAGGAGGGGCAAGCTTAGGATTCGCTGGATTCTGCAGTACGCCCCGCCTCCATATGCCTTTAACTTTTGCGAAGATTATAATACTATGCTTTCAATTTGGATAGTAGCTCCAAGTATACGTGGAACACAGAAGCCGTACGTGTTATCTTAAATGAGAACGCGGGACGGTTTGTTGAGAAGTAAGGTTGCGCGGGCGGTCTTTGCGATAACGAATATCGAGCGAGGTCACTATCACGAAACTGATAACGGACGGAGGAATCAGTCACAGGTCTTACGTACCCAGATATTCATTATCAGTCTTATCTACAACTTACACTTTCATAGAGCAAGACAAATGAGAAAGTAAACCTAATCGTGGATGCAATGCTTATCATTGCATGTCCAATAACTTACATTGTTTACTTTAATGTGCAACTGAATTCCAGTGCTTTTTACAAGGATGTTCAACCCAGGCTACCTGTGTCAGTAAGTCAGTTATTGAAGTGTGAACACGTGGAAGCAAAGCGGATGAACTATACTAACAGGGGTTGTTCATTTTGTGGCGCAGTTATGATGGTGCAGAAAACGGGTAGTAAGTTATACTTGAATTAAGGTAACTTGGGTATTTCGACAGTTTCCTCGGCGTGCGTTACGTACGTGGTAGGGGAATGGCACAGCTATCTCTTGTCATGGCAACCAGGTTTGACCTTGAAGTAGCCAATTGACTGTGGCCATGCAATTCCGTCACTCCCCTAAGACGCACGTATCGCACACCAACTTACGTTAAAGTATATATGTGTTGTGTGAAAACTGTTGAGAAAAAGAGGAAAAACAAATAATACATCAAAGTGTATACATATTAATGTACCAAGTATCACATAATTATGCACTAGTACGCGTTATTCTGTATATTACAGACAGTGCACCCTTGTTCACACAAACTTTATTAACTAGCCATAAAAAAACTCGCAGTTACTCTGCCTCCTTGGCAACGTGACGTCATCCAAGGAGCATTCAGTTTTAGATACTTAACAGATGGAAGCTCGAAGCAATGTCACAATATGCATCACAGTGGCCAGTGGTTGCTGCAACAATGTTGGTCAGTGTGTCCACGTCAATTTCTGCATATGCTATCCTTGAAGTTCCTTCAGCCTAGGTAGTTTACAGTCCAATGCATTTAGTTTCCTACTTGTATCTATAGATGAGCTGCTTATTTTGGACATCTAAAAGAATTTAAAGTTACCTAGGATATTGCAGTGTAACATCACAGTAGATATATTTTTGAACATGTTAGAATTTACATTAAATATTATGAAAATGTTAAGTGTACGAACCATTTTGTAAAAATATTTTTGAGAAAAAGGCACGTTTCTCAAACGTTTTGTCAGAGTAAAAAAAGGAAGGAGGAAAACGCTGCGCGGCAGCCTTATCAGGGTCAAGCCCCACCTCTGCTCACCACATGCGTCAAGAGTGGGGTGCAGTACTGGAGGGTGGTACGTGGTCGGCGCTCCCATCCCTCCCGGCCGGTTATGCGGTCCTCACGACCTGGGACCACCACACTTTATTCAAGTGGCTCTTCAATTGGCTCCTGAGGGACTTAACGAGGCTGAGTGCACCCATGCCGGTACCGGGGATCGAACCTGGGTTCACCGCACAGTAGACCACTGCGCTACGGAGGGCTTTATCAGAGTGGACAAATAAAATGCAATTACAATTATTCTGTGGACCGATATTAAAGCTTGACACAAAAAAGTAGTTGATTCCTTGACTGTTTTTCACTAAAATTGAGTTAGTGCATCTTAAGCAGATGAAGATTTTTAGGCGTTTTGAAACGATTTGGCTTCTAGGTGGTCCAGAAAATTGCAAATATATAAATAATTCGTATTATTATTGTTTAAAATAGCTTTTCCTCTACAACACAACACTGGTGTGTTACTTGGTTCGTATTGCTGCTCATAGATCCAGCAATAGTAAGTCATGAATGCCAGCAGAATAGAATGGAATATTTATTTCGTTCACCATGACATTCAACGTATGACATATATTCGCACATTTCTTATAACTGAGCGACACAATTCTCTTACAAGGTTTTGAATATGTCAACATTAACATTAGTCGTATTTTGACTTCTAAATGTTCAGCAAACCTACTTCTTTCCCTTTTACTGACTGGGAATGTTTTTGCTGCTGTGATATTGTTTTCCATGTTCAATTTTGGAACCTCTCTCCGATTACTTGTTTCTTTGCACTGCACGGAACAATGGTATATTCCTTGTGTTCCCCCACACATAGCACGTACTTCCATACTGGTATATATATAAATCCTTAAAGATACAATGCCCCTGTTCGCATCCGTGCATATCCATTCCGCCCCCGCTTGTCACAACTGTCAACATACTTCTCCTTGCCCCAGTCGTTATTATCCGCACAATCTCAAGGAACTCACTTGACCATATCTTCTCTCCGTATCTTCTATCCTCCCCATACAAATCCTGTCGAATGCCGGTAAGTCCTGTTCAAGTGATTCCAACAGCAATGAAGATTCCGAATTGTGCAGGGTCGTGCCAAGCAATTAACGGCAGTTATTCAACATTTTTATTAGCAGGGTGCGGATTTTGCATATTTGCATGTTTTTCTTCTTGGACTTGGTTGTATGCAGACAAAGGATAAACGCATTTCTCATTGTTTGGAATTAGTGTGCAGAATTCTATCGTGCATATTTGTAGCATATTTATACTTATAAAACATTTATTGGCATATTTTACAAACTTCATGTGGAAATATACATATGTATATTTTATTTGGCAAAATATAAACTGCGATAGTTTAACAACAAACTATTTCGCTAAGCCGGCAATGCCTACAATGAACACAGACTGCATTGTTAAGAATGTCACTATCGCAGGCCGACAGCGTTCTGCTTCAACAATCGAGTTGATTTAAAGCAACTACGAGTAGCTTTCAAAGCATTTATTCAGTTAGTGTATTACGTCCGTGGTGAGTTATGTCGAGATGCCCAAAGACAAAAGTCCTATCATTACTCTTCTGAAAACCTGAGTTGAAGGAGAGAAGACTTTGATATTTGATGGAAAATGTATATTTTGTCAAGTTTGTTCAAAGAAGGTAAGCCTTTACGCTGTTTAAAAAGATTTATTAACAAGTGTGTACACTTTCTCTACCCCAAACCGTAAGGTCTGTATGAATAGAAAGTTAAGCATTCGTCCGAAATTCCGTATCAAGATTTTAGTAGATATACGCGCCTTAAGGTGCCTTAATTCCAAAACAGGCATTTTAGAAACGTTCACACACCTCGTATGTTACACCGTAGCTCAAAAACGAAAAGTCACCGAAATATAAAATCGTATTTACAGTATTAACTTTGCTATCACGGAAGATTGTCATACTAGTAAAATTCCTACACCAAAAATTTGTTTACATCTAAAAAAACTGTGATAGTTCACTCGAAAACGTCTCTAACGATTTCGATCAATTATGATAAAGTATTAAGATGACAAACATGTATACCCCAAATTTTCTCACATGCGCGCGCGGTTTTCTCTGTATAATGTTAGTCTGAATATATCTTCATCTGATTACCCTCCCCTATGTAGGACTTACACCCCTAGAACTTACAAGCCTGTGCCTAGGGTCATATTCCTATCGGGGAGCAGAGGAACCTATGTACCGGACAGAGTGAAGACCTGGAAGCGGGTGATCAGTCCAGCACCAACTATAAAAGTGAGTCAGATGATGTGAAATGCAGGTAAAATGGATGCAGGTGATGATGAAGCAGTTGATAGAATGAGTGGCGGGGAAAACCGGAGAACCCGGAGAAAACTCGCCTAGACGCCGCTTCGTCCAGCACAAATATACCACATGCGGGTTCCTGGGAAGTCTGGATGTATACAAAACAAACCTAATTGATATCCTTGCATTTAGCGTTGTTAAATTTCATTACAGTAAACACTCCTGGCTTCTCATGTCATGTAATTGTTATTCATATCATCAATTGAAGGCACTTGCACCATACGTTATTTTGCATGAAGATTGGAAACAATGATGAAGCTGAAAATCCCAAGAAATGAAGCAATACAAATGTGATAATGTACATACATCCACATTTTTCGCTTCATGCCATGAGCTATAACCAAAATCTGTACCAAATATGTGAAACTTGTATCCCGCAGCCATAGAACGCGAATAGGATAAACAATTTAGGAAGGATAGTAGACACTACAGTTCACGTCATCCACTAAATGTTCGCGCCCTTTTACTGTCCATTGGTTATTGCTGGCTATCGCTAGAGGCCTACTGATCAATCAAAATTTAAATCCCACAAAACAACTACGTATGCGTTGGATTTTATTGCAGACCAGTGAAGCGGAAGCATCATGAGGAAGTCTTAGTAGGTCAGCTACATTAAAGAGGATTCAAGTTATGCACATTGTAGTGCATGTGACGGAACAATGAGGGGGGAACTGGTTCTGCCCGTCTGCTCTACAGGCAGAACGTGCGTAACTTCACGCACAGGTAAACTTTGGTCTATTAAAGCGTTGAGTAATTAGCGTGGTGCATTCAGACTATCATCTTAAGTTAGCGAGGAGTCTTACATTATTATCGTAAACAATTATAATATAAGGCAGTAGAAATCAATGTAATTTTTGTGCCCGTGATGAAAATCTACAACATTAATCAGGCCGCCCCCTCCCCCAAGAAAAGTAAAAAAAGTGTCCATTGCGATAAGTTATAAGAAGCCTTCACTAAGCGTTGACAGTTTTGCTCTTTCGAGATATTTCAAGTTTCTCTCGAAAACAGTTAAAATCACTAATTTTGTATGCCATCTCAAAGATGATATTGGTTCGATCCCAGGCACTCGCATGTGGGGTTCGTGGTGGAAGAAGCGACGCTGGGGCGGATTTCCTCCGGGTTCTCCGGTTTCCCCTGCCATCTCATTCCACCGGTGCTCCATCTTCATTCCATGCATCATCAGTGTCACCGTCTGCGGTGCCATAGTAGTAAAAGCGGGCGTTAAACACCAGAAAAAGATCTATTATTTAAATGATTGCACACGCTATCATTTGTTTTATACAACAAATGTTGCTTAGTAACCAAATAAACTTTGAATTTCGTGGTGTTATTGAAGCCGTTTAAGTGTGGAAATTAACACAAAATGATAATGTTTTCAAGTGTCAGTGAGAGAATTGGAATTTCAGTAATTAGATATGGCGACAGAAAACGTACACAACATGAGGTATGTTTATAATTTTCCCTGAAAACTTATGTTTATGTTAGCGGTGTTATTGTTGGATCATACTGAAAGTTGAGCAACAATTTTTAAATTGTTTTTAATCTTTACATTTAGATAAAGCAAGTACATCGTGTTAATTTACAGACTCTTATGTCACTTTTCAACATAATCTCCAACTCTTGTATAAACTATTCTTGCAAGCACCTATTTTTGTTTCTACTTCACGTTAATTGAGGTAAACATTTGCACAAATTATCTTATTGTTAATGTTGTTAGGTGCAAGAGGAATACATATGGGAATACAGTAGGCTTTGAGCAATAATAAAATATTTTAAGAGCTGGCCGCAATGTGATGCCTTTTAAATTACGTTCGCTTTGCACGGCCAGGAGAAAAAGATGTAAGGAATTGCTCGAACATTCCCAACGACGATTGTTTCACCACCAAAGGGTACCTACTTATTGTTTACACAGCATTTCCAGTACCTATCTATTTAAAAAACGGCGAGAGTCGGAAGTCAGAGGTTCCGCCGAGGTTTCATATATTTTAGCGTAAATGTCAGAAAAGGTTTCATCCGTTATAACAGTGGGAGAGGTACGAATTTGCAAATACAACGTATTAAGGGGAGGATTCACGTTATGGTTAGTTGGTTAATAGGTTTAACAACATTGTTTCGTTAGTTTCAACTTCGGTTGGACACTCGTTATACCTTCGGTGGTTTAACTTGTCTCAAGGACCATAAAACTGGAAGGTCTCTTCCACCACGCCGATTAGGGGCAGGGGATTGGGAAAATGTTTTGCGTGCAGAAACGTCGGAAGCCTATTCATACTTGCCTCTTCAGTCTAGCACTGATTGGGCAGAAGCAGCCGAATTTTCTCTCACCTTTTCCATAACAACAGACACAGAAGACTGAGTATCTGGGTCTCTTTTCAACATAATTATCTCTTTCTCTTTCTTTAGGCCAGAGACAGGATAAACCGCACAGGGTATAGTATCAGTCCCATCATTTTGTTCGTGGATACTTGTAAGAAAGTCTGATTTATGCCGATATGAACGACCACTAAGAGCGAAAAGCAACATTAAGCCAAGGAGTTCAGTGCAGTTGTGATACAAGCTTCAAACTTACAGTTGCAGGTTATGGCAAAATATGATATAGTTCGGCCGAAAGTCGGCTTTCCAATTCCTTACAAAGCGACCGCTTTATTTGTGTGTCAAGCTACCGCCGAAAGTCGGCTTTCCAGTTCCTTACAAAGCGACCGCTTTATTTGTGTGTCAAGCTACCGCCTAAAGTCGGCTTTCCAGTTCCTTACAGAGTGACCGCTTTATTTATGTCAAGCTACCGCCGAAAGTCGGCTTTCCAGCTCATTACAGAGCAGCCGCTTTATTTATGTGTCAAGCTACCGCCGAAAGTCGGCTTTCTAGTTCCTTACAGAGCAGCCGCTTTATTTATGTGTCAAGCTACCGCCGAAAGTCGGCTTTCCAGTTCCTTACAGAGTGGCCACTTTATTTATGTCAAGCTACCGCCGAAAGTCGGCTTTCCAGTTCCTTACAGAGTGACCACTTTATTTATGTGTCAAGCTACCGCCGAAAGTCGGCTTTCTAGTTCCTTACAAAGCGACCGCTGTATTTATGTGCCAAGTTACCGCAAAGAAGCTGAAGTGGAAACGCAAAGAACGGCCCAATTGTACCGAAGGTGACACTGCTATACAGTTGGACCAAATGTTTACGGTGCATAGTCTTACATCTCAGTACAAGTCAATTTCTGGCGTTTTTTCTCCTCTCAATCAGTATGTGTCTTGTTCTGGCGCAAAATCTTTATTTTTTATTTTCTCTACGACGTATAATAAGCAGGGGAAGTATTGTATTCGATTCAAAAATTATATGTCGAGATTTCACCGGAAATATCTTCAGGCTCCCTGAATAAAAAAAAAAAAAAAAGTATTTTTAGAAAAAGGTGTGTGGGTGTGTCTGTGTGCATGCGTTGATATTTACATTTAATAGCTTTCAAGGATGCTACATGAAGATTTTGAAGAAAATTACTTCACCGTAAACTACCCTTTACATGGAAAATTTTTCGAAAATTTTGATTTTCTCAAAAATGGCTCTAACGATTTTGATTAAAATGCAATATGTTTAAGATATTTTTATGGCAAATTAAATATATAATCTTAATTTTCTGGCTATAATCTATATACATAGTTCTGTTTACTCAGGATGACTTCCATAAATGGTAAACCGCAAGAGATCTCGTTGTCTATATGCATTTTTTCGAGTGAACCATTTCGGAGATATTCCTTGTTATTTGTGAGAGCTTTGCAGTACCTACACTTTTCTCAAATGGAAGGTCTTTATTCACTTTTTTTTTCTGTTTGGCCGTGCAAAGAAAACAGAATTTCAAAGCTAACATTTGACGATCGCTCAAAGCCATTCCCATATTCCCCTCGCATTTTATAACAAAATCAGCAGTAAGTTAAGTTCTGCAAATGTTAATCTCAACTAATATGAAGAAGATAAAGGAATAATAGTTTGTAAAATTAGTACAAGAGTAGAGAAAGTTATGTGAGTGCAACACATAGTCCAGTAGTACGCTAGGTTTCTGTGAATTCAGGTTTCTGAAACTGTTCAGTCATTACAATCATTGTGCACACAGCGTATTTATTTGCCCCTCATTTAATATTTGTTTCGGCGTGTGCTAGTGGACGAGGATACGAGCCTATCAGAAACTTGAAGATCTGTGGTAGGAATAGCGGTGTTTACCAAAGTTCCACAAGCGACCACAGACGAGGTTTGAGGTTGGCTTTCTATTTAAGCCTTACCCAAGCATGCCAACTAGATTCGCGTCGTTTGCCCAGTCATCGGACACAAGTTTACTGAATGTGTGTTGTTTTTCACCACAATAAAGGCGCCGTTGCGTAAAGCGATGACGTTTTCACTCTAAACTGCATCGCGCACCGAGTACATACGTCACAGACTTATTGACGGTGGCAACCCAGTTGCTATGGTTACCGGAGAGGCTTGCTGTGCGGTTCCTGCTTCTGCATGTGTAGTTTTCGGGTTGTCGTGGACCAAGGCTTCCCAGTGACATCAGCAGGGTACTCGACACGTGAGATATTCCGTGGCCGCCTCTAGGTAAACCATCCTTTAAACCCCCGTTGCGAGCCAATGCGTTTCCCCGCTCCCAGACCTGTCCTTAGTCTATGACCTTAATTTAGCCATAATTTTAAGCCTCTGTTATTTACTTATGCTTGAACTACAATTCTAACCTAATAAGAATGCCAAAGGCGTCGACAGTAATGCAGTTCAATAAACAGCTGTCTGGAAATACGCATATGTACTGTGTGTGCATACTTTTGAGAATTATCATACAGTGCATATATAGTTCATGATTTATTTCATAGTTACCAAAGTTAAGAGTTTGGTTATATTTATTACTTTTAGTATTTGTTATACTAATGCTAGCTCATATACCTTAATCCTAGCAATGGCAGCTTATTACAGAACTTTACTAACAACTTTGTGACTACCACTGGTAACAAAATGTCTGAGCAATTTTTAAAACAAATTTATTTTAAAATTGGGTATTATATCTTGTCAGGTTTATAAAGGTAATATTTAACATTCACTATTCCTTTTTTACATAAATAACACATTTGTGACCACCACTGGTAGCAAAATATCTGGGCAATTTTTAAAACAAATTTTATTTTAAAATTGGATATTATATCTTGTCATGCTTATAAAGGTAATATTTAACACTTTTTTCACACAGATGACAGTGTATGTACAGGTGGTACTTCATAACCATTGTGACATTTCATTGAAACAATTACACAATTCAGTAGTAGGAACAGTGATTGACAATAACTATTAACTGCAAGCTTTTAATAAAGAAATTAAAAGACAAGATTTAAAAAATTACAGAAGGTGGGCATCAAGCATAAAGTACCCCCCCCCCCCCCCCTCTGCCACATTGGTATTGCTTGGGTTAAAATAGAAATAATTTCTTAACCTACAATCAATGCTAATCACTTGCTTCCTATAATTGTATTATTTTATTTATTCATTCAGTTCAATACAGTGGAATACACAATTGAACCACATCATGAGTCAATATATAAGATGATATAAAAAGGTACCCTATAAAGGCCCATGTCATGAGAAACATAAACAGAAAGGAATTTAGTAATTACATAGTATATACAATATAATTAGATAAGAAGTTAAAAGTACAATTAGTATAATCAAAACATCATAGAAAATATCTATAAGTTTAGGTATTCTTCAATACTGTAAAAAGCTTTGGTTATTAAATAATTTTTATTCTATTTTAAAGGTATTATAATTTTCATATGATTTTAGATTTTCAGGCAAAGCATTATAAAACTTTGCTCCCATATAACGAGGGACCCTCTCTGATAAATGTAATCTGATTCAGGGGAGATTTAGTAATTGATTATTCCTGGTATTATATGTGTGAACATCTGACATGTTTTTCATTGGGAATTTAAATTGAACTAAATATAAAATGGTTCTATAGATGAACAAGCTTGGTAATGTAAGGATTTTCAGCAGAATAAAAGTGCTTTTACACGATTCGTTATACCTTAGACCACCTAAATACCTAATAGCCTTTTTTTGTAATACAAATATTCTTTGAAAATTTTGGTTAGATGTATTTCCCCATAATTCAATTCCATATGACAAAAAGGAGTGGATAAGCCCAAAGTAAATAGTTTTAACAGTAGAAATAGGAATAGAGTTTCTTAGACATCTCAGGACATATAGATTTTTACTAACATTAGCTACTATCTTGTCAGTTTGTGAGTTATAAGTGAGCTTATTGTCTAAAACAATCCCTAGCAACTGTGTTTCGTCCACACTTTTTACTACCTCTGTATCAATTTTTAATTGTATTGGATGATTTATAATAATTGGTATAATAGCTATTCTCTATGTGTGTCCTATGGAACCCAGAGATTCCTTAGCAGCCACAAGGAGCTACTTCACTTCCTGATATTGCACATATAATTATTTCCAACTTGCGTAAAGTAGATACGAGAGTAAATAATATGATAATCTTTTTACCGGGAAAGTCGTAATTAATTGCTAATAATGAATTTGTCATTGGAAAGTAACAATTCTTGTTATAGGTTATGTCTTGCATAATTTTGGTAGTGAAATAATTGCTGGGAGAAAAGCACTGAGAACTTGTTGAAATGCATTACAAGTTGAATGAACATCTGCACTGCACAAAAGGGGATGGAATAGATATAATAAAAACTAGGCATAAAATTACTTAAGAATAAACTTCCTACTCCTAATTGGAATAAAGAATAAAATATAAGTTACTAAATATGCCTCTTGAGAATTTATGCAGCTAATTTGAAATAGTTTTGGTATTTGTTATATAGCTTTCTATCACAATGCACAATCACAAAGTAAAACTACTATCTAAATGCCTCATGGCTGTAGCATTCTTCCAGTTAATTGTTCTGGAGGTGAACAGCTCTTTTAGATTTCTGTTTCTGTAAGTCGTCCAGCTAAATTTGCTCAAGGGTGGGTTGCACTTATTTTTTTTTTTTTAAACAGGTGTCTGGTCATGATAAACATGGGATATATTACCAACATTGTCCAGAGTTTATATAGCAAATTCAGAAAGTGTACAACAACAAACATTAGCTTGTTTGTTTGTTTCTTACATTGTAATGGTTCCCTAACTGTGGATGTGAAGGAGCTTGAGGAGATTCAGAGGAATGCAGGTCTTTTGCATGAAAGTAATATTTATTTCATCCAATTTATCAATTCATTGATTTTTGGACATGTCATATTTTATACGTATAAGTACAATTATTTACAAATTATATTTACTAGAAGTTTATAATCTAAATCACATAAGAATTTGGTTATCAGAAACAGTTTTAATTTCATTTCAAATTGCCATTTTGAGGAACTACAATGAATTTCTGGTGGCAAGTTATTATCAAGTCTAACTTCGAAAAAATGTTCATCCTTTCGAGATGGACCTTTATTTATGCTATACCTATGTTAAAACATGCTGCATCATACTGCTTCATGTTGATGTAATTGGTTTACACTTATTTATTACAAACATAATTGCTCTGTATGCATAGAGAGGGCAGGTGGTAAATATTTTTTTATTAATAAAGATTTTCTTCAAGATTCCTTCACTTAAGGTTAAACATGGTTCTAATGCATTTCTTTTTAAGTATAAATAATTTATCCATCATATTTTAGTGAAAGCATCCTAGATTGGGTAAATGGCAGCACCCTGGTCTAGCAGTTACACCATTTGCTTATCATCAAGGTGGCCCAGGTTCGATCCCAGGGACCCACATGGGGTATTTGTGGTGGACGAAGTGGCATCTGGGCAGGTTTTCTCCGGGTTCTCCAGTTTTCCTCACCACTCGTTCCACCAATTGCTCCATTATCACCTTTCCATTCATCGATTTTGCCTGCAGCTCATATCATCCTCTTCCTCTCTCTTATACCTAGTGCCTGGCTGATCACCCACTTCCAGGTCTTCACTCTGGTCCATAGACTCCTCTGTTCCCCAATAGGCATCTGAACCTAGGCACTGGCTTTAAGTCCTACATAAGACCTAAAAACTTGTACGTTTTCATCCCATAACAATGTTATTATGTAAGTTTAGTAGTACAGTGGAATCTCGATAACTCGACCTAATGTGGGCTGACAGGCCGTCTAGTTTTATGGTTTTTAAGGGTTCTGTTATTCACAACTCAATAATAATAATAATAATAATAATAATAATAATAATAATAATAATAATAATAATAATAATAATAATAATAATAATAATAATAATAATAATAATACTGCAAATTACATAAATACATATTCTAACACAATATAGGAAACAGATACGTATAAGATACCTTAAAATTTATTACGTGTTAATAAGTTCCCCTTTTTTCGGTCTCTTTAAGATATCCAATATAATTTCCATTGTCATGTTAACTTGTCATTTCTTCTCGTTCAATATTTTCACTGTCACAAACAACTCAACACTATACTAACAGTGATCCTGAAATCTTGGAAGCTGCACTGTAGCCATAAATAACTAAAGTTTAACTTACCACATACAGGGGTACTTTTAGATTTGGTGAATGACCTTGCTAGGATCATGCAAATTGATGATGGGGTTAACATATTTGTTTCGTTCCTTAAAATAAACAAGACACTGCTGATAATGCGAGATGGCACTGTACTTAATCAAGCATGGTCTGTGGTGTTTGTGTGCTACACGGAAGTTATGCCCCTATGGTCTTATAAATACAAAGTGAACTCGATCATAAACCAGTGCACAATTTGTCACATCTTAAAGGTATCTTTGTACTAGGTAAAGCAATAAACATCTTTGTACTGGGTAAAGCAATAAACCTTTAAACCTGCCTAACAAGTGTTTGTGCTCTGTATCCATATTAAAGCTCTTGATTTTGTATCAATGGTCTACTGGCTGCATTTGTTCCGAGTAGGTATTGAAGGTCAGCCCTTTCGTTACCATGAGGGAGATTGCAGTAGATTGTATAGGTACACTAATTAAAATTTGCATATACCATTCATACTGTATAGTAGATAATAGAGATTATTACAGCCAAGTTTAACAATAAAAAAATATAAACAATTAAAATAAAAAAGGTTGAGTTATAAAATTCTACTGTGTATTGTTACTGATTTTCTTGCAACATATTAAAGTGCATCAAATTAGTTCTTTTGTATTTGGAAATGTGGAGTTATGAACTATAAATGGCATAGTAACTGAGTGGCAATGTTATTTAATGTCGCATTTAGCCCTTTCTGCATTTATTTGCATACTTTTGAGGTTTATTTATGCTTGGGTGAAGAATTAGTATCATTTTTGTAATAACAGTTTCATATCATTAAGCTAGGGGAATTGAACAACTAGTAGCCTTTCAGGTCTTTTTCTCTGGAGAAAATAATTTAAGTTTTGCTTAATTATATAAAGTAAATTCCCAATATTTCAAAATCTATCACTCCTAAAAATATAATTCAAGTTGAGAGTAAAAAAAGTAGACAAATTTTTCTTTATTTCAGAATAATCGTACTAAAGTTTAGTGCATTCTAGGTGAGTAATCATTAACATTTTCTTTTGGCTCTTGGTTAGCTAGTTTGTGCACATAATTTTGAGATCAGAATGCATAGTAAAATCTATCTTCAAATGTGTGATAAATCAGGCATGAAATTGTAATTCTGACAATTAGTCTATTAGTCTATTCAGACAGAGATACATTTACCGTGTAAGCAGCATTTTTCAAAAAATTTCTGAGCTTTGTAGCGATTTTGTGTAATTGAATCCATTTGCACTGTGCTCAGTGGTTGACTAAGTATGGCAAAGAAATGTCCAGACTGTAGTGAAGTAAAATCTCAATTTAGATATAGTGCAGAGAAAAATATAACATTCTAAAACATTTAATGCTTTTGACATGCTTATGCAAATTTATGCTACTGTGGTTCAGCAGACAATTGGGGTTTATTAGGATTTTTAGACAGTGAAAAGATTATTGAACAGAAATTGTGGTAACTATATGTAGTTTATTTCTTTTAAGCTTTGAGACTTGTTTTCTACACTGTATAAAATATTTTAATTTTCTGTTTTTGAAAAAAAAAGTAACATTATCCCAAGTGGCAAGTAACATTTTTAATACATGTCCTTGTCATAACTTAGAATGTGGCCATATATTCTTTTGTATCCCATTTTTTAAATTAAAGGTTTAATGTTCAATTATTTTCAAACAGAATTTACATCAAAGCATAGTTTAATGAGAAAAAATTAGATACATCATGCTAGCATGACTTTTTCTACTCATTATACTTACATAATGCCTTACAGCATTTATACAAAAGGTGATTCATCTATTTGTTATTTTGCAATACATTTTTTAATAGAAAATTAAAATTGAGCAATATAAACTTTTGTAGTATAAAAGATAAAGCACAGCTGTTCTCATGTTGGAAGACAGATGGGAAAGGTGAAAGATGAAGCAATTAATATTTATAATAAATTTATCAGGTGGAAGGTGCTGCTTTGGCCATACTTTAACCAGGGATTGTACATGGTGAGTGTAGCAAATATGTATAATACAATTATTGTCAATAAGGAACCATTTTGTTGGAAAAAAAAATTGTGTAAAATGTTTGAAACCATCCAGCTTCTTGACGAATGGATATAATGGTTATTTCATAACTGTCATGTAAACATTGTATAAAGAATGCTGTAATGCATTTCTACCTTAATTCGAAAGAATTTCGTCACAATTTAATGTTAAAATGTCATGCAAAGTTTAATTTCTAAGGGAGATTTGGCAATGTCATGTTAACATTAAATTGTGACTAAATTCATTCAGATTTAAATAAAGACATTACAGTTAATTAAGGAAAATGAAGCTATTAATAGTGAAGCAGCAAGATTCTAAAGTAAGAACAAATTAGAAACTATAAACTTCACTTATCTTAGTAATGTTGCAAGATCTTTAAAACTGACTCAAGTTTTGAGTTGACTCCAACTCATTCTCTTTGAGCCAGCTCTTTGAGAATGAATTGGAGTTAACTCGAAACTTGAGTCAGTTTTTGCAACATTACTAAGATAAGTGAAGTTTTTAGTTTCTAATTTGTTCTTACTTTAGAAAGACATTACAGCATTATTCACACATTGTTTTTGCGACACATAGTGAAATAATAAACCATTTATATCCATTCATCAAGAAGCTAGATGGCTCCAAATATTTGACGCAAATGCTTTTTTTTTTTCTGGCAAAACAATTCTTCGTCCACAATAATTTTATTGGATATATTTGTTACTTTCATCATGTAGAATCCCTTGGTTAACATACTGCTGAAGCAGTACCTTCCATCCGGAATATAATGGTATATAACATCACATAGATATTTTCAACTTAATACACTGTTTTATCAAAATCATTTGAGCCACTTTAGCTAAACTTTTCCTGTCTGAAGGGTAATTTGAGGTGGTGTGGTCTTAAGTAATACTACGAATGAGTTTTTTAATAATTTTTTTAACATTAAACATATTCAAGTTGGCTTCCACATTCACACTTTGATTCTGTGCAGGCTAGGGAATTATTTTGGTTAAAGAAAAATTACTAACACCAGCTGGGAATCAAACCTGGGACCTCATTTTGTATCGTATCTTGCTTAAAAAACTTGGCACAGCTATTAAAGCTGCAAAACATTTTTCTATAATAGAGAATGAAATTACAGAGGATACAAGGACAATTCAGTATTTCTGTGCTCCAATTCTGATCCAGTAACTGAAATTTAAGTTGTTGTCTGTCTTGTTTTTAATGACAGTTGATCTCTGCGTTTGAAATAAAGGTATTCTTTTATAACTCTGTTTGGTCTATTTAAACAATTCTTTTTGGTTTAATGAGATACACATCTTGTCATTTTGGGAGAGGACAGGTTTCTTCAATAAAATTATTGGGGTGGATGCCCCTGGCTTTGTAAGTCAGGGGCTAGAAAGTACCCTGCCCCCTGCCCAAATGATTGCCAATGATTGTATGTTTCAGTGATAAAAATATCCACAGATAAACAGATATTTTTATGCTTTAGTAATCGCTAATTCATTTTTGTTTGTTTTTCCATAGCTAATAATGGCACCTGAGCGACCAGGGCCAGAAGACAAACCTGGAGTAACTTTGGTTCAGAAAGGTGGAAGATTGCCAGTTATACCACTTGTACTTTCCTTGCCTAATGCATTTGTGCAACTCAAGGTAGGGAACTGTCATGAGAATATCTTAAAGCAGTGGTATTTAACCTTTTTTCTCCATGTACCTCCAAAGACAATTTTCCATTTCAGCCTGTATCCCTAGGGCTAGACCTAGAGTTATCCTTAATTCAAATTATAAGTAATCACATCTAAAATGGATTATAATATTTATAAATTATTTAATACTACACAAAAAAGGATTAAATTAAATTTTATGCACCTCTTAAGAGGTCTTCATGTAGCCCGGGTTGAATATCACTGTCTTAAAGTATACTCTCTGTCTGATATTGTTATTGGTAAATATTAGAATATTATTATAAGTAAAATTTGATGTTGAGAGCTCATTTGAATATTTTTTGATAGGATGCAGGATAATTTTTATTTACACATAACATCATAAAATGTATTATTTTAAAACAAAAGTACCTGTTGAGTTATCTATATGTTTGGAAGTTAAAAAAAAAGATTGTTTATGTGTTAAAGTATTAATGAAATGTGTACATTGATCGTTGATATATGAAGCAACAAAAAATCTTACGATATAGCAAAGTGTAGAATCTATTTTATACCGAGTATGGTATGTTGTCAAATCAAAGTCATTTTTAAAATGAAACAGTATTGAAATTAATGATATATCTCTTTGGCATTCTTTCCTATATGCATTGTTTCAACAGAATGTCAATTTATGTACATAACCATTTCAATTATGAGATCATTTGCAAAACCTTATTATTACTGATACAGAGCATAGACATACAAGGACAAGAGTGAAAATGAAAACAGAACATTGGGTGATTGGGCTCATTAATCAACACCAGTATTTATGACGACCAAAAGAATTGCAATATTTAATTTATGCAATCCTAGTGTTAAAATGGCTTATTATGACAGCATAAATTGTGCAAAATTACCCTGTTTCTGGCACCAGTGCCATAAAATGAATGACATAATTACCATGGGAACAAGGCAGCAATGATGATATCACTGCCATAACCTAATTTTCTCCAATGTGTGCCTGTAAAAAAACCTGAAATCATCACTCACAAACTAACATATTTCTTGTTTCTCCATCCACAAAACTTTTCATATTCTTTTTCGTAAAAATGTTTTGATTTTTCTGAAATTAAGCTCTCAGCACTCTTGGCTTTGTTCAACATGTCAAGCAGAATACAGTCCTCATTTTCAATAGTTCTATCATTACCTTCCATTTTGCTCTGTAAGTGTTGGAACATCTGCTTAACAACGATATTACATTATGCATCTGTAATCTCTGATACATTAAACAAATTTATCAGTTGTTTTTACATATTTTAATGCTAGAAATGCATAAAACGTTGCATGTAACACGTGTATAATCTTTTCATTGTGACACTTATAAAAATTAGCATGTTCACTTTCGCTGGTGTACTAAACTTATACTCCTATCACAGTCAGTCAGATTACACTGGTTGCATAAATAACTAATATGTATCTAGTAATTCATATTATTAGATCTTCAGGAACAATGTTTCTGCATATGAACTTAGCATAAAATTGTATTCTTAGGCAATGTACAATCACATCTCATTGCAGTGCAGTTTACACAATTCAACATTTCCAATATGCAGCTGAGTTTATTGACAGTCTCTGTTCCATATGTCATTGTCTATGTCTTGAATCAACACTCGCATTTGTATTTGTGAGTATGTATACATATATATTTGTAATACATGTATGTATGAATACATATACATATTATATAGAGGGGATGATATCATACGGCCTTTCTCAATCTCCACAAATGCATTGCCCGTGACACACACAACTGAATCTTTCTTGAAGGCTCTGGAAGAAATCCCTTTTTGTGTAGCCATTTCGATTGTTGTTAGTCATGTGTTCTCTCGCATAAGTCCATCTTTTGTTGTATGCTGAGCCCAACGTCACAATATTAATTTTGCCTTGGTAATATGTTTGTTCTAAAGCACAAATTCATGTATTTTAAGAAAGTGTAACTTAAATAAGGAAAATTGAAGCTATTAACAGTGAAGCAACAAGATTCTAAAGTAAGAACAAATTAGAAACTAAAAACTTCACTTACCTTAGTAATGTTGCAAGTTCCTTTTGCACAAACTGACTCGAGTTTCAAGTTGTCTCCAACTCATTCTCAAAGCTGATAGAATCAGAATAATGAATAGATTCAAGAGAGAGGGAGAATGAGCTGGTTTCAAAGCCATTATTCTTTTGTAGTTATATCTATGGTAAATGAGAAGCTACAGTATTAAAAATAAAATTAGTATGAAACCCCAGATTCTGACAACTTTGTTTAGGCATGTACCATATGGTGATTAGCAGCTCAAATCACTGCTGCTGGCTGGGCTAGCAATGAGCAACCCATCATCACTGTTCTTGGAATCTGTTCATAAATCTGTTAGAGACTCAAATTACTACAGCCTTCTGGTGCATCTTCAAATCCTGGTTCTGATATGTGGGTGACATATTCACTCTAGTTAATAAAAATGCAGCTTTGGTGCCCTAAAACTGTCATAATACTTGCAGGAACCTACCATCAAGGTTACAATTGAAATAGGATGTAAGAACATGCTACCTTTTCTGAATCTTAAAATAAAAAAAGATCATGGCAAGTTAAAATTTGGAATTTTCAGGAAAGATACTCATACAGACAATTATATCAAAGTAAGCAATTTCTATCCTAAACCTCACAAACAGGAAATTATCAATAGTCTAGCTCTCAGACTGATAAACATACCTTTGAAAGAACTGGAATACAAGACTGAATACAATAATAGAAACATGGACAAAGAATGGTTTCAACAAACAACTAGTAGATAAGAAAATAAAAAGCTTTAGGAAACAAAAACATCCAAAAGAAGTCACCACACTGTCAGCTTCTATGGATAAAAAAAAGTGTTCAGGAAGTTCACATTTAACATCATCCTGGCATCAGTAAGTAAATTCAGCATCAGAAATCTCTAAGTCCACAAACTGACAAAAGGGAAAGAAGGCCGAGATTTGCAAAATTAACTGTTCCAAATGCAGGAAAGTGTACATTGGAAAGAGAAAATGCCATTTCAGAACCAAGTTAAAAGAGCACTAACATTAAAAAAGAAAGGCAAATCCAGTGGCAGAACTTTCTGGGATGATCCCACAACATAGAGCAAAGACCCCAACTACTAAAACTGGTCCACATGAACTATGAATTAAATATCTGGGAAAAGATTTGCATGAAGTTCAAAATATATTTAATGAATTATTATTTATTTATGCCAACAAACTTATTGTTGGTTTTTTTAAACACACAAGCCATGTGTGGGCAATGTTTGAGAGGTAGAAATACGAACTGGTTTGAGAATTCAGTGGCATTTTGGCAGGTTGTCACAGTAGCTTAATGGTTAGAGCACCCACCTCGTAAGCGGAGGGTCTGTGGTCCAAATCCCAGCTGTGGCATTGAATTTTTAAGTTCCAGTTCTACCTCTCAAACATTTAATGAATTTTGACATTCAAAAAAACACAGTTGCCTTGTTTTAAGAATACATCTGTATTCTGTTTTCCATGGTTATCACATTTGCAGCTACATTAATGGTCACCAATTGCAATTAGCTGTAAGTGCATTTCAATATGAATGATGTTAATACAGACTTACTTTCTCTTGCTGTGTCAACATGTTGATTACTGTGCTGGTCAAAAATTCATTCTGACGTGCTTCTACATTCGTCTTCTTATACACAATTTGTACAGGATAACTGAGCTAAATTGGAACCTAAATATAAACATCACATGATATTCATATAGTAAAGGAAAGTACATTACTAGGGCTTGGATTTTTAGGTGTTAAAAACTTAGAAAATATTAATTTTTTATGTCCTAAAAAGTAAAAAATATGTGCTAAAAGAAATAAAATATTTTTAAGATTTGAATGGCTGAACTACCTAATATTAATGCACCTATTACTCACCAGGCATTATTCGAAGGGATCACCAAGCACTGTAGAATTACAGTAGGTATAGACTACATGATTCCTCAAATTTTCCATCCCGGTAGATTTGACGATTTATTTATTATTTTTTTTTTTAATTCCATTTATATCCTGCCTTTAACTGCAGAGGTCATATCGGCAGCCTTGCCTATTGGCAAATGGTATTACACGTTTAACGGTGGGTTTTTTCGATTTTTGGGGTTTTTATACTTTGAATTCACACACACATTCACACTTTTATTCATGCTTCCAGACTCAGGGAAGGATGAGGAATAATCTTGACTGGAGAAAAATTCCTACCACCCTGCCGGGAATCGAACCCAGGATCCATAGCACAGCAGGCAGGTGCTCTACCAACTGTGCCATGGGGCCAGCCAGATTTGACGATTGTCAGGAAAAATTGTCTTGAATTTCAAAAACAATCACTCCACGTCACAAGGAGTCAGTCTGCCATCATTATAACATGTTAAGTCGCTCACATTGGCATCAATATCTTCATGTTGTCCATCCAACACATTTTAAATTTCCTAGACTTAAATCTACTATTATTTTCAAACAGTTCCTTGCATTTTCTTTTTAGGGTTTGTGCTGCAGGATCAAAAAGAGCCTTAAGTTTTTCTGTTTTTTTTTTTTTTTTTTCTTCCCCGCATCCTGTGCTACTTGAACTGCTTCTCCTAAAGACATTCCTACTGATTCCAGTTTCCTTATGGAAACACAGAGGAAACCAAGATTTGCGGAAAAGTATGCGAAGTCATTTCGTAACAGTGTCTTTTAATTTTCGCAGCATTTTGTGGCAATTGCACTTACTTTTCACTCCAGACATCTTTAATCCACTGTGAACTCAAAACTGTCGATATGTAATTTCTCAACACAATACAACTAGAATGTGGTATAATTTCTGCGGTTTCACAAATGACTAAATTTGACTATAGAGTTTCACTGTATGTACTACAGATTGTGAAGGGATAATAGGTGCAGTGAAGGAATTCCACATTCTTATCTTGCAGGCTCATGTAGCTCAGTATGTTTGTATTTTCTTCCACTGAAGGGATTCTATAGCTGACATATCAGTTCTTCCAATAATGAAAAACAAATTGCAACATCCAGCCTGCATAATTAAGCATTAAAGAAGTGGACGGTGGCTGCTACTTTTATGTGATTTATGTGAAAATTATTATAAACATGTTTCCTTTATGTGGTTTTTGTATAATTTATGTGAATATCCAAAAATACTTATTTACACATAAAAATCAGAAAATATGCATTTTTGTGTGCAATAAAACTTGAAATATTTGTTCTGGTGTAAATATCCAGAACATTAAACTAAGTTTCAACTTTATATTAGGATGCAAACAAAATATGTATTTACCTAAAAATCCGAGCTCTTTACATTACTGTTGCCAGCATCAGCATTGCTGAAATTAAGTGCATAACTTAGGTATTCTCTTAGGATGTTAGATAAAACATGGTAATGACATTTTGAAAAGTAATGCTGCTTGAGAAGAGAATCATTAATGCCCAAATGCACATTATTATCGAACATCACAAAATATTCAGATAATCTCAATTGGTTACCTAAACATATGTAGCAAAGCAAATAATTAATAGGCATTTTTCTTGCCAGACATGTTAGATCCACAATGCCATTCTCAGTCTCCTGTAGAGGTGATTAAGACTGCAATAAGGTGAGGTAATTAGTTCCTGAGTGATAAGTGATACCAATATACTGCAGTGAATGATGTTACACAGATTTGGTAACCATTAAAGGATAACTGGTTACTGTCTTTGTTACTTTGGTTATCATTATTTGGTAACTAGTTACATTGTGTTCATTTCTTTTCCTATTACAAATCTTTAAGTTATGGAACTACTAACTTTGATGGAGAAATTGAAGCAATTAGAATGGCCCTACACCTGTGAAGCATTAAGATCAGAAGGAACTACAGTTCAAAAGTATTGGAAAGCACGAATGCTAATGGCTTCATTGCCAGATGCAAGGCACTAGAAAACAACAACAACAGAATGGCCCTACAAAATCTTTTGTACAGAATTTCACATTTTCAGCAAGCAGTTATTCTCTCAGATTCCAGGGCAGCAATTATAGCAATTACTTCCAAGTTGTCACCAAAAAACCAAACAATTATAGAATGATGGAAAATGCTTAGCCATCTAACAGCACTTCAAAAACACCTAGTCTTCCAATGGATACCAGCTCACTGTGGACTGAGTGGTAATGAGAAAGCTGATTTTCTTGCAACAAAGGGTACCGGCAATGTGCAGAAATCAATAGTTAATCTACCATTTTATGCAGCTAAAGGGTTAGTCAACTCTGAATTCAAAAAAATTATTGAAAAATATTACTATGAAAAATCAAAAAATAAAAGATGGGAACTACCAAACATTCAAACAGTAATTCCTGAGTATCCTCGAAAAACAGCAGTTGCAACCTTCAGGTTGATTACAGGACATGATTGTCTGGCAAAACATTTAAACAGAATTGGGATATATTCTTCACCACTCTGTCCTCGATGTGATCTGCAAGAGGAAATGGATTGAGACCACCTTCAAATATGCCCGTCCACTTCTAGTGCCCCATCCATCAGTGAAAAATATTGGAGAGCAAGAGGATTAATGACTTCATTGTCAGAAATCCAGCATTAGCTAACAACAACAACAACAACAACAACAACAACAACAACATTGTGTTCATTATATTTGTAACCTAAAATAAAAACAAACTGATGACGTCATTAACGTAACATGTTTGCAGTTTCAAGAACTTGCAGCATTACTAAGATAAGTGAAATGTTTAGTCTCTAAGTTTGTTTTTATTTCAAATTCTGTTGCTTCACTGTTAACAGCTTCAGTTTTTCCATTGAATATTTGTAACCATTAATGAGTAACTACTTACTGAAATAATGGGTTTAACACCCGCGCATTGGTTCGGACAACACAACCTAACCATAGTATATATTTGGAAACTGAGGAGAATTTTCCATCATTTTAGTCCTGAAGATGGCCATGGAGAGTATAATGGCCGAAAGCTCGACCTTCTTAAGTTTAACACGGCTGATCACCCGTGAAGCTCTTATCACTAACGTTCGCCGTGAAAGCTTCAAATCTTACACAAGACAGTAACTGTTACATTAAAATATCAGGTTATTTTCTGTCCATCCGCACTACACATGACTAATGTGAAAGATGAATTATTAACAGTAAAGTACATATGCATCTATTTTTCTATGGATTCAACCATGTGTTCACTCTGCCTAAAAGAAGAGGAGGACCTTGATCATATTTTACTGGAATGTACTTCCAATAATTGCTATAGGAACATCTTTATAAACTGAATTCCATCAATGGAAGAAGCTGTGCTACAGTATATTTTATGCATGCCAAGATTGTGGTATAAGGCAGTGCAAACCTATAATGAACATTTAAAACTGTATTCCATAGTGTAGCGTATAATCCTGCAATGGATTCATATTATCAGTGATACTGGACACAAGTAATGCATAAACATTGTTGTTATATTTTAAGAAGGTTCAATTACAGGCAAAGTTGTGAGAAATAATACCTCTGATAATAGAGAAAATGTGCCTCCAATAAGTATTACAAATTGTAATGTTTGTAGTGTTACAATAACTATCAATTAGGGAAGAAAGTTTTGTTTTAATGCATATTATTATCAAGAAAAATAAGATGTAGAATCCGTAGATGATTAACATTAACCCTTTCATGCCTGGTGTGTATTACAAGATACATAGGCTTTTTTTCCTATTTGTACTAGTTTTAACTTTGTTTTTCTGCTATATACTTGTTATACTGTCTGTCACCAATTAAAAATACATATTTGAGATGTTTTGAATTGTAAAAAATAAATTTTTTTACAATTTATATTGTAGTGTTTTTTTTTATAAGAAAAGAAGCAAAATCCATGCAACCGCAGTCAAATGATACCCCGTCATCATCCACGCGTGCCATCACACCGATTATTTTTCGTGGGCCCTCCCCGTCCTTAACCACAGGCACATTTGACTGTGGTTGCAGAGACTCGAACTCACGACCTCAGGCTTTGGGTGCATGGCCAGTGTACTACGTGTTGCCTTAACGATCATGGCTATTCAAGCCAGCAGGCTGAAGGTGTCCCAGACCGCCTAATCTAAACCTGTTTTGAATTAGAGGAAGAACGGCATAAGTAGCCAAATAATTCAGGCATGAAAGGGTTAAATTGTATTTTATGTTTTGTTGAACCTGTTTTATGTTTTGATTTTGTGTTTTGTTTTGTGGCAGTTCCTAGTGGAGAATCCCAGAAACTTTTGAGTGCAGTTGATGATCTATGTTTAACATCTTAGTTTTATTTTTTATGTTGCTATTCTTTGTTCAAATCAATAAAATGGTTTGGTAACATGCTCAACAATAGGTTATTTAATAAACCGCATTAAAAACCATATTGGTGACCCCGACGATTACAGGAGAATTCCTCAATGAAGAAAAATTAGTAATCGACATTCCAGCCTTCGTATTCAAATTGAAAGAACAGATGAGGAACCTAAAGCCAATTCCCATTGAACATCATGACAGCAAAAAGATATTCATTCACCCAGAACTCACGACAAGCAAATTAGTTTTCGTTCGACATGGTGCAGTCAGAACCCCTCTTCAGCCGACATATGATGGACTATATCAAGTTCTATCTCGCAGTTACAAACACTTCGAAGTAGAGACATCAAGTGGAAGACAAACAATTAGCATCGACAGATTAAAACCTGCTTTCATTCTAAAAGAATATTCTTCTCACAGCTTGGAAAACACATCAGAAGGATCCACATTGGATATTCTCTCATCTTCTTCATCTAGCAATCAGCCCTGTGCACCTTTACCACAAACTACTAGATCAGGTCGACAAGTCACCTTCCCTTAAAAATACATGGATGCTGTCACTGTGGAGGAAGTGTGTGGCGATTCCTAGTGGAGAATCCCAGAAACTTTCGAGTGCAGTTGATGTTCTATGTTTAACATGTTAGTTTCATTTTCTATGTTGCTATTCTTTGTTTTTCTTTATTCAAATCATTAAAATGGCTTGGTAACACTGAACAATAGGTTATTTAATAAACTGCATTAAAAGTTTGAATACAAAGTATAGCTTATTATTTATTTATGCCAACAAACTTACTGTTGGTGTATTAAAGAAATTGAAGCTATTAACAGTGAAGCAACAAGATTCTAAAGTAAGAACAAATTAGAAACTAAAAACTTCACTTATCTTAGTAATGTTGCATGTTTTTCGTGCAAATTGCTGACTAAAGTTTGGGTTTGTATAGTTTTGAGAATGAGTTGGAGTCAACTCAAAACTTTAGTCAGCAATTTGCATGAAAAACTTGCAACATTACTAAGATAAGTGAAGTTTTTAATTTCTAATTTGTTCTTACTTTAGAATTACTGTTGGTGTTTTTAAACACAAAAACTGTGATGGGCAATGATGTGAGACTGCCTTTGTGGTTTAGTGGGAGAAATACGAATTGGTTGGAGAATTCAATGTCATTCTGACAAGTTGTCACAATAGCTTAATGGTTAGAGCACCTGCCTGGTAAGAGGAGGGTCTGTGGTTCAAATCCCAGCTGTAGCATTGAATTTTTCAGTTCCAATTCTACCTCTCAAATAAACTATAGCTTTTGTTGCCCAGTAACTACAAACTAAAGTATCATTGATTATTATGGTAGTAAATAAATGACTTGTGTAATCAATCTTTAGCTTTAATCGATTATAAAGGAATATTAAAATTCCATTTTTGCAGGAAGGTGATGGTGCAGCAAATGTGCTAACGGCCGTAAAGGAAGAGCCTGCAGAGCAGCTGAAAGAAGATTCAGCAGAAAATGTAGCAGCAGATACAAAAGATCCTACTGCAAAACCAAATGGAGATGACGATGATCTCACCTCTCTGACTTGGTTGCAAGATAAAAATCTGTTAAAAGGTACACTGATGTAGTGAAATACACTGACCCTACTTACAGCAATCAAGCAGACATGCTTTACACAATTTTTCACAGTTTGTACATAACTTCAAAGGACTTTAAAGTAAGCTGAAAATCGCACCGCCCAAATTTAGAGAATTCAGGCAGAAGATTTGTCTTGTAGCAAAAGTCGTTCATCATGAATTAACTTATTTCATTTGCCTTAGAAATCAATAAAATACAGAAAGTGAATAATAATACAGCACACTAATGTGAAAGAATAATCGTCAGTTGATACACTTTGTCACACTTAACCTCCAACTATTCGGTTCTGAACAAGACGAACATGAAACATAACATAACACGTGGCAACCATATGCTCTGTATGCAGTTACATTATGCTTTAGGAGATGAAGACCAATTGAAAGTTAAGTGAAAATGGTAAAAATAAATGAAGCATTTGTTTTCAGTGTTACATACAGAACTGCTTGTACACTTAAGTCATTTCATTTGATAATAGATGTGTTGAAAAATTAAAAAAAAGTACTGAAACAAACTTTCATGGCTAAGCCTTGCAATGATGCAACCTATTCCCCTTTCATCCACACCATCCCCTTACCCTACCTGCTACTACCGGCTTGTATCACTCATAGCCTGAACTTCTGTATAGGCTACTTATATTTTGGATTCCATATAGATCTTGCAATTTTTTTTAAATTTGTTTTTTAGACCTTTTTTCCACCTGCATTTACTGTTCTGCTATTTCCTAAACCTGCTATCATATCCATTTCGGAGACACTTTAGCGAAGCAGTTGCCGTTAGAGCGATACAAAGTGGACTTATCCGTTCAAATCCAAATGTCACAAGTTTGAATCCCAGCAACTGCAGTCAAATGTGCCTGTGGTAAAGGAAGTGGTGGGTCCAAGTAAAATTATTATATTTCTGTTAAATGTTTAGTCATTGATTTATAGGTTAAAATTAATGCTCAGCGAAGCTGGTGGGTTATGGATATATAAAATCAAAATTACTTTTCTTTGAGGAGCAATCACGCAAAAACTACTGCATGTATCGATATGGGACTGTGACCATTGGAAGCGGAAACGCTCATAGGCTATTTATACTTTGGATTCCACAGAGACTTTTGTCATTTTTTAAAATTTGTGTTTTTAGACCTTTTTTTTCACTGCACATGTTCTTCCATTAATTCCTAAATGTGTTTTCATATCTGTTTCGGAGGCAACTTGGCCAAAGTGATTTGAATAGTTGTGATCGTTAGAGCAATACGCAGTGGACTAGACATTTGTTCAAATCCAAACATTGCGAGTTTGTATCACGGCAACTGCAATCAAATGTGACTGTGGTAAAGGAAGGGGAGGACCCATATGAAATAATTGATGTAATAGCACACTTGGAGGCTGAAAGGGGTTTACATTTGACTGCAGTTGCAGGGTTTTTGCTTCTTCTTTTTCTTCTTCTTCTACTTCTCCTTCTCCTCCTCCTTCTCCTCCTCCTCCTTCTTCCTCTTCTTCTTCTTCTTCTTCTTCTTCTTCTTCTTCTTCTTCTTCTTCTTCTGAGAAAAGCACTAGTTTTTTTGAAAAAATCTAATAATTTTACTATATGAGACAGCTGCAAATACTTGCATTCTATTTAAGTTAGAAAAACAAGAAATTAGAAAGAAAGAGCTAATACGGTATCTCAAAACTTAAATTTATATGTATCTTATAAGTGATTGGTATTAGATATATCTATAATAATGAAAATGACTTTTCTTTAAGGTGCAATCATGCAAACACTGCTGAGCATATCAATATGGAACGATGACCATTTAAAGCGGAAACGTCTAGATGGTTTTAGGCTACTCATTTTTTGGATTCCACAGACCCTTTGTCATCTTTTAAATTTGTTTTTGTAGACATTTTTTCTGCCTACATATGCCATTCTTTCTCAGCCTTTTGGACTTATGCTGTTCTTCTTCTAATTCCTAAACCAGTTTTCATTTCCTTTCGGAGGCACTTTAGACAAATCAATTCGAATAGCCATGATTGTTAGAGCGATACTCAATGGACTGGCCATCCATTCAAAGCCAAACATCGTGAGCTCAAATCCCAGCAAGTGCAGTCAAATGTGCCTGTGGTAAAGTAAGGGGAGGGCCCAAGTAACATAATCTGTGTAGTGGGATGCTTAGAAGCTGATAGGGTTATATTTGACTGCAGTTGAATGAATTTTGCTTCTTATTCTTTAAAATAAAACACTGTGGTTTTATTGATAAAATTTAATATATTTACAATATGGGACAGCTGCAAATACTCAGCCAAAGCAATTCAAATAGCTGCCTACATATGCTGTTCCTTCTTGGCCTTTTGGATGTATGCTGTTCTTCCTTTAACTCCTTAACCAGGTTTCATATCCGTTTTGGAGGCACCTTGGCGGAAGTGATTTGAATAGCTGTAATCGTTAGGGCAATACACAATGGACTTGCAATGGATAACAGGTCCTGGCGAGTGGCTATAGAAATATAGGGCAGTTCTAAAACGTGTGCTTTGACCGCACAGTTATGACGACTGACTGTGGACCTAATGAACCCCAGAAATCGAGTTCAAACCCGGAGATGGGTAAACTATTTTTTTCCCTTTCTTTTCCATTTTGAGAGCAATGTTGTGTTTATGCTTTAAAATAGCAGAATACCACCATCATTCAATGCACAGAATATTGTTTACTTGTATTAAATAATTTATATCCTGGTTGTTTGTCACTCTCCAATTCTGTGCACCACAATGCACAGGTTCAAACATTTGTCTGACTATTCTTCTTTCAAAAGATCGCAAAGCTTTTACATCATTCATTGTTCATTATGGTAGACCAAATCTCAGACCCATAGGTTAGCCTTATTAATGTTTTATAAACTTTGAGTTTACTATTTCTGGTTATTATTCCATTAGGGAAAATCTTTTTGTTTGCATATTAGGCTCATTCTCTGCCTGTATTCTTTCTTATTGTATCACTCAATTTATTATCACATTTAATTAAGGTACCAAGATATGAAACTTGCCCCTTACGTATTATTTACTTCCTTACATTTATTCTGCTTGTATGTGCCTGTTGTATTGTAATGTTAATATCAATTTGACTTATGTTTATAATAATTCAATCACATGTAGCTCTTTCAAGTGCTTGTCAATTATTTACTTGTTTCTTAGCTGCTTGTTACGCTTGAACCATCTCATTTAAGTGAAAACGAAGTTCTCAATGTGTACCTACTATTTAGGTCATGCAAGTGTAAATAATAAACTATATATTGAAACAAAAACTTTAAATATTAGTTAAACGAAAAATCACAATGCGACACAAATGGTTCCTGTAAATCAAATTAAATTAAGCATGCACTTATGAAAAAAGAGAGGGAAAGAAAGAGAAAGAAAGAAAGAGCATAAAAAATATGGACTTATGGATATTTGAACCTACGATTTTAATACATGTATACCTTTGCGTCGTAGTACCATATCCATTACGCTAAACAGACATGCTATGGAATTTGCCTGCTTGTTATCTCATAATGCGTTACAGCTGCAGTGACCTGATCAGTGATGTGCATACCCTCAATTTTAAGGCACAGTCCTGTAATTTGTAATCCTAGACCATAGGTTTCCTATCTCAAATTGATTGCCTATGAACCATCTACCACCAGTAAAATTCATGCAGTGTTTATTAATTCACACCCTGTATATATACGCTCACAAGTAATTACAGAACAAAACAATACTGTTTAAAATTGGCCAACTTGCTTATTTACATATTTAGTCTCTTGCTTGATTGCTTACCTATGTAAATTTATGGACCCAATGCATCCAACTCCAGGTATTTTTTGTATATTGATGGTCCTCTGTACTGCATGCTACATTCTTTATTTCATTTGGCTATCCTAATTTTGTTCTAAGTATGTCTTTAGTTCCATTCTCTTCTTGGTCATCTTACCCATTTCTCTTTGACCCTACCAGATAGTTTCCGGTAGATTTTATGTTTCTTTTCTCCTTTAAAGTTTTTTTTTTCTTTTTCATTTTTGATTAAATTATAAACTAAAGTAAGTTCTGTGAGTAGCATGTCTTATTTCCTTGACTTAAGTCACGTAAAGAAGAGTGTGCTGTATGGTATCAGGGACAAGGGCTGGTTTCACCAACTGTTGTTAAATTATAACACAGAGTTAAAGTGATGTAACATTGAAGTTATTCCAAATACTGTTTCATTGAACAATGTTAGTCGTAACATTGTTTTAAACTTTGAGTTAAGTTAACATCACCATATCCTTGTGGTAAAATTGAAAAATGTTAGAATTTGAAAAATTGCTGCTGCAAACCAAACTTTTAATTTGGGGTTGCTTATTTGGAGCATTTTAATGCTGTTCCTAAGCCCAGAAGAGCCATGCATCATAATAAATTCGAAAACCTGTAAAAGGAGGAATTTGAGGTTAGAATACAACCAACATCAACATGCGTCTTCCTCCTATGGTACAACAGATAATTAGTCTAAGATTTTATGCTACTGGCATTTTTAATTTAATGGTGTTAGCATTTTCAAGGCATTTGTGACTTTATTTTGAAAGTTTCCATAAAAATTCGTAGAAAAAGTGAACTGTATTTTTGTTGATGTTTACTTTATTCTTAATCATTAACAACTAGAGACAAGAAGTTTAGGCATTATAAATCATTAAAATAGGCAGGTTAAAAGGGATTATAAATAGCTGAACTATGTAATAAAAGGCAATATAAAAAATCCTTACACTATGCCTGTTTTGTTACTAGATTACTCTGTTCAGTCACACAATCTGCATATATATATGTTAACATTTATGGAACTACAAACTTTGATGGAGAAATTGAAGCAATTCGAATGGCCCTACAACTTTTGTACAGAATTTCATATTTTCAGCAAGCAGTTATTCTCTCAGATTCCAGGGCAGCAATTATAGCAGTTACTTCCAAGTTGTCACCAAAAAACCAAACAATTATAGAATGTTGGAAAATCCTTACCCATCTAACAGCACTTCAAAAACACCTAGTCTTCCAATGGATACCAGCTCACTGTGGACTGAGTGGTAATGAGAAAGCTGATTTTCTTGCAAAAAAGGGTACCGGCAATGTGCAGAAATCAATAGTTAATCTACCATTTTATGCAGCTAAAAGATTAGTCAACTCTGAATTCAAAAAAATTATTGAAAAATATTACTATGAAAAATCAAAAAATAAAAGATGGGAACTACCAAACATTCAAACAGTAATTCCTGAGTATCCTCGAAAAACAGCAGTTGCAACCTTCAGGTTGATTACAGGACATGATTGTCTGGCAAAACATTTAAACAGAATAGGGATATATTCTTCACCACTCTGTCCTCTATGTGATCTGCAAGAGGAAATGGATCGAGACCACCTTCAAATATGCCCGGCCACTTCTAATGCCCCATCCATCAGTGAAAAATATTGGAGAGCAAGAGGATTAATGACTTCATTGTCAGAAATCCAGCATTAGCAATCAACATATGTTAACATTGTGTTAGTGATTTAGCTTTCCCACCATTGGTTACTGATGATAGTTTCTCGGGCTAACAGCCAGGTGAAATTTTGGTAACTGCATTGTGTTGTATTTTTAAAGTAACGTTAAGCTTTTAAACAAAATAATTGTACTTGACAGAAAAATGATAAGGTCCTTTAAAAACTTATGATTTACAACATCTAATCGGGTTATTGGTTATACATGACAGTTTTTTAAATCTTTTGGAGTCATGTTGAGTCTCCTGTCAGGTAATACATTTTTCATATTTCTCAACATCTAGAGAGATAATTGGAGCAAATCTGAAACATTTAACTAGTGTGGGTCAATTCCTAGTGTAATAGAATTGTCACTTATACAATTTTTTTAAAATGTTTCTAATTTTGTCAAGATCAGGATTTTTTGCAAACATCATTTTACACTTTTCCTAAACTAATGAACCACATTTCCCTGGCACACTCTCCAATCTATGCACTGTAACATCCACAATTTTTTACTGACTTCATCAAAGGCTGCCCTGCTTCTTGAAGCTGGCAGATCAATTGCAGCAGGAAACTGAACTCAACCACAGTGAAAGTTAAGTCATTTCTCACTTCCAAAAATGTGAGGTTTCTTTGGTGCTACAATTCAAGATGCTTCATTCTCCAAAAAAACAGTTATACTTGGGTTTCAGTAGCAGTTTACTATGCTTAAAATTTCCTGTGTGCCTCTCTTGTTACGAGTCGGTCTGGGTGGTTCGGTTGGTTAGATGCTGGCCTACCAACCCCAAGGTCATGGGTTCAAATCTGGCCCAGACCGATGGTTTTAAGTGTGCTTAAAAATGACAGGTCCATGTCAGTAGATTTACTGGTATGTAAAAGAACTTCTGGGGGACAACATTCCGGTATACCAGCGATGCTGATGTGATCCTGGCAATTGATGGCGTCATTAAACAACAAAATAATATTTTTTCTCTCGTTATGATAGGTTGAGGGAGTATAGGATAGCTGGTGCAATCAATGTCTGAATCCTTGACAGGCTTTCACAAAGATCTTCTTAATACTACAAATCAATTTGTCAACATCCTGAAAAGCTTTGTATCTCTTCTGACACTATGAAAACCATCTGGTTACATGCAGGTCACATGCAGTATGTTTGGAAATAACACTCTTAAGTTGTCCCAGCCTTTTTAAAGTATGAGATGAAAAGTAATAAATTGTAATATAGAATTTCTTCAGGCCATAGTAACTAAAGTATTGGTTAATAATTTTGTGGTAGTTGAATTGTTACTTTTTCCAGATTCAGTGTTGTAAGTAGGAATGATTTTATTGACTCATCTTCTGAAGGATATAATGATCCAAGAATGATATTGGCTATAAAATATTCCATTAGATCAGATTGAAATCTACATCTTTGTTTTTTAGTTCATGTTTAATGATTTCCATAACTTCATCGCAATATTCACATAAGTAACATTTTTACAAACTTGACTCAGTGTGCACAGATTGTCCTTATACTTCTCCAAAAACTCTCTTAATGTAGGATTCTGTAATTTCTACAAAGGGGTCCTGACATCAATAAAAGCTTCATGTAAGTTGAATGTAAAATCAAACAAAATAGAAGCATAAGGGACATTGCTATTGCCAAAGTATCAAGCATCTACATGGACATATTCTCATTGCTATTGCTTTAAGAATATTTTGATTTGTGCCTACAAAACAGAATTGTTGTCAAATGCACAGTTAACTGATGGTAGCTGTATTACCAGTGGTTAAGTTTGGAGTAACACAAGTATATTTAGATTACGATTAGCTTTTATCCTTCTTGCTGGGGTTGTTGGTTTCTCTCTCCTTTCTTTGAGATAGGAATTCTATTCTAAAACTATGTTAAACTATTATACTCTTGTGTAGAATTGAATACAAAGATGTGTAGCAAGAAAAAATTTGCAGACTCAGAGAGAGACTGAATGCAAAAAAGCGTTGAACGGCATTGCTTTTGTTGGCATATTATACTGCTGAAGCTCTAGTACTTGCCGCTTGAATAATCTTCTATGCCCGAGCATGCCTAAATGTAGTAATTATACGCCTGGTAGCTGCACTTTAATAGACCTCATTAAAGTGCAGATTTCCACCAATCAGAAGAAAGAGCCACTATCAATTATTCTCATACATTCAGTTGAAGAACAACCGCTAGCACGAATTTAGAAAAAGTAAAAATGTCAGACAAATGAGACTGAGATGCAACGTACATCGCCGGTTATTGTTTGCTAAGTCACAGAATGTGACTAATAAGTTATTGCCATAAAAAATCAAGAAACCTGTATGAAAAATTCTATGCACAATTTATGGATTGAAGAAAATCAAAATGTATAACCTCATTTTCACAAAAGTGTTGCTGATGTACTTAGAAGAATTGTCGCAAAGTATGAAACCATTAACCTAGTGTACTCACTACTCTGCTTTTAAATCAAATATTCAAGGCTGAGAGAATAAAATTAATACTTTTGCATTTGCACAATACTACCAGCTCTTTCACTGTGAAGGGAAGGTCAATGATCTCATTGACTCAGGTAAGCGTAGAATATTAAAAATAATTTATAAACATGTGCTCAAGCTTAAATAATTGTTTGAAAGTTGCTCCGCTCATTTCATAAACATACCTGTGACTTAATTACTACCATTCTAGTCTCATTACAAAATATATTAACCTTTTTGCTTTGCTGCAAACTCCAGGCATACATTTAAATCAAACTTGACTGAATAGTGTACTGATAAACACTTTTAACAACTTAGCCTATTATTCAGTTTCATTAAATTTTACATTTGAGTTAAAAAAAATGTTGTAGATCAGCTAATCTCAAATATCATATCAGGGGAGTTGAGTATCTGTTGAGCTAATAATGATTTAAATATGCTTTTTATTAGGTAGTGGGATATTAAATGTTCTTCATGAAATGAAAAGTGCAGTGTGTGTACTGACACCTTGTTAAACATAAGCAAAAACAAGGAAGTTTGGAATGTAGAAGCTATTACATGAGTGGCAGAATGGATGTTGTGGTAAGAATAAAATTTAAATAATGGAAGAAGATAATGCTTATGTGTTATCACCTTGTTTTGTTATTTATATTTGTGAATCAGCACAGCAAAATTTGTGTGGATGTGATGAAAGAGTATGAATGTTGGGTCTTATTTTGCAGTAGAAAGAGCTCCACATTCACTATATCAGCACTTAAAAATGAAGTTGCATCTGCGTTGCCATTGACTGCACAGTTAAATAGTATTTAAGTTTGAACATGCACACTTCTATAGTGTTAAAATCTTAGTTGCTAAAAATAATTATCTTAGTTTGACATTCTTCTGCAATATAATTATATATTATGTATGATTCGTATAAATTAATAGCAGGTTTGTAAGTAAAAGTGTCAACTAAGTCCAGAAGGTCTCAGAAGATCGGGCATGTGCAAACATGACATGGAGCAGTGAGGTGCTGCTTTTGTCAAAGTGTAGAGTGCATAAAACAGTCAATCCAATTAAAATGGATAGTTGCTGTGTGGCATTGAAGTGAACAGTGTCATTTCTACTTCTCTAAATCATGTTTACAAAAGCTGATCAGCGGTCGCAGATTAAAATCGAGGTGGCTTGTGGCAAAAATGCATCTGAATGTTCTCAAGAATTTACGTGAGGCCTGTGGCAAGAACACATTACCATGTAGGACAGTTGCATGATGGGTTAAACTGTTTAAAGTTTAGTGCAGTTGGGATGAGACTGGAGATTTCCACTGGACAGTTCAGCCATCCATTCCTTCATTGACATTACGAGTGGCCTCCTTTCATAGACTATCCAGGAATTATCTGTGGAAGTTGGTATCAGTCATCAAATAGTGTGGCACATACTGCAGAAATGTATTAACCTGAGGAAATTCCATATTGACTTGCCAATGTACAGAAATGTCACTGGTATGGACTTGCTGGTACCCACCTTGACAGATATCATGGGAACACATTTCTGCAGCATATTGTCACCCTCGAGACATGGGTGCAAGTCTACGAATGAATTAAAGCATCAACCAAATTAATGGCATCACCAAGATTTGCCATTTTCACAGTAAGTTTGATAGGAACCTAGTCAGGTGAAGGTTAGACTGATTGTGGCATACAACTGTCAGGGTGTCATTCTTATTCATGCTGTGTTTCAAGGTGAAATTGTCAATGCAGATTGCTATTGCCAATTTCTACAGCACCATCTGCATCTGGGTATGCAGCGCAAATGTCCACACTAATGCAAGATAATCTTCCATCACTTGACAGTGTTCATCATGTTGTACATATTCTAACTGAAATGTTGCAACGGTGGCATTGACAGGTCTTGGAACACCTTCCTTGCTCTTCTGACATTGAATCCTTGTGACTTTGACCTGTTTCCTAAGTTGAAAAAACCCCTCTGAGGCATTCAATTTCCTGATGTGGCATCTGTGTTTCAAGCAGTAGGGCATGTCCTTGTTATCATCAACCAACTTCTTGCCAATGGCTTTTCATCATATGGCAAAAGGTGCTAAACTTTGTTGTTGATAATACTGAAGGAATGTAATGAAATTGTACCTGTAAGTTCATATATATAGCAGTTACTACATATGTTGCTGCTACCTTATTTACAACCCCTGTTGTAAATTTCCTTTCTTTATTTTAATTTATAGGATATACGGACAGGTTCAAACATTTTACTAGATAGAGCTCTATATTCAAAGAGAATAAAAAGCAATGTGAATACTTCTTAGGTAGGTGTTTTAGCTACTTTTAGGTATTTTAAAGTTTTCAGAGAAACCCATTAACCAGTCATAAAATATGGCAGTAATTCTTTGTGCATTTTTTCATTTTTGTAGTCATGTTACCTGCAGAGATCAAAATAACAATAAATACTAAATTATTCATGCATGTTCTTGCCTGAATAAGTAACCATAACTCCAACTTTGATCAGTTTTGAAAGTCTTATGCTACCTGTTGAATAAAAGACTTTGTCTGGAATGTTATGAGAAAAGTTTACTAAAAATTAATGGCTGCATAACAAAAGTTCTTAACAATTTTTTCTGAATTTTTAAATTGGATGTTCTCGTAACTACAACGATTACACTATCCGGCAACAGTTTCCTGCTTATGAACCTTGGCTGCTTTTATGGAAAAGAAGGTGCTGATTTTGAAAATAACAGTTTTCCATGACACATACCATTTTTAAGCAGTTATACTGGATACTATATATAATTCTAATTGTAATTATAAATATGTATTTTATAGCATAGTAGTAGTAATAATAATGATGATTATGATTATAATAATTATGGTGTAATAATTCTAATAATATAATTAAATAAATAACAAATTAATTAATTTATCACATATTATGGAACTTCGGGGCATCACATATTAACAAAACAAACTACCCCCCGTATGTGCTTCACTGTCCTTCGTCTACCTATGTGATGAGCTGAAGTTGATGATAGCTTGAGTGCTGAATAGAGGACATTTATTTATCAATGCACGATCCTGTGCTGCATGTTAGAAAAACATACATTGATAATACACTTGCCCTTAAGGGGCATAAGTGTCTTAACATAACACCTTAGAGTTTTAGTTGCTTTTTATAACTTGTGATTTGATAGTGCAGTTTCTGCAAATGATTTATCATTGCTATTTTTTATTTTTAGCACATGTCGTTAGTAGTACATTGTTAGCAATGGTTTCCACTTCTAGGAGAAAATATGTGAACAATCCAAATAACTTCTGTTACACGTGTGGTACTCTTTTTGTTATGGAGACAGAAATCTAACATTATACCTTATGTACTTGGGCTTTCACTGCTGCCGTCCAATTTTGAAATAAATGTACATAAATTTGAAGTAAAGTTTTCTCTTGGGTTTTTTGGCTGTGATCGAATAGTAGGAACTGCTAGTTAGCCCTCCGATGATGCTCAATACAGTTTTGAGCAAAACATCCGGAACAGTTCCCACTTTTTGACCACGGCCAAAAAGCCTCGAAGAAAATTTTATTTCTAATATTATACCATTTATTAAGAAATTGTATTTTGTGTATTTTAAAGTTAAGCCAGGGGATAAAACATGGGTTCTGATATTGTTTGTAACACATGCAATGAAAGGCTATGGCAATGGTACAGTGGAAAACAAATCATTGAAATTAAGAGTCACTCAGTTGATTGCTGTAAAGTATCAGAGAACAATAAAATGAATAAAACAAAAATTAAATACCCAGATGGTCTTGTATAAGCTGCAAGACCTATGCCTGTAATACTTTCTATTTATTACTGAGAAATTGTGCATTTAGTATTTGGTATTTTATAATACATATTTTTATATCAGAAATACTATTTTGATTGTTTTGTGATTTATTAAAAAAAGCCTTGTATGATAGAGAAAAATATTTTGCAGGGCAGTATGATTTAAAAACAAAGAAAATGTATGACGTTGGTGCAGTTTTTAAAAATGATTATTAACACATAGCAGCATGAATAATGTTCTTCTCTGAAAGATGAAATACTGTGATAGCAGACGCGATTCCTATCTACAGGGTCGTGGTAACAGAATGGAATGCATAAATCAATGTTCCTTTATCACAACATATTTATTCATTAACACTTCGTTATTTTACACTCTCAGCACCATATTAAATAATCAAAGACCTTCACAATTAAATGATTTGGTAGAATCTACACTGGATAAAAGTTTGGTGAAAGTTCCATGTTCACACGCTACCAAAAACACGTCTTATCATCTTGAGCATACAGACGCTACTGAACTACTTCTCGGCATCTCTCTGACGCAACACCGCCATTTTTGTATTCATCCGCGCAAATAGTTTTTTATTATTGAACACAACAGACTATCTAGTAACAAGAAAACATTGGCTATCCTGAATATTAAAAATAAGTTCCTGATACACCCAAACAAGAACTAGAAATTTATACACTTTTAACAAACATTTATATGAACGATTTTCTATTGGGGTCTAATATTCTGTCTCAACGTTATGCAAAAGTAAAAACATAGTTATTAAACAATCAAAATTATTAACATTGTTATTGTAGTTGGTTCCTCTAAAAATAAAGTTCTTGTAACATTAAAGAAATAATATTTTAATAAATTGCATTCACAAAAGAATGCTATGTGTGCCAACAGGAATGAACCTAAGGGCATCTGTTGGAGAGACTCAGGAATCTCCAACCAGTGACTATGTGGAAGATAGTACAAGTGAACCAGCAGATTCCACCAGTTCTAGTGGCCATTCTCCAAGCCCAGCTCCCATCACTAATGTCAATTCGTCTAGCAGGACTAGCGTGCAGAAGCATCCACAACACCTACCATATAACCCAATGGTAATTATTTTAAGTTACTTTCATATAACTTTCGTAAATTGCTTTAACTTGATTAGAATTTTAATTAGAATGAGACCTTGTAGTAACATTGTTGTTCAGGGCTGTTTGATAATTCCATGCAAAAGTAAAGATGATTTAAAATGTTGGAGAAAATATTGCCTCCTTTTTTTTCTTCAGTGAAGTCTTCTTTCAATCTACAGAGATATGTAAATTTGTTTATGCCATTCATAAAATGTGATTTATTTAGCTATACAAAATATGTATTTATTTTGGAAAACTCCTCTTTATTTGGTGCAAGTTTCATTCCTACTAATCATTTCTTCTGTTTAGAGAGGAGGTATTCAAGGAACCAAATCTAGACAGACAGAATGAGAAGGAAGTCTTTTGTAACTTAGTCCAATAATTTAGGGTGCAATCTTCCATCACCATATGAGGACCACATTTCTTTATTCATGTCATGCTGCAGTATTACAAGATTACGTTTCTAAAAGGTTATTTAAAACTGAGCTCTGATAATCCCGAAACACGGTCAATCACCATTTCCTGTGAGGGGATTGGTTGTCCCTTTGGAATGCTTTTCCTACTTCAACCTACAGTCTTGATGTAGCATATAGTGGTGGAAACTTGCTTCATTAACTGTCACAATTTGTGAAATTCTCCAAATTCTGCAATAACTCATTCTCCTTTTGTGACCAGTCCATAGTAAACATGTTGCCTGCCTTGCTGTTAGCTTTTTCCTATGTAATTATTGTGCAAAATAATGTATTTGATCTCAAGATATGCAGTTCTTTGGGATGGAGGCCTCATTGTTCATCCAGGTTCATAGTATGTGCAAAATGCTACTCGTGCAATCTCCAAAAAGTGCTACATAAATCAGTATAAAATCATAGCAAATTCTTTTCCTGAAGCTTTGGAAGAAAATGTTACAATCACTGTGCATAAAAAGCTTAGTATAAAAATTAAGAACAAATTAAAAACTAAAAGCTCCACTTATCTTATTAATATTGAAAGGTGGTATACTGCTGACTTGAAACTAGTCAGCAGTATACCACTTTGCAATATTAATAATATAAATGGAGCTTTTAGTTTCTAATTTGTTCTTTATTTATATTCTGTTGCTTCGCTGTTAATACCTTCAATTTTTCCTTAATTAGCTTAGTATATGCTTTTCCTCTTAGTGAATTATAAATCTAGTAAGCCATGCATAGGTTATACTTTTACCCTTAAACCATGATTGTCATGCATAAAATGTAGAGAAAGAATTTATTTCATAGGCAGTACTAAGACAAATCATGATATGCCTTTCCCCAGGCTTCCCTTGTTAGCAATTGTCCATAAGAAAATAAAATGGCTAATTTTTTCAAGTTCAGCTAGAAAGACTTCAAAGAAAGAAAATAACATAGGTATTTTGGCTTCAAGTAATTATATCAGTCCGATAAACAGAATGTGAAATGGTTTAAGTTGTTAATTCAGCAAATTTACAAACTCTATTTGCTCTGAGTAATGGGAAGCTTTCATGGCCGGAGTTAGAATTAAGGCTAGAAATTTCTTCTAGGCTTAAAAGCCCGGAAATTGAACAAAACCTGGCATCCAATACTCAAACATAAAAAAGAAGCACTAATGCAGAGAAAGCGCGTGAACCAATCAGCAATCAGAACGGAGAAACCCCGCCCATCTAATACACACCTTCCGCTCAAACCCAGCCATTCCCCTGTGAGTGGCCCACATATAAATACAGCACCTCCAGTCATAAACAATGCTGTTGTAACTGAACCTTCACCGAGAAGACTCAGACTACGCCACCGATGATGTCCACCGCAGGTGTGGACAAAACGTCTGGACCTCAAAACTCCAGCAGGCTATGTGAATTCCAGATTTTCCAGTTATTGGAGTTAGATGCCTTCTATAAATGTTCTATTAAGTTAAGTTTTAAATTAGAATGACCAAGGCCATGATGAGAATGACTAAATACGAGCAGAAGTGTGTGATTAATAGGAAATTGATTATCAAAAGGTAAGAAAGGACATTGAAGTATACAATTTTTAGCATTAGGTTACTGCATACAAAATTAAGTATATGCTGTTCGTTTGAGCTTTTCCTGTAGATAAAGTAAAAGGTAATTCTACACTTTATGCATATGGCTCATTATGTAAGCAGCAAATTGTAACAATGAGTACCAATTACTTCCTCTACTACAGGAAACTTTAAATGGACAGCCAGGTGACTTAGCCAAATTTTAATGAGATGCAAGATTCCAAAAGAGGTAGATATTCTTACTCTGGAGGCGGAGGAAGTCTAGAAATGCCCGCAGGTTCAGCAATCTTCAACATTTTGCCTGTTTACCACTATATCAAGGACTTCATAATTTTAAAAAATCATTGCTCTTGAAGGATGTGCAGGATGATGTGCATTACGTGTATTTGTTCACCAAAACGTTTATGAAGCAATCAAAAGAAGTTGTAGATTTATTGTAGTGTTTGACCAACCACGCCTTAGTTTCTGTGGACATTGCTATTTTCAAAAAGCAATGCTTTATTAATACATAGAATTCATGTTATCTGTGTTGAATGTTTGCAGAAAAATTTAAGGAGGGAAAGGACTTGCTAGTTTAAACTTGCCAATTAATAACTATGAACAACATCCCTCAGCCTTACCATATTGCTAAGGTAGTGAAACAACCTATGGTAGATGCAAAATTTAATGGTGGTTGATAACTATTCTCTTTCATATTGTACAAATAAATTTTGTGGGTGCAAATTTTATTTATATCACAGGCTTTACGCTGTGATTTCATGGTGTACTTAAGTATACAACACTGCAGGGTGTGACAAGCCTATGATTAGATGTTGTATCAAGCCACATGCCATTAAATTTTGCGTCAGCCAATTTGCATGGTCTTATCAAACAATCCTTTACTAGTTCTGTTACCTAGTTGGTATTAAAAAACATTCATATTTTCAAATTAAGAATCAGTTTCATTAATTTTCTTTTTTGCAGATACATACTAGTACTAAGCCTCCATACTCATTCTCGTGCCTCATCTTCATGGCTATTGAAGATTCACCCCAAAAGGCATTGCCAGTGAAGGAAATTTATGCTTGGATTTTGGAACATTTTCCTTACTTCAAGAATGCACCAACAGGATGGAAAAACAGTGTTCGCCACAATTTATCACTCAACAAATGCTTTAGAAAAGTAGAAAAAGCACCGGTATGTTATTCTGCTGCTGCTATTCTCATCTTTTAGTTTAGTATGATTATTTGGAGCATAAACTCCAAACTATAAACTTGACAGTCAACCAATTTGAAAATATAGTCAGCCATTAAGCAATCTGTCCAAGAGAGATTATATTTTAACCCCTGTTGCCAGGGCCAGCCAGCTTAAGCAAGAGTTTGTAATAAATACAATAAAAAAACTTGTAGTGAATTCACAGTAAAATTAATATACATCACTTAATACCCCTTTAAAGGGATATGTTTTGGAAGGGTTTGCTTTCCATCAACAGAATTGATGATTGAAGCAAATGGATATGGAAAGCCAGTTACTTAAACTGTCATTTATCTATCATACCAATGTTCTTAGCTACAGATGTTTGTAACTGAATATTTATGGGACTTAGCAGTAAGGAATGAGTAATTGGTGGACTCATAAGTGTGTCATTGTTGTGTTTTGAAAGTATATTAGCATAATTATTTGTTCCAGAACCTTGGTAAAGGCTCACTATGGATGGTGGATCCATTATATCGACCTAACCTAATGCAAGCCTTGCAGAAAGCACCTGTTCATCCACATATTAACTTTGATAGAATTTCTATGCCTGCTAATAAAATCCCGATTTCCAGGTAATGGTTTCATTATATTAGGTAATTCATAATATTCATTCATGTGGGATGAGAATATTGGTAAACAAACACAAATTATTCACTCTTCAGGTGCTCATGCATGGCAACACTGACTTGAACCATTCAATCAACCTACCAGTTTTAGGTTAGCTTCTTATACAGTAATACTTTGTTCTACCGAAATTAAAACAACACCACCACATATGTTTTGTCCAGTAACCCCTAGTATAACAGGCTTCGTGGGCCAAGCCTTACCACCCAGCCACACTGTCCTCCATCTCTGCCCACTACAGGCATCATGAGGGGTGCAGGAACTGGAGGGTGGGTTGTAGTTAGCATCCCAAGCCCTCCAGGCCTGTTGATGCAGATTTTCTATCCTCTGTCGAGCTTGGGAACTCTGCTCTTATTTCCAGCGTTGGTCGACTATTGAAGTTCTTTCTGCATCCTTACCATGGCTGTTGCAGTAGAACTAATGAGCTTTATCCTCAGGGTTTGCATGGGTTTGTCAAAAAATGACACAGGAACAGATATTTTCACAAGTTTTAATACTTTAAACAACTCAATAGCATAAATGGAGGTATGCCGACCGTTGGTTAACACAATTTATGCAGCACACTAATTGTTGACCTGGTCGTCACTCGCCCCCAACCGCCAAGTTCCAAGTGATCTCCCAGTCAAATTTAAAAGAAGCCATTGATCTGAACGCGTCAGAGTGTGCGTTGACCACTGTTGTCAAATGAATTTCCGTATCACTGTCATGTGGCCTTGGTGACCTGGGGTTGCTAGTAGCTCCTCGATTGGCCTCTCAGGGTGCTAACAAAGCTGTGTGCACCCTGTGTCAGACCTCCCAGAAGGAGAAACATCCCCATGACGGTACTGGGGATCGAACCTAGGTCCTCTGCACCAGAGGCAGGTGCGCTACTACTATGCTACAGAGGTGGTTCCTTTTTTTGTCCAGTGTTCCCCTAAATTAAGCAATCAGTAGCTCAATTTAGGTCAACTTCAAATGGCTTTGTGATATGGCCATGAAAGGAAGAACAAGGCAGGGAATTTTTATTGGTAGGGAACAGACTATATTGATCTCCAACCATGTTGAATTTAATTTTCATATCCTCCGCAGTAATGACAATGAAGTACAAAACGTATGCATTTACAGCTTGATTATTTAGATCTGACCCTGCAGAAATGCAGAGGAGGAGAAAGTAGTCTAGGGTGGGGGAGAAAGGCTGGCAAAATTCTCCTTACCTGCTTTTGTTACCCGCATTGTCCACACACTTACTACTAGCGACCCAAAACCCCTCCCAGAAGATAATGGACTTGTCCGACTACTGCGCATACAGCCAAGCAGGGTCAGGTTGAAATAATCAAGCTGTACCTATTTCTAAAAACTCTGTATTTCCTGGAGAGTACTAGAGATATACATTTTATGTTGTAGCATCAGTCAAGTGTGTATTTCAAACAATTTTAAAACAAATGAACAAACAAGCATATTTTATCCTATTTTGATAATTCAATTAAATGTTTCTAAGTGCCTGTGAGAAAACTAAATATCTTGTCTCCTTTTACAGTGTAACAAAGATAAATTTGCAGAGAACAAGGCAAAGAAAGTTTCTGTTTCTGTTTTCTGTTTCTCTGCAGAAAATTACTTGAAATACTTCAATGTGATGTTTCAGCGCATCAAGCACTCTTGCTCGAAGTGAATTTGTGATAATAAGACCCAACGGTCGTCTTCCTAATCCTGAACTGTTTCCGTACCTAAGCCGCCGTTTGGCAGCCTCAGGACTGGATGGATTAGAAGAAATTAGGACCAAAGATGGAGCAGGAGATAGTGACACCACCACAGATGATGGAGATTCATTGGATGATGTGGATGCAGCTACAGCTATGCTTGCATTAAAACATGGTCCACGCATGCTGAGTCAAAGGAAAGGTGTGTATTCTCCAATTTTACCTGGGAAAAAAAAATCTTATATTGACTGCCTCTGCGTTCTAGTACTGGTACATTGTAAAGTACAGGGACTGCTTGGTTGATTAGTGTGTTCAGAATTCTTAGTGCACATCACAAACCTGAGTTCTCTTCCTGTAGTCTCTACTAAATGGTTCTGTACATATGGCAGAACTGATAGTGTTTAGTAAATGGCAGAAAACAGAATTATGCCAGTCGTGGGATGGTATGGAGGTAAGCTGCACTGAAATTTGTGCAGCTTACATTTAAGAAACAGTAGTGGCCAGTGTGTTGATTTAGAAAAAAATCAAGTACTCAGAAGTTATGATACAGCTAGGAATTATTACAGAACATAAATGTGCTAGAAAATAAAGCCATAGTGTAATTTTCATTCACCTACATCATTTTCCAATTTGCTCATGTCTCTCCAAGAACTGTTTTTACGAATTTTATTCTGTTATTAAATAATGTTTCAACACTGCATTCTCAGCTTTGCTACAAAAGAAATACGCAGGGCTTTTGATAGATCAGAACATATATACTGTTAACATGCTATTTGTAGGTAAATGCAAAAACACTGATTTTAATGAAGTTATTAACAAATGATTACATTTAGAAGAAAAAAGCCATCCAAATCATGGAAAGTCTATGTCACATGGAATTTTATATGGGGTACTTGTATGGATTAGTGTGGAAATATATAGGGAGCTTTTGTAGTATTAACTTATATGGGATTTTGCTTACAGCTTCCCATGGTATATTGGGAAAGAGAATTTTGGAATATAAGGTTAAGTGAGTTCACTGTTGATACACTTTGTGGAGGTTACCTGCAAAGTAGCTTAGACATTTTAATGAATGTTAGGTTAATATCAGTTGCATTTTATCATATTTAAGCAAATATTAGCATTAAATATAACAATTTAGAGACTAAAAGTTTCACTTATCTTAGTATTTGCTGCAAGTTCTTGAAATATTATGCAAACATAATTTGTTCTTGCTGTAGATTATGCAAACATGTTTCTTAATGCTTCCATCATATCCTAAGTGCTCTTGTTTATGACAGTTACCATAGCTACAAATGCCCAATTATTGAATATTTCTATGTGTTACCAACCTCTGAAAACAAAAAACCCTGTCAATATGATCGATCAGCAATATTAGCATGTATGTTAGAAAAAATAAAATCATAACAGTCAGCAAAACATGCTTAAGAATAATGCTAAAGGTATTGCACAGCAGAAGTGTAATGGAAAATAAAGCAACCAGTACAACTTTCGACAATCTTATTTTGCTTTTGAATTTCCTTCTTGTCCCAAAACTGGAAATTATTCTTTTGAAGTATAATTATTTTAGCATTCCTCATGTTATATAAATATTGATCCAGTGTATGAGAAGGAATTCATACAATTTTCTATATGATTGGCATAGAAATTTAGCGTCTTACATTCACACAGCTTTCTCTACTTGCCTTTCTTCCTGTGGTATTTGGTTTGTTCAACAGTGTTTTTGCATAGTGTTTTCCCAGTGCTTTTATTTATTTTTTGTATTTTGGGTTCTTTATAGTATTCAACATAAGTCTAAAGGTTGTAAGGATAAAATTGTCAAACCATGGCAACCCCAGATATTTCAGCTGGTTATACATAAAACTGAAACTTAGTCCACCTGAAAACACTACAATTTCATAGTATTTTAAAACAATTCCTCAATTTATGCTTGATGAGAGAAAAGATGTCATATCTGCTGTATTGTAGGTAAGTTTTAATTATGCAATGAGCTTCAAATTCTGCATACTAAATATTTATTAAACACAATGTATGCAGACTGACTGTCTAGGTCATGTCAATACAAAATTATTGTCTTTTGAATATTGAGAAAGTGGTAGTGGTGTTAGTATGTACTCAAACAGATGATACAGTGAACAGTGTTGACTAACGATTTCACATGCAGTCAGTGGATACTTGTGCAAATTTATGATATTTATTTCATATTCATTAAGTGCTGATTTTGGAAAAAGCTGGCAGTTGAGTTTTTGAATTCATCTAGAGCTGCATCTCAATGAAAGCAAACTCTTGAGTTTGGTATATTGATGCCACTACAAGCTATCCATGTTCTGATACAGTGTAAAATGAATAAAACCCAATTATAATAATCTATAGTTTAATGAGTTGCTAACAGCATCAGTTATCTTTAAAGTTAAAGCTGTCAAAGACCTTAGAATGTAAAAGGGAGATATATGTATTAATGGCTACTGTACAGCAGTTCATTGTCATGGTTACATTTGCTGCTCATTTTTATAACTTATATTCATTTTGTTTGCAGCAGATTGGTATAAACAGATCAAAAGTGAAGTTGAAGAGGCATCGTTGCTGGACCTGAGGAATCCACGTAAGAAAATAAGGGCTTCCAAAATTTCACAGGTTGGTTTTCCAGCATGCAATTAATAATATAATTGATTAAATATATATAATTGGTACCAGCGGTGTACAAAAATCTATAGTTAATCTACCATTTTATGCAGCTAAAAGATTAGACAACTCTGAATTCAAAAAAATTATTGCAAAATATTACTATGAAAAATCAAAGAATAAAAGATGGGAACTACCAAACATTCAAACAGTAATTCCTGAGTATCCTCGAAAAACAGCAGTTGCAACCTTCAGGTTGATTACAGGACATGATTGTCTGGCAAAACATTTAAACAGAATTGGGATATATTCTTCACCACTCTGTCCTCTATGTGATCTGCAAGAGGAAATGGATCGAGACCACCTTCAAATATGCCCGGCCACTTCTAGTGCCCCATCCATCAGTGAAAAATATTGGAGAGCAAGAGGATTAATGACTTCATTGTCAGAAATCCAGCATTAGCTAACAACAACAACAAATATATATAATTAGTATAGTGTGATAAATTTATAATAAAGCTTTTACTAGTAAATTTTATACCTGTTTATGGGGATTGCATGCCTTGGTAAGAGTTTCATAAAATGAGAGATTTTCTAGCCAGTGTAGTACTGAAGGGACAGTCCTATTGACTCTAATGCTGCAAACTCAGCTCTCAATTTTTTTGCGTGTTGAGAACTTCACAAGAATATTTCTTTTTCTTAGCATTTTACCAATTATAAATGCATCACGAAACTCGTAGCCTCTCAGATTATTTATAATCTGTTCACTAGTAGATATCTTATACCTTGGTATAATCCCACTCCATGTTCAACTCCTGAAATCACTAGGCGGTACCTTTTGCTTCTGTGTTTCATACATTGCAGTCTTATTTTTAAGTTTTGAATTTTCAGTTTTAAAATCCCCATTTCTTTGTTTCCCCTTTTATGTTTTATCCACTCTTGCCTGAATCTCTCTGCCTTCATTTATCTCTTACTATAACTGTTTCATTTATCTGCTCTTTAGCAACCATGTCACTTAACTCCTTTTTCCACAATTTCTGCGGAGCTTCCTTCAGCGTACATCTGCTCACCTCCACTGCCTGATCCATACTTCCTCGTCTTGTACCTACAGTGAAATATGTAATGAAAAATCAAGCAGAATTGAAGCTATTAACAGTGAAACAACAGAATCTAAAATAAGAACAAATTAGAAACTAAATGCTTCACTTATCTTAGTAATATTGCAAGTTCTTAGTAATATTGAAGAATTTGAAACACTACTAAAATAAGTGAAGCTTTTAGTTTCTGATTTGTTCTTATTTTAGATGTAATGAAAAAATTTCTGCAAAGGAACTTATTTCTAAGGAAAATGGTGAATATCTGTTTGAGTGTGGCATATTTAATAAAATGTGAACAAAGGAGGACGAAAATGGTTGCTGGATTTTATTTAAGATGTAATATTTAATCATAAAGTTCATAAGTATATAGTGAGACAGGTGAGGAAAACCGTGGTTAATGAAACACTAAAACAGGTATACTATGTATTTAAGAGGTAGAACTGGAACTTAAAAATTCAATGCCACAACTGGGATTTGAACCACAGACCTTCCCAGTTGTGGCATTGAATTTTTAAGTTCCAGTTCTACCTCTTAAACTTTGCCCACACACGGCTTGTGTGTTTAAAAACACCAACAGTAAGTTTGTTGGCATAAATAAATAATAAATACTATGTATTTGTTTACTCACACTTAAAATATGGAATAGTATTGTGGGGAAATAATACAACAGAAGTGGAAAAGCTTTTTAAACTACAAAAAAAAAAAAAAAAAAAAGAATTAGATTAACAGGAAATGTAAATAGAAAACACGCATGTAGATCAATTTATAAAGAATTTGGTATTTTGACTGTTCCATGTATATACATCTATGAGACAATAAAACATATCTTACAAGAAAATTATCCAAAAAATGACTATATTCACACATACAATCTAAGAAATAATGACGATTATTACAGAACAGTACTTCAAGGTACATTAAGCAGATGCTGTACAAAAAATATGGGCAAACAACTTTATAATAAGCTACCGGAAATAATTAAATTGATAAAAAATGCAGATCTAAAGATGAAAGCAATAAAGAAGTATCTAGTATAAAATGTCTTTTATAGTCTAGAGGAATTTTAGCATGGAGCTTAGATGAACAATGTAAATATTATGTATGTAAGTTCTTCTGAATTCTATCCTATGTAATTGAAACATATGGATGAATAAATCTTTAAGTTATAGTATTCATTGTATAAGTTCCTGTTCTTTTGTTTATTACATGAGTTGAATAGTTATTTTTTGTTATGCAATCTGTGGTATCCAAAGGAATACAAATAGAATTATGATTTTAATAGGATGCAGAAAGAAGGGAACATATGGTACCAGTGATAACTACATCACCCAGTGAGGATCACACATACAGTGCTGGTTCAGGAGTAGCTGCACATCCATCATCTTCACCAGACGAAGCATATGAAGAAGGATCCGAGTCAGATGACAGGTGATAACTTTTGTATAGATAAGTCTTTAAATGTTGTAAAGTAATGATTAGACTTTGGATTTTTAGAACATTAAAATGTTACTTTAGGTGCCTAAAATAGGTTTTAAAATATAAGAAATAGTCTTAAAAATTATAAATAGGCTTATTTTAAAAATTAATATTTTCGTTAAAAACATGTTTGAAATCAGATTTGTGTTTTCTTTTTTTAAATTTAATCATATAAAATGCTTATTCACCGATATCCGCACCACCACTACTACTACAACTACAAGAAAAACAAAATCCAACAATGAAATATTGTAAAGAAGTTTTGAACATAAATGCAGCACAGTAGTCAAATACAATCAACAATTTTTATCAAACTTTGTCCAGTAATGTCTAATTAGCTTCACAATGAGTCACTATTAATTTTTCTAAGTTTTCAACTAGGAAACAATGCCGTCTGTCACCCAACACTAATTTGTATGCTGAAAATGAACGCTCTATATCCACCGAAGTAAGAGGTGCATATTTCAATTTCAACACCAGACGAACAGGAATGTTACATTGAGGAAACAATGCCGTCTGTCACTCAACACTAATTTGTATGCTGAAAGTGAACGCTCTATATCCACTGAAGTAAGAGGTGCGTATTTCAATTTCGACACCAGACGAACAGGAATGTTACATTGTACATCAGTATGTTTTCCTGCTAGAATATCTGAAGCACTATGCAGGTTCTGCAGTTCCACATTTCTCAGGGGTCTCCGTCTAGGGGATATGTGAATGGCAACCACAAGGTACCCAAGCTGAGCAGAACATTACTTCCACTTACTGGTGTTTTGCTCCTCACTGTAACTTTTCTATCTGACCTTACCTTGGTCATCTCTTGTTCTCTTCTGACCCCGATGCTATTTGGGTTCCTGAGGGCTAGGGAGTCTTTATTTTTCCAACCTCTCCATTTCTCTATAAAACCTTAACCCCTAACATGCTGACCTGTCATGGCATGTAGTACGTCCTCTGATTGGTAATCAGAGGATACGGTCAGTGAATTTATTTTGATAACTCTCCCGGTCAGGTCGGTGAGACCCGTAAACCAACGACAGGTGTGGTCCTCCAGACATTCTGGGGGTTGTGAGAGAGCGATGTGACCGCCAAAACTTAAAAATATGGTGCTCTCTAAAAAGCGGTTACATTTACTGCTAAGTCTCTTCAATGTTTCCATCATTGAAAAATATTGGAGAGCAAGAGGATTAATGACTTCATTGTCAGAAATCCAGCATTAGCTAACAACAACAACAACAACATTTCTCTGCAGAACCATCTCCAGTTTATCTTGTTCTTTATCTCCAACAGAACCAGGAACAGTTTTTATCCTTTCTTGCATATCATTAGATATTTCCATTTGCTCATAAAGTGGTTTTCCTGCTGCTTCCAGTGATGCAATAACATGCACAAGGAAGGTGAAATGTGACTTTAAAAATGCTAGATCCCTCTGAACACCAGAATCTGCCATCACTTTCTTTTCAGGCGCAATATATTCAGAGTCGTCTTCTAGTCTTTCACTTCACTGAAGTGATCATTGTAGTATTCTGCAGCTTTTGACCCCATTCCCCAATGAATAAGTTCAGGCTCAGGTGGCAGAGAGACATTGGGCAGTTTCTCACAGAAAATCTGAACCCTTGTTGGCACCTTGATGAACTTTTTTTACTGTTCGGGTACAATACCTTGAGACCATCATCAACGAATTTCGCTATTGTCTAAGAGTTGGTTCTGGCCAGTTATCTGCAGCAAATCAAATGCGCTGTTGTGGGAGCATCAGAATTCAGCTTCCCAACAATTAAATGTGCTTATGTAGCGCCACATATATCTGTAGTTTTATCTATGGATACCCAGATATGTGATTCGCCTATGTCCGAACAAATTCTGCTCAAAGCCACCACATAAGTTTTCTGAAACTGACACAAATAACAAGAAATATCTCCAAAATGGTTCAATCTACAAAAAAATTTATTTAGGCATAAATTGTATGTTTTAGTGAGATCTACATTTTTTGTATAGTTAGATTTTGTCTATCTCTCATGGTTTACGAGTTATTCAAGAGTCATCCAGAGGAAACAGGACCACATAGGCTACAGCCAGAAAATTCAAAATATACACTTCATTTGTCATAAAAAATATCCTAACATGTGGCATTTTAATCAAAATTGTTAGAGCCATTTTCAAGAAAATCAAAATTTTTTAAAAATTTTCCATGATAAGGATAGTTTAGGGTGGGGCCATTTTCTTCAAAATCTTTGTGTTGCATCCTTGAAAGACATTAAACTTAAATACCAACTTTGGTTTTTAACCGACTTTTCATTTTTGAGTTTTGCTGTCCACAGACTGACAGACACACGCACACGCGTGCGCGAGCCTTTTTCTAAAAATGCTTTTTTTGGATTCAGGAGGCCTCAAAACATATTTTCGGCAAAATGTCGACATGGAGTTTTTGGATGGAATACAATACTTCCTCTACTTACCAGTAGAGAAAGTAAAAATTAATACACACTCTAAAATACACTTAGGAATTGAAAATACAGATTTTCCTAAAAAGATTGGATATATTTTTGGAAAAAGAGTAGATGTTTTGACCTATCAGAGATTAAACATACATAATAGGTATTACCTGCCAAAGCGTTGAGGCATATTGGCCTTGACTGTCGAGTGCTATGATCGCTTCTTATCTTGTTTATTAAAAGAGCGGGGTAATAGTAACTTGGTGTATAGTCACTAATAAAACACAAATAGATGATCTCTCGCACCTGCAAACATATGATACGTTGCTGTCCTGAAGATATGATTGTATCTGAACAGAGTGTACATGCCCTGTCTCACCTGGTTTATGCGATAAGCTCACATAAACAGCTGGACAGTTTCACATTCTTTCTGATACGCTTCATGACTTTGCCAGGTAGTAAAAGTAAGCTTTATTGCCAAAATAGGCATTTTTAGGTGCTATTAAAACACTAATTTTAGCCATAGCTTCATATGAAACATGTATTTGCAAGTTTTTACAAGTTATCGTTTAAGGATTAAAAAAGGTTTTTACCTAAAATCCGAAGTCTACTAATGATATTCAGCAGCTCTGATGGTGCTTGGTGTGTAGATCAACCTCTCAAGTGCCGAGGCAGAGGAACTTGCTGGGAATGTTAGAAAATAAAATTTGAATATTTTGTTTGTTAATGATGCTGGCAGTTGTCAGGATCATATCACTGCTGCCAGTGTGCTGGAATTTTATCTCACCGGAGTTAACATGTCAGCAAATCTAATGACATGGAACTGTCGCTTTTAAGTACACTTAAAAACCATTGGTCTGGGCTGGGTTGAACCTATAACCCTAAAGTCAGTAGACCAATGCCTAACCAACTGAGTCATTCAGATCAACAATGGAATGCTAGATGGTTCCACCTTAGCTGGAGTTAATTGTCAACAAATAACAAATATTTAGAGATTAAGCTTCACTTATCTTTGTATTTGGTGTAAGTTGTTGAGAATTTAACACAAATCCTGGTTTCGTGATACATTTATCATGAAACTGCCGTCTGTTTAATTTTGAACAACTTACACCAAATTCAAAAATAAGTGAAGCTTAGTCTCTAAATATTTGTTATATTTATTGATTTGTATTGCTTCAGTGTTAATAGCTTCAGCTTTTCATTGGAGTTAATTGTGCTTATCAAGCTAAATTATACTGTCTGTCTTAATTATTTTGACAGATTCCGAAATTCCTCATTATGGATCTATACAAGTAAGTGTTACTTGTTTTGATGTGTGTAAAAGAGCAGTTTTTTTCCCAAATAGTTGTTATTCTTGATATTGTCAGGATGTTGCTGGCATTAATTTAAACATTATCAATGTACTTAACAATATAATTAAATGTATTGAGAGACAAATAAGAATGGTTTGGTTTCCATTCCTAATATACTATGGAATATTCTTAGTAACTGTTTTAGAAACACCAGAAGAAAGTAAAGAAGTAGTGGTGAAGAAGGAAAATGGTATACATGACAAACAGCTCAATACATTTATGTGCAAATCTGATAGCAAAATAGAAAGAGATTCATATGACCAAGAGGAGAAAGCAAAAGAAAGAGAATGAATAAAATATAAGAGAAATGAAACTATCAGGAAAATGTGAAAAAGAAGAGGAGAAAAATGTCAGGAAACTGAAGAAAATGTGGATAGAAAGCTTGAATTTGAGACTGATAAGAAGCAGAAGGCAGGGCAGGAAAAGATTAAGGATTACTTGCTTGAAAAGCAGGCCAAGATAAGCAACAAAAAGGTGACGATAAACCAGAGAAGAAGAGAAGAAAGGCAAGATAAGAAATCCGAAGGGAAAGTAGAAAGGAAGTATTGGATATTAAATTTGAATTTATAATAGAAGGAAATTCACATATTTAAATACTGATTTCCTATTGGTCCGCCATACTTGCCTGTCAGCCAATTAGATTACTTCTTGTATACTTTCAACAGTTTTGTAAACTGTTGCTAAGTTTAAAGTAAAAACAAATTAGAAACTAAAAGCTTCACTTACCTTAGTAATATTGCAAGTTCTTTGGTGCTGACAAATTTCGAGTTGCTCCAACTCATTCTCAAAACTATACAAACAAATTAGTTACCATAGCTACTGATGCTCATTTTAATCACCAATCTCTGAAAACAAAAACCTATAAATACAGTCTATTGGAGGGATTTCAAAATTCATAACATTGTTTCTGTTTTTTAAAATAAATATCTTTTCCCAAACCATTAGATCTATAGGTCCACTTAATTGTTTTAATAATTTAAACTCTGGATTAATTTAATTATTAAATGACCAAAAATGATCTGCCACAGCTGATTTATCAGATTGTTTATATTTAATATTTCTAAACTGCTCTTTTATTCTGGTTTTTAAATGACGTTTAGTTTTACCAATATAAACCCTATCACAATACAAACAGCTAAATATGATAAATGCCAGATTTTTTATAATTTGGAATTTTATCTTTTTTAGAAAAATTTAGTAAATTTTGTATATTAAATTTATTTTGAGGGACCAAATATATTCCATATTCTTTAACAATTTTTGTAAATTATTTATTGGCCCACTTTTTTTTAATTGTTGCTTCACTGTTAATAGCTTCATTATTTCCTTATATTGCTATGTTATTTGTTTAAATAAAACTGTGATAAAACTATAAATCATTGATCTTAAAAGTTAAAAACCTCAACAGGAAGTATGAGAAATGTGAGAAAAAATTGGATGACATATGGAAAGAAACACGATGAAAAATCGGAAAAAAAATATAACAAAATGGAAAGCCATAAAGACAAGTCAGATAGGTATAATGAAAGGTCTATAAAAAGAGGCAGTGAAAAGTGTGAAAAGAAGGTCAGTGACAGGCAGGAGGAAAGATGTAAACAAGATGTTATCAATGTCGCTATGTTAACCTATCCTGTCCCTGATTTTCCCTTAGCATTAGTCATTGATGCTAATGATTTTGCAATTGGAAGTGTAGTTCAAGCTAGAAGAGAAAGGTTAAAGACCTCTGGCATTTTATTTAAAGAAACTCAACACTGCTCAGAAAACATACAGTACGTATGTTCGTGAGCTTTTGAGTATGTATCTGTCAGTAAAGCATTTTAAGCACCTATTGGAAGAAAGACATTTTGTTACATTTACAAATCATTAACCACTAGCTTATGCATTCAAGGAGAAAAACGAAAAAGTGTTGCTACGTCATCAAAAGCAACTGCAGTACATTTCAGAATTTACAACTGACATTCGTTACATTAGTGGAAAATGAAATATTGGCACAGATAGCTATGTGACTATAGTCTGTCAAGAATAGACAAAGCGAATTTCATTGACTTCGACCAACTTCCAGATGCTCAAGAGAAGAATGAGGAACTTCTATAGGCCATGGAAAGTGACAATTTCTTGAAATTCAAATATTACCAGCTCCCTAGTGGAAAACAGTTGGGATGTGATATAAGCACGGAAAACATTAGACCATTCATTACTTCAGAATTTCAAAAAGTCATATTCACCTTAATGTATGACATGGCACATCCAGGAATAAAATCAACCATTAAATAAGTTACTTCCTGGTATGTGTGGCCAAATATGAAGGACGTACAACAATGGACAAAAGCTTTCATTGCTTATCAGAAATCACCTTCACAGAGTAACACATATGCTTTGACTTGCATAGATACATATACAAATTGGATGGACGTTATACCAATTTAGATCCACTGCTTCCTTCACAGAGTAACACATATGCTTTGACTTGCATAGATAGATATACAAATTGGATGGACATTATACCAATTCCTAACATTAAAGCTGGAACAGTAGCCAACACTTTCTATAGCAATTGGATTTCAAGATTTGGAGTAACCACGAATAACTAATGATTAAGGTAGACAATTTGAATCAACTTTATTCAAGCAATTTAGTTCAATGTGTGGGTTAAGTTGTACCATACTACTTCTTATCATCCCCAGTGCAATGGAAAAATAGAAAGACTTCGCTGACCTCTAAAAGCACATAACTCCACAAAATGGACAGAATCTTTGCCCATAGTTCTCTTAGGATTACTAGAAGCTATAAATCCTGAAACAAATGCATCACTTTCCCAGATGGTTTATGCTAAAAATGTTAAATTACCAGGAGAAATATTCATTGAACCAACTAAAACAATTAAAGATACAGAAAGCTTTGTTTCTAATCTTCAGAATTATCTGAGACAATTTATACCTGTATCAGTACATTATAAGATTACAAGAAGCATCTTCGTGCACACAGACCTGAAGAAATGTACTCACGTTTTCTTTTGTATCAACAGGGTGAAGAAAGCATTGGAACCGACCTCCCTATGAGGGCCCTTTTCCTGTAATTGCTTGAAATGATAAATATTTCTCTGTTCAAATCAAAGGAAAGAAAGTTCACATCTCACTCGATCAGTTGAAACCAGCATTCTTGTTAGCCAACGAGGACCAGAATTCTTCTGAACCAGAAGGATATGATCTTTTTCATACAAGTATGCCATCGCAGGTGACTGTCAAGTTAGAGCAAGAATCAAAGCTCGAAGACATCAATGCAAACAAGAAGTGTTAGAACTGTTTATTTTCCTACTAGATTTGTTGACATATGAAGGACAAAAATTTTAAATTTTAAAATTTTGTATCATGAATTATTCACTGGAAGGAGAGTAATGTAGGAACAATAATATGTAAATTATTCTTTGTATTTATAGTGTTAATTTCTCTCTGGTAACTAGGAGAGTGATTGTTTTCGTTTATTGGATTTGGAAAAAAAAAAAAAAAAGATAAGTTAAGAAAGATAATAAAAATCTTTCAGAAAAAGGTATTTGCATTTATTTGTACGAAAAAGTATTATGTCCCAATTTTCAAAATATCTAGCGTGCTTACTAGCAAGTGTAACATAAGAAAATTTGATTTTTCTAATTTTTTCCTAAATTATTATTTCTTAATATTTTTATTTTGTAGCTCATCCTATTATTACAAAGAGAACATCCTGAAGTCTAGACTCCACAATGAGCATAGTTTTGCAGCATCCCATTCTGATTCAGAAGAGCAAAGAAAAATAGCAGAAGGTGCAGATGCGCTATTGAATTTGGCTGGTATCTCAACAAGGAAACGTCATGCTGTTTCAGGTAAGACTAAATTTTATTCCATTTTTGTAATGAATCATACGTGTTTTCTACAAATCCAGTATTAATTTATCACACAAGTTAAGTGTACTAAAGAATTATGATTAGAAAATATAAAAAGGTAATACTCTTGCAGAAACAGTTTCAAGATCACAGATGCATTAGCCAACTATTTGCAATGCAGAACTGATGTCTAGTGCTGCCATCATTAGCTTTACTAATACTCCTGGCATTAACTGTTTTCAATATGTGATATTAGTGATTAATATCCTTGACTGAAAAAATAAAACATTTAGGTGGCAAAGGAAAAATTTTGGGTATACCACCATACAAACCTTAATTAGCTATTTTCTTGGAACGAAATTGTGCAATGTTATCAGATAGCATATGTCTCAGCATGAGATGAAGTTATTAAGGTTGCTCTGAAATACACATACTCTAAGTCAACTTAGAGCTAAATATATGGACTCATCAAATATTTATGCTTTCAGCATAAGATAGTGCACAATCTTGTGTCAGAATGGCTTCTGGCTTTCATTTTCTTAAATATAAGATACGTAAGATATATTGTAAATTGTAAAATTTTGGTATATTTGCATGTTCACATACATCAAAGCACAGTATATTCTTTATGATGCATTTGTGTATTCTCAGTCACCTTGATCATCAAGATGTAAGGGAAATTATAAACTCAGAATATTTATTTAATTCAGGAGAAATGGAAATAGGTATTGGTTCATGCTGGTATTTATTATGTATATTTTATATTTACTAATATTGTATTAATTTGTAATTATCTGTATTAGTGCGGAAAAAACAAAATAGAAACAGTTGTTGCTTCGCTTAATAACCAACAGGAATCAATAGTCAATCTTTCTCAGTACAGTTGTGATCTTAGGAAGGATGTGAATTTGGCCGTAATCTGTAGCAATAAAGTGTTGAATAAATAATTATAAGATAACAAGTAAAAAGGACGAATAATCTGCAAGTGATTGGATGTAAAAGAAATAATGCGTAATTGATTTTCATGCATATACGAGTAGGTTCGCCCAAGAAAAAGTTAAATAATAGTTTGTTGTGAAAATGACATGTACCATGTGAGAAACAATGAAAAGCTTTGCCATAAAGGAATTATCTAAATACTTTAGGACAATAGTTTCAAGAGTTTGCTAAAAAAAGGAATTGATTTGTTAAAGAATTCATCTTAAACTCAAATAAAACAAATATATGGAGAAATTTGGACTATTTAAAGAAAATCCCTGCCCACACCATTTTCTTAAAGTTTATCTGTTACCCAATACATACAACCCTGAAGCAAAGAACTCAAATCCTGCAAGACATTATTGCATTTCATTTTGATCAAAGATTTATCAGTTACATCTAAATCTTGACTGGCAATTTTGATATCAGCCACATAATCCTCTGTATTTTTTTGAAAAATTTACACATGTTTTCAAACCCTTATTTAGGAAATGAGTTCCCTTTCATTAAAGTCACAGTTAGAAAAATTTATTACATTATCCTTTTGGTTGATCTGTTTTTTTGTCTTCAATTTGTTCTGTCCACATATCTAAACCAGGTTTTGAAGATGTATGGGAATGTTAGTAACTTGTGTCTCAAAGTGACTCCTTAACAGATTAGCAAAGAATTGGAAAAATGAGTTGCCCACAGCTAGCAAAAATCACTGCTGGTAGTACTTTCCTTGAAAGGTAATAAACGTTTGCTCTGTACAGACTTCTGATAAGTTTTTGTATTCATCAATATAGGAGCTGTTCATATTACAGGTTCAAGCTATTTCTGTGTGGGGTGGTGAAGAGTCTCTGTTTAGGGATGCTTGGAAATAGGAATTTAACGTGAAATATCACCAGGGTATCATATAGTGAAATGATTATATCTTTGGTTTTCTTCGATCAGTTTGAGTTACTTATGCTTCAGCTTTCAAATTTTAGTATTGAATGGAGTTGTTTTCATAACTATTTTGCTAAAAGGTATGAAGGGCATTGATATTATTGTTTGTTGGCTTCATACTGTTCTCTGGTTCATAAATTTTGGATAGGCCATGTACTGAAAAAAAGGTAAAGGGCATATTTGGAAGGGGACACCTCGTGCACCGCAACCTATGCAGATCTATTGTGGCCAGCACTCCCCAGGAGGCAAAGATGAAGTGAGAAAACCATAGGGTGCCACAGAGTTGCAGCTAGATGTGCCACAGAGACATGCAGAAGTCTCCAAGTGCTGAGGTCTCTTCATCCCGGTGTGAGGCCCCGCCAAGCAGCCACCACACCGTGGGTCAAGTGTCACACAAGCGTCTTCCTCCCCCCAAGGAAGGATTGCGGCTGCCCAAATGCACCTAGTGCTGAGAACAGCAGTTACCATGTGCAAGCATCCACCCCATCTAACTGGCACTGCCAACACCGCTCACTGAAGGCACACCTGAAAGGTGATAAGGAAATGGAGTGGAGGGAATGAAACTGTGGTATGAAATTAAGCACCCCAGTATTCACCTAAGTGACATGGGGAAACCACAGAAAATGCCATGTCAAAATGTGCGGTTGCCGGGGATTGAACCTGGGACCTCCCAAATGTGAGTCACACAAAACCACAGTGCCATCTCACTTGGTAATATGTGCTAAGTTGTTATCCTGTTTAATCTTTGGAACTCTTCCTTAGGTGTAATATGACTATTTTTTTACTGCTTATTAACTGCTTTTGTGCACTTATTTAAGGAATCCCATTTAACTACTTGAATTCATGTGATTTTAGTTCTTTTATACAAAATAGATAAGCTTCTTTGTCCATTATGACTTATTGCCTTTGTCGCCTTTGGTATAAATGATTTCTTTTTGGTTCAGTAAGCTTACAACTTTCTTGTAATTATTCCTGGCTTTATTAGCAGTGATGCTAATACATACCATCCTAAATAAGAACAAATTAAAAACTAAAAGCTTCCTTAGTAATATTGCAAGATAAGTGAAGCTTTTAGTTTCTAATTTGTTCTTATTTTAGATTCTGTTGCTTCACTGTTAATAGCTTCATTATTTCCTTATTTCACATACCATCCTGCTTAGCAAGAGAATGCAAAGGTAGGAAAATGTGTACACTTCAGTCCATTGCTGTGTGTCATATCGCTTATTAAGTTAACTTGCAGACAAAGACTGATTCTACAGCAGTTATCTTGTAGAGTCTGGGTAGTTGTAGATACATTTCCTGCATTCAATTCATTTGTTTATAACTAATATAATCAGTCATGAGTAGGCGTAGGCTTTCACGGCCGGTGTTCGAAATTCTGAAAGAGTCTTCCGGGCTGATTTGCCGTGGTCTGCTGGAGTGTTTGTACACATAGGCTGACAATATCAACTTCAAATGTTTAGATGCAACATTGTTACTTATGTTCTCATATTTCATAACAATTTGGTTTGTTTTGTTACCTAAAAATAGAACAAAAGATGACTGCAGTTGCCTGTAATACCGCAGACATGTTTAGTTGTGAGGAAATTACCAGTTCTTGAGGTATTGATGTTAATGAGTGAAGGATGGAAAACTACATCCATCCAGTGTGTCTAGGACATTGCCTTATGGCTGCATAGGATTGAAGTTTTGTAAATACCTATGAATGTAACTTATTATTCCATAAAGTTGCAGAAAAAAGAAATAAACTTCTACTGCATCTGTCTTTCAGCTCTCCACTGTGGTTCCTCTTTCTTTGATAGTGTAAAATTTCCATGTTTATTACAGAGTGGGGTGGTGCTGTGGTAACGTGTGCGACTCACATTTGGGAGGTCTGGTTCAATCCCAGCTGAACATATACTCTGACTTGAGATTTTCTGTAGTTTCTCCTTTGTCACTTATGCAAATGGTGGGGTTCTCTTCTCCATGGCTTAAGCTCCTGTCCAACATTTCCTATTCTCAATTTCTCCTTACATCCATTTCAGGGTTGCAGGACCAGGTGACTGTTTGGTTGGTTGGGTGGCAGCTTGCTCACTGTAAAGGTTTCATCTCCAGAATTGTTCCAGGTTGGCTCAGGAGAACATAGACCAGTAGGGTAGGGAATGGGTGACAATGGATGACTTCCTTGAGGTCATTGTACCTGCATCAGTAGGGTGCCATCTTTGTCATGTACTCCTGATGGACTCTCAGAGGTGGAGGTTTCTGCCAAGTGTGACAACAAGTGGTATTGGATGCATTCTAACTGGAAACGTTAGGGTCCCCATCCTAACTTGCACCTGTCATTCATACAGATCTGGTCACCCTTTGGGTCTTTCCTTTCTTCCTAGGAGTCATGGTAGAAGCACAAAAGGGCCCTAAGAATCTATGTGCGGTGCTCTTCCCTGATTGCAGAATCCCCTGTGCTGTGCCTACCTTTACCTTCACATTTATCTTTTTCCCTGATTATTTAGAGTGGTAATTGAAATTGCATGCAGTACTTGCTGGTTCTGTAATTATTTACTGAGGCATGCAGAATATTCTTAGAGGAAATTAAAAGAATTCGGAAATCAACTAGTGATGATATTATTGCAGATGATTATACTCCTGAATATCAAACACCAGAAAAGCGGGTTGCCACAAGAGGACGGAGGAGAGGAGGTGGAGCCTTCCGACCACGTCTACTTCGCTCATTGCAACAGAATGGAAAAAAGAAAGTAACTGTACAACACAGATTAATCCAAAAACGAAGTGGCAGCAACTGTACCAGTAGTAGTAGTAATAATAATAACAATATATCTCCTGGAAACTCCAAATTGATGAGAACATCTACAAAATCATCCATTCAGTATAGTAGTAATAATATTAATAACAATAATAATAAATATGACTGTAGTCAAAATGTACATTCAGAAGAAAGAACAGAAAAAAGCAAAAGGTAGGAAATATTTATGTTTGTTGTTGAAGGTGAAAGGTATAGTATGAGATTATTAGACATGTGATTCTTAGCAATCATTTTATAGAGATTTTCAGAGCCTTTAATCAGTATGTTCTTTCAATAACTAACAATATAAGGAAGAGTTAGATCAAAAATAATCATAATGCCTTTTACACAATAAGGCATTTGTTAAACATGTTATTGATTTGCACATCTGGAATGCTGGTCATCCAACAAATTGCTGCCCTCCCGAGCTCACTTTTATTTTGATGCAAGGTTTTGTTTTTCACTAGCAATAACAGTGGCTACTTTACATTGCCCTGTCGATTAAATATTTGTTTCAAGTTTTGGCTATTTTATTACATTAAACAGGATGAGAATTTAGCTCTACTTGCTGAAATTGTCCCATTTTTGGGTTAACAATACTTTTTTGATTTTTTTTTTAATTTTTGGATTTTATTTGTTTGGTTTTCTTACTCTTTGTATATAAATGATCCATGGTTTGGAAATTGGAGATCATCGTTTTAAAAGGGAAGTGCATTTATGAAATAACATCTTATTCCAGATGTTTTTACATAGAGAACAAAGTAATTCGCTCTGCTGCAGAGAAGAAGAAATCTGAGCTCTTGTAATGTATTAATGAAGGTGTGATTTCAATAGTTGCTTCTTAGATAATTGAAACAATTGAGAGAAATTAACAGAATTACAATTGAGATTTTATGCCTATGCTTAACATTTAAAAATGATGGATTATGACTATAAAGAACATACTATTGCTGTGCAGATTAATAAGGCAAAACAGCAATAGCTGTTTGACAATTGTGAATTATCTTGCATATCTCGGCTAAATCATTTGGGTCATTCTGTAGGTACCTGTGTTACAAGATGGCTCCATACTAGTTCCCAGAGTAATTTTTATTCCTCAATATAGAATACCATTGATTGTTTTATGTATTTGTTTTCAAAACTCTTAACTTTACATAGAAGAAAAAATATTTTATCTGGTAATCATCCTCCAGTTAATATATAGAATGTGACTTTAAATAAACAGAACTGCCTCTCTGAAAGAGAAAAAAAGGAGGAATGCCATTGCCAAGCTTTTTGCCACCCCTGTCTAAAATCATGTCCGGTTATCCACTCCAGTGGGTCAATTATTTTACTGTTGCTGAAGAAAACATAAAATAAAATATGTTACATAACTCACTTGCATAAAGATTTGTAGATGTTTCCCCCACTTCTTCTTCTTCTTCTTCTTCTTCTTCTTCTTCTTCTTCTTCTTCTTCTTCTTCTTCTTCTTCTACTTCTACTTCTTCTACTTCTTCTTCTTCTTCTACTTCTTCTTCTACTTCTTCGTCTACTTCTTCTTCTACTACTTCTCCTCTTCCTCCTTCTCCTCATCATCATCATAATTTTCTCCTCCCCTTCTTTCTCTCCTTAAAACTTTTGCTGTTAACTGTTTCACCACTAGACATTACCAGATATGTGTTTCTATCGCTTTCTCTATCTCTTTTACACACCAAATGTCGGAGTGTAACTCTGGCCAGCTGGAATATAAATGAATAGTTCTTCCGTTCATAGAATTGAAAAAATTGTGAATGGCAGGTTTATTAACAATATTTGTTCTCTGCATTGCTAATAAGTTTTTGTTGTATATTTGCTAAGCAACACCTTACCCAAGTACTTGGGTATAACCATTGGTGATAATAACAATTTTTTGGGTATTTTTCTAAACAATACCCAAGCTAATCTAATCTGAAGTAGTGAGATAATAGGTCCAAATATTGGTAGTCCTTCAAAGAAATTTCATGAATTACCAGTGGAGGCGATTGAACTATCTTTTAAGTGTATCCTTGTGCTATCTGATGGTGAAATATATTGGATAAAACTCCAGGGTGGAAATGACTTGAGGGAATTAACTTTCAGGATGAAAATAGCTAAAAGTTGAAATATCTAAGGGTGAAATGTTATGGCTAAAAATTCCAGGTGAAAATATTACACTTATGGTAACAATGGCATAGTAACTCATGAAAGTGAATGATTGCTCATCTACCAAACATGAAAAGCTTGTATTAACCTTGGGAAGTTGTTAGTATGTTAGCATTTTATTTTAATTCTTTGCCAATCGTGGCTGGAGTAATCATCAGTGGACTGAAAAAACATGTACTACTAAAATCTTAACTGTCATTCATTTTTCTGTTTACATGGAATGACCCAGTTGCTTTAGACAGGATTTGAATGTCTCTCCCTGTTTTGTATCTGACAAAGACTGCCGTATATTGTAATACATATTAACGTTTTTAACGCTTATTGTAGCCAAATTAAGTTTTAGCCCCCAAGTGTACCTCACAATTTCGTTAGAATTTTATTAAGCATATAGTAAAATCGTCTTGAAACCATCGGTCACAGTGGGTGCTGAAGCAAAGATCATTCAACATAGCAATGGTGCAATGCTTATGCTGGCTGAGCTCAGGGAATAACATGTGAGAGTATATAATAGAGGGTATATAGGTTTTCAAGAATATTGTTGATATCCTGTTATATTTGTTTGATCCAGAAGTATTTCCTATTAAGACCTGTTTTTTCCTGAATTATATGACTGTTGAAGTTTTTGTGCTTAAAAGTGTAACCTTTTGGCAAAAGATTTTGCTGAACAGACATGAATAATTTAAAATTAAGAAATTGTTTTTTATCTGACTCATCCTTAAAATATATTTACATGCAGTTGACCATATGTTTAAAAGAAGTTCTCCATGCATTCAAATTTGTAACCGTCAAGGAAAAGAAGAATAACACAGCCTGGAGTTAAGGATATAGCTAGGCAAATTGTTAATAGATCTCACATTTTCTTAGTTACTCAGGCATGCAGCAATGCTTCAATAGTGTTAAAGTATTGTTGCCACTTTCCATTTCCATGATTTTATGGTTTAAGGCTTAAAGTCTTCCCAGTCTATTTTATGAAGCCCATTTTCATCAAAGTGTTATTGAGATAGGAATGTGATATTTCTCTATACTCAGTACAGAAACGTAATTGAAAACTCCCAAGGAAATTTTTAGGCCTACATTATAAAATTATGTTGGAATGAATTTGTAGCTTATGAGAATGAGTGTTCCCAGAAGAAACTTCACTGCCAGCAGTTTAACACATTTGCAAATGGAATAAATCATGAGTAACAGTTGTTTTGTTATCCCTCTCTTTTGCATGATTTCGTAAGTGCTGGATTTTGTGTGGTGTTTATGTCCCCTCTGATGTAGGAATATAAACTTGAAACTTCTATTTTTTTTCTGTAGTTTAGATACAGTACCACAAATAATTTTTATTATACACACTGAGAGGTATAGATTTCAGATTGCAGTACTATAGTTGGGAGTGCACACAAAGATGGGCGAGTGCAGGTTGCACCTACTTGCACATAGCAAGTGAGAATGAAAGAAAGAGACAATGTACTACATGTCTCTCTTTGCACATAGGCTTTCCCCCACCTTCCTTCATGTGTACTCCTGACTCCTGACAGCAAAAAGCAAAAACACCAAAGGCCACTTTGTTGATGGAATAAAATTAAATGCAAAGAGAAACAAGTAGAGCTAACATGCAAACAACGGTTTACAAAAGAACAGAATTCACTATATGAGGAGCATAGTCCCCCAAGTGAACAAATATCAGGGTGGAAACTTGTCAAGTTGTCCTCAAAACATGTTCAAATTGATTTCCTCGTGAAGTTTGAATATTAGAACTACTTATTTCTCCATTTAATTATGTTATTTCACTTGTGTATTTTCACTGCTTAGAATTAAATGCAATGGTCTGCATTTGCTTACTGCAGTATTTATTCCAGAAGAACTGAAATTTTAACAAAGTCACAAGTGACAACATTGCAGTGTTATTGTGTAAGTCTCTTTTGTAAAATGTTTATATAAACAGATATATAAATTTAGACTGAAATTTACTCATTACCCATAGGTGCATAGGACTGTGTATTCTCGTATGCTTATCTTGAGCTTCCATTGTAACATTTGTTATTCTTCTATTTGTGTAAAGCAGTTTTTCTTGTATTCTCTGCTTTCCAATGTAATCTAAGCCATATTTTATACTGAGACAACAGATGCATGATTATTTGTTTTATACACAACTATTGTAATCGCAAAGCTTGGACTAGACTGAGTTGCTTGAGCCCCAGAATGGTTAACAGAAATGAAGACACATCTTATCTCTCTACATTCAAATGATACATTAGGAATCAGTGCTGTTTTTCTTTCTATCATAGAGGAAGAGCAGCAACCAAAAGATGGAGTAGAATTATTCTTGAATGAGTTAGAGGGTAATGAATAAAATGGCATTGGTTGCTAGGACTAATTTACTTCTAGCAAGCTAAAGCATAATATGAATATAAAAAAGGGGGCTTTGCTTGCATTTGTTAGTGATTTTATACATGCTTAATTTATACTACTCTAAATACAAGCAAATGTTTAAAAGTTAACCTTAGAACTTCTGAAAGTTGGCTACATGGTGATATTTAATTAGAAAATAGACATAGGTGTGTTATTTGACTCTCCTAGAAACCTGTTTTTGTTAAAATAAGCTAATAATGATACAAACAATGTAAGTACAGTGGAACTTGGATAATTCGAAGCTGAAGGGACAAGATAAAATTCAAAATATGCAAAAAATTTAATTACAAAAGTTGCATTGCCAGATACCGGATTTCCTAAGCAAATAATACATTATCATCCTAAAGGTAGGAAATTGGTGGGAGACCCAGGAACGATGGCTGGATTGCTTTGAAGGCAGAACAGGCACTTCACTGCCTACGCCATGAAGTGGAGAAGAAGAAGAAAGTTGCATCTAACATTGACATTTTAACAATACATTAGGATTTTCTGGTTGTCTCACTCTTTTTTGACTCCTTCCATTTTCACTCAAGGCATTGCTTAAAATTTTCTCCTTATTCTAAGTTGACAAGTGGCCGGTGGTATCCTATATTCTTACATGATTTCAGATTTTTTCTTCAAACCCTTTTTAACTTCTTGAATGACAGTGATTTTTTCCATAAAAATTAACATCTTTCACGGGACATTTGGTTTACTAAGAGATATAGTAGCATTGATTTGCAACTGAACAGTAGGAAGCTCAAGCGACAACTAAAGGTGCATGTGTTTTAAACAAGGGGATGTGGTAGCAAGCATAGAAGGTCAATCCCAGCAGCTAGGAAAGCTATTCCACCCGCAAACAGTATTTCAACTGCATTCTGACAAAACAAACAACCCGGAGCGATGACCTCTTTAGCAGAAACACATGGACGAAGTTATATTAAATTCCTGGGTTTAGGTTAATTTTCGACTGACATTTCTGAACAAAAACTTTGAATTGAGAAAATGAAATTCGAATTACATGCAAGTTTTTTACATTGCTTTAATACAAAATTCAAGGGACCAAGGAAAATTTTCGAAGTAACAATGATTTCAAATTAGAAACAAATTATCCATGTTGCACTGTACTACAGGCAAAGGAACTAGGCTTACTGACTGAGGATAAAGCACTATAGTTGGTCATTGACTGTTTTTTGAAGCAGTGGAATCTAGCAAGACACACAAGTGACTCACTCATCAAGTCAGTATCATGATGCAGAAATGATCATTGCATTGGAAATTATTGTACTTCAGCTGAAGCTTGCTTCTTGGAAGCAAGAGAGCAGGAAATACTACCAGGGTTATGCATATTTTAGCTATGCTTGGTCTATTTATTGACTAGTACAAACTATGAACCAGTGTGGAGCTCGTGTGCAGGGTTCTGTTTATATTCTCAGGTAGTTTCTATGGCTCCTTCTGTAGGTAAGTGTTTATATGAGGAAAACTGCTGTTAAACTAAAAATCTTAGAAAAACAGAATTTCTCATTTGTTTTTTTGCCTTTACTAGCCTTAGGACTGTGCTTTAGGAACGCTGCAATGTGCACATGAAAGCAGCTACTTTTTATAATAGTGCCCTCCTGCCAAAAAAATGTGTAGCATATTTGCTACTCGTGTGTTTGCATCTATGTGAAGCTGTGAGCCAGAGACATTAGAAGTTACCTAAATCTCTTAAGAACAAAGCAATAGACACTGAGTCCTATTGAGACTGTTTTGAAAATACCCAACTATCTACACATTGTTGTCTCTTTACACCTTTGCTAGGGAATATTTTATTAGCATAGCAGTTTATGGTAATGCTTGGAAATACTTTTCTATTGAGATGTTCAAGTCAACACTCATCAACATATGCTCTCTATTTTGGTATTCACACATAAGTACATTAAGTAACATTTGCGTACATCAGTTTGTTTCCTTCCAGGTCATGTATCTTAGGTAATTCTGAATTCATATGCTGTTAATCAGAATTTAAGCAGTGTGTTTAGGTTTTTCAACTTCACCCCCACCCCCACCCCTTCCCTTTCAATAGTAAGTACAAAAGTTAAAGGCATATGAACGCTGGCTAATCCTTCAGAATGTTGTCGCCTTTCAAGCATAGTAGATGTGTACCAGTGATAACTGTACATCAGGACATATTAAATATCCTTAAAACATTAAAAGCTTAACATGATGGTGTTAACTCACAACACACATTGGATTGGAGAGTTCTTTTAAATAGTTGTGTACAGTAAATACAATGTTCCTGTCCCGAGCATGAATCATTTCATGTTTGTTGGTCAAAAGCCACTTGTTCACACACTCTACACAGTAGAAAAGAGAAATGTAATAATTTATTTATATATTAACATTTCAGGTTGAAAGATTATTTAACATATGCCTTATAACTTTAATATTAAAATAACACACCGCTACTCTGAAAAGGGACCACCTTGTAGTGCAGTGGTAGCGCACCTGCCTTGGTGCAGAGGATCTGGGTACAATCCCTGGTACCGGCATGGGGATTTTATCCCTGCTGGGAGTCTGGCACAGGATGCACTCAGCTTGTTAGGTCCTGGAAGGGTGGAGAGCAGTTGAGGAGCTACTTGATAGTGACCCCAGGCCATGGAGACCACATAGGGCTTAGGGTGCTGACCACATCCCACTCTCCAGTTCTGTACCCAACTCATGATGCCTGTAGTGGACAGAGGTGGGGAATGCAGCAGCCAGGTGGTAAGCCTTGGCCACTGAAGGACTATTATGCATAGGGTTACTCTGAAAATGAGCTGAACATTAACTCATTCCTTTTCAAACTATGTTGTGAATTTTCATACGGTACATTAGTTTATATTTGAGATGAGCATTGTGGGGAAGGTTATGTTTTTCAAGCTTTTCAATGTTAAATGTAGTGTGACAATAATCATGTGAGAGCAAAGGTGTATAGCTTGCATTCTGGGTATAGTAGAGACAGGATTTTTTTTACATTCATGATGCAGTGGATTTCTGCTCACTGGACATATCTGGTAACAAAATTATGGATATTTTACCTAAAAAGGGTTCTAATGTACTTAAGAAAAGAAAAAAACACAAAACTTGCAGCAGTAGGTTAAACTGATTTCATCAAAATTTGCCGTTTCTCATAATGAAAACTAAGACCAAGAACTGAAAAAAGAATTGGAAAGCTCTTGTTTATTCACCCGGATAACTTGCTACAGTGCCCTTCCAAAATAGCAGTAGAATCTTTCAGATTAATTGGTCATGTTTATCTTACAAGTCATATGCATATAATTGGAATCTTGCCTTCTCTTATTTGCCTTTATGTGATTTGGAAGCAGGTATGAGTAAAGACCACCTAAACATCTGCAGTGCATTATTCAAAGAACCTATAGAAGTGCAGAAGTATTAGAAGGCACAAATGATTATGTCTTTGTTGCCAAACGCATGGCAACAACAATATCCATTATAAAAAAATAAATTTCTGTCTAATTATAACATTGGCATCTCTGTTTTTAAAATATTTGTCCAAGCATAATTAATGAAGATCATATTCTCAGTTCAGGTGAATAAGATGCTTACACCACATTCAGCAGTGCTGGTAGGAAGGGCAAGCATATGATTTGCTGAACTCTTCAGTATGACCGCCCTTTAACTTTTGCACCTACTAGTCATCTTTCATACTGTATCCTGGTGAATGCCTATTTCTAACCCCTTAGTTAGGTAGCTAGAATTTGACAACTCGATAGGAATGTATCCATACAGCCTTTTACATTAAATTGCAATGAGTGCACAGGTGCATCTAGCATCCTGGGTAAAATATTAAATTGTGTTAATAAATAGCGAATAAAGAGAGCATGCAAATGATGGTGCATATATGACATATGCAGGCTGTTAATGAACTACACCGAAATAACTTGAGAGATTATAGATGTGACTAATGGAAGTAATTTGAGATAGGCAATGTATGGTATCTGACTAAACATAACATAGTTACATGGTGTTAAACGTATTGATATCAGATGCTGATAAGTTGGTGTTAAAGCAAATCCGGGTGAAACATTGTGGTAGAATGTCTTTAAAACTGCTGTCCGAGTATAGAAATATCAGTTTTCAGCAGTTCGTTATTAGCGCTCTCAAGATTTACTGCCACAAAGAACTTCCAAATCTCAAATTAATCACCTGACAGTGCGACACTGAACATTAACTGCCTTCTTGCATTATGCAGCTCACTTTAGAGGCGTTACTTTAACTGCTGTGGTGTTATAGTCCCTAACGCTGAAAACTGACGTCCCAAAGGTCATTGGTGTGGTTCCCATGTAGTATTTCCCTCCCCATTCTCTCCTGACCTCAACTGAATTGATTTCTTTTTCTGGGGTCACTCAAATTTATGGTGTATGAAACACCTATTACCTCCGAAGAGGACCTAACTGCCCGAATAATAGCAACATGTGAGGTTTTTCGGTACACTCAAGATATTTTGGATAGAGTACAACAATCGTTCCTTCGTTACTGTCAATTTTGCATTGAAAACATTAAAATTTTCCTATAAAGCAGACATACTACTTGGCAAAGCAATGAGGTGTGTTGACCTTGGTAGTCGAGCACTGCGGTCGCTTTTTATTTATTAGAAGAGCGAAATAATAGTAACTTTGTGTACAGTCAGTGATAAAGCACAAATAGATGATCTCTTGCAGCTTCCAATATACGATACGTTGCTGTCCTGAAGATATGATTGCATCTGAACAGAGTGTACACACACTGTCCTGCCGTGTTTGTCCAATAAGCTTGTGTAAACAACTGGGCAGTTTCACATTCTTTTCGATAGACCTCATGGCTGTGCCAAGTAATAAAGACTTGCATTTAGTTTTTGTTATTTTATTTACGTTCATTCACCCTTTAAACTACCTCCCATTTTGAAAGTGAAAGTTGTATAGGCAGGGTTCAAGCTTTGTGAGAAAGAATTGTAATTAATTGTACATTGTACTATGTTAAAATAAAATACATACATTTAAACAAGAATTAAAAGCTTATACAAAACGTAATAAAAATAGAAAAAAAAAGAAAGTGAATGAGACTCGAACTTGATCACCTTTTACTTGAAAGCCAATGTCATAACTATTGTATCCAAGGGATTGCTCTAACATTTCTCTTCATTTTCGCGTGTTGTGTACTCAATGGTATCATCATTAGCCAGTGGCATACTCTCGCTTTAGAAACTAAAAACCATAACTTCCTCATTTGAACCAATAATGTCTCAAATTGTTTAAGACATCTCCACTTGCTCTGAAAATATTTCGGTGTAGTTCATTAACACTGTATATTCATAATTATGAATATATTCTGCACATTAATGCCAAGTAAGGTAGAATTGAAATTGTATTTCCATAGGTAATTGAATCTCTGACTCCCAAGTGACAGGCAGGTTTACTAAATAACTACATGAGCAAGAGACCACCTTTATGCAACTGCTATTGGCACTCTATAAACACTGCAGCTGCCGCAGTAGCCCAACTGCTTCTTGTTTGTATTCCCTTCTAATGATGATAAATAGAAAATAATGTATTTTGCTCCTAACTTTTGAAGACCTATAGTAGTAATTGGAAAGTGTTCAATAGCAGTGAGCCCACCTCTGTTGTGTGGGTGTAGAGTATATTACATTCAAGTAGTCCTGAGTTATAATTTTGGTTAGGGTGAGTTATCTGGATGCAGTTTTTCTGGGCTTTTTCCTTATCCTGAGAAGACAAATGTGTAGTAACTTTAAGTTGTATGGAACCCCAGCCTCCTTTGAGCATCATGTCACCCATTTCATTGATCATCTGATATGATCTACAAGGTTAAAGAACATAAACTTAAAAATAATTGATATCGCCTGTAGAAGGCTCTCAGCTTCATATCTACAATATACCAGGACTTATAAATTTCTGTTGACCCATCACTTTTTGCTTAAAAGTGTACAGTTACTTAAAGCCATTATTGAAAATTTCAAGTATTTGACTTTAAAGCATTGCTTTAAAACAGCCCACAACTTGCCTGACTTTCTAGCAAGGTCTCATGCCACTGCCTATAACTATCCTGCTTTCTTCATCTGACCAAGTGCTTGCAGTTATAGTCGGCAAGATCTAACCTGGCACTTGACAACTAGCTAATTCACTCATCAGCAAACGAGGCTAGTGCTATCTCGTCCAGTCGACTAACCGTTGCACGATGTGTTTGTAACACAATTGGACGAGATAGCGCTAGCCTCATTTGCAAGTGAGTGAATTGGCTAGCTGTTAAGTGCCAGGTTGGCTCTCGCTGACTTTATTTTGTGACTTGTTTAATTTAAGTCTGCATGTGTGGAAATAAGTAAATTTAGTTTGGGTCTCAGTAATTCATAATTTATTTTCAGAAACTAAGCAGGAGTATTCTTTGAACTATATTATATCTTGTTCTTTTTCCCTCTATTTTATCAAGCAATAATTGGGTAACTTGAATGTTTTGGAACTATAACATGTAAGTGATAGTAGAACTACATTTTTGTTCAGAAGCACCACTTTATCAAGCCATACAAGCAAAGTGCCAGGTGCTGTTTTTAAAATGCACTATATTCAGAATTACAAAGATGGTGCTTTTGATATTTCATAGCACTTTTAGCTTGTTAGTGTGTTACAGAAATTGCAAGTATTGCCAATTGATCTTTTATAACAGCTGCTAGAAAAGCTAAAATTAAATTTGTGACTGATTATACCTTAACAAATTCTTCAAATTGTATAATTTAAGACTGAAATTCCATTAATCTAACTTGCTGCATTATTGTATGTCCATAAATTTGATGCTGAAAGAAACTTTCCTAGTTTGCACTAAACTTTGTTTAGAATGAGTGTGTATTCAATTCATTCTTCATATTTAATATACACAATTTCACACATGAGGTGTTTGGGTGTAAATAATGGTAAACAAAACCTTTTAAATAATTCTGATATCCTCTGTTAATTTAAAAAGTACAGGCTACCAAGATTATGTATTATAGGTGGTTCCGACTCCCAGCAAAGACAAGATGTGTCATAAAAATGAAAGTAAAAAGAGCAATTTCTGTTTTTGTTTCAGGCTCATATGACCTATATGAAGATGGTGGGTAATAGGAAATCAGCTTAAAGAAAAGCATTAGTAATCAAACATTTAAATTTGTTCTCTGATCATCCTGTGGTTTAATGGATAACGCGTTTATCTAGAAATCTAGAGGAACAAGAGGACTAGTTTGAGTCTTGGGTTCATGCAGGGGGGAGGGGGGGGGGATAAAAAATAAAATTGGTATCCTTTTCAAGTTATATTAAAAACCAGAGCAACTTACATTTTTTAAATACAGATATGCCGTCAATTTCTAACGGAAAAAGAATTACCATTATTTATTCCAATATGTGTGTACATTCTTTTTTCTTCTTTAAGCTTAAAATAGATAAAGGTTTTGAAGTTCAGTGCTGGCAGACATTAATGGATTTTTTGTCACATTGTCTGCAATATTGTAAATGCATAATACAGTGCTATTGTGTTTCTAGAATTTACAGTACTAGTTCCATTCAAAACTGTTTATTAACCTTTTCACTGCTGACATGTGTTCAGCTGAGCTAACTCCTCCTGAGTTAATTTAATAAATATTATACATATTAAAAATATCCTGAAAGTCACACAAAACTACTCTAAATGAAATAGCAACTTGGCAGAAATTATGTATATTGTTGTAGAAGTTCCACATTTGCCAGTTTGTCAAATACGAAGGTATATGCAATATACAACACAGGGTTGTCCATAAGGGGCCACAGTGATTATATAGATATAAGGGACTATTTTACCAGTTGGAGACAAAATATTAATATATATAATTAAGTTAATATGTAACATAAATTTAAATACAGAATATTGTTTCAAACCCAGGGTTGTCCCAACAATAATATAATAAAAAATGTGTTAACTCAGGTCATAAATTTTTGCATATTTTTCACAACTGTTTTCCACAGTTCACCTCAGAAATGTTAGTTTCCAAAACAAGGATGTATGTACTCGTATATGACTATGCCATATTCGGCAATATGCTGCACTAAGTGAATAGGAAAAAAACAGCTGGAAAAATTCAAACACATTACAGTCACCTCTTATGTCTTTGACTTGTCCCTGGTGAAATTAAATTTTGGGGAGTAAACTTTCCACTGTGTATGCTCGGTACATAGCTGTATTGATGTTATCATTTCACCTCATATTTACCTTTCTCGGGTTCATTATAATTGCGAGCATAAACATCATTGTCACTATCTCTGGACCTAGATTAATAAAAATAATCTGACTGTAAACATTCGAATTCATTATTGCATACGATATGCTATTCACTTCCTGAAGAAACCATTGCTCTCTGCTTTTGGAATATCCTAATTATGTCACTTGAATCACATGATTAGCAGCATGTAGTATAGCATGACAAAAATTTGATGCACCTACTGGACTTCTTTTCCTTTAGGTGGCACAGTCATGCAGGGCATGGTTGAAAAAATAGTTTTTCTTACTCCCAAAGGATGGACCAAGATGCCTGCATAGTTCAAATACTTTTATGTGTGAAATTCTGGAGGTTTTAGCCACTCAAAGTTTTCATTGAGATAATTTGACCGTAGCACAGCTGGAATGTTCTTCTGTGATTGAATTATCTTGACCATAGCAATGAAAAGGTTAAGAGGCATGTTTTACACTCAATTTTTGTAATTTTGTAATAAGTGAGCATTTAATCATGCATTGTAAATCATTTTTTAACCAAATGCATCTGCTGGTCAGAACAGTTTTCTATGCACTCTGACAATTAGTTAACACCAATAGATGTATACCATATAGTTCAGAAAGAGAAGAAACAAACCAAAGGGAAGTTTGAATATCTACAGAATGGTTCAGCGTATGCAGGCTTTAAAGGAAAAGAAAATAAGAGAAGAAAATGGAAGCTTAGTTAATCTAAAAATAGCCAAAGCAATACTTAAAAATATTTTATTCTTTGAAACTGTTTTTGATGTATGTACATGTAGCAGCAGATAAATACTCAGGGTAAAAGGATTTGATGGATTGATAATGAAACATTTGATTTAGGTTCACTTAATAGTCCCTTTTTCGTTCTATTAAATGAGAGGTAAACTAAAACTTGGTTTTGCAGACTGAATGTGTGGGTTTCTGAGACAAGTCTAGTTGCAGTTTTCCTGAGCCGTGGTTTTAAAACAAAATGTCATTTAAAAACACTTTTTTTACTTTCATCTGTTTTCCTCAAACAAGAAGTATTCATTGCCAAGTATATTTTGTTTTTCCCTGCCTTTAATGTGAATTTTAATTTGCTCTTTATTAAAGCTAAGCTATATGCAGGTGAATAGGACCAGTGTTCATACCTGGCTCTTTATCAGTCAAGCTCATAATTAGCAGTATAATTAATTCCATAATTCTAGTTTGTATTTTGTTGACTATTTACTGTCCATATCCATTTATTCTACTCTTTGTTCAAGACCTGTCCTAATTTTTCACCATGTTTATAAAAGATTTCAGTTATAGCAATACTTCTATCCGTTCTAATACTCTTTTCTCCAAAGTTTAGTTGCTTTACTTTTAAATATTGTATGTTCAAGATCTTCATTTCCCCCATATACAGGAAATAGAGTTTGCAGAATACCCTTCCATAGCTCTTCTTTGTCATCTTTATGTGTTGTATCTATGTATTTTTCCCTTCCGTAGGTGTCTTTCATTGTTTTATATAATGATCTTTTATGACTGCCTCCGTAGTGTGGTGGCAGCATGCCTACCTCTGGCACAAAGGACCTGGGTTCAATCCCTGGTACCAATGTGGGGATTTTTCCCAGCTGGGAGGTTTGACATGGGGTGTATTCAACCTTGTTAAGTCCCTGAAGGGTCTATTGAGGAGATACCTGATAAAGTAGTAGTGACCTCAGGTCGCATAACCTGCCAAGAGGGCTCGGAGCACTGACCATGTTCCACCCTCCAATTCTGCACCGCACTAAACTCACTAAACATTGTTTGATATTTCTACATCCTCAAATCTCTTTCTTGCCATTTTCCAGAAATTACTCACATTTTCTGTTCTAAATATCTCTCCTAACCCATTATTTTCCAAGCTTTTCCAAACACTGTTTACCTATCCGCTATGCTCTCCTGATATTCTAAACATTGCTTCAACTAGGATTGTATACCAAAATTTCGGTGTACTTTCCATAATCTTTTTCTTACTTACATTTCTGCTCAGTTCCATTTGTGCTGTCTGCATAACAATTCTTTATGTAAAAATGAAGTATTTAGAATGTCATACTGAAGAATGGAACAAATTGGAATGAAGGAATTATTCTCAACTTCAAGTATCTTACAATTTTGAAGTTCAGCCCTGAGAGACAACATTGGTTTTTAGTGTTGTATTATTATTATTTCTAGAATGCCAGTTGTTTTAAAACCTAGTGGGAATTAATTTCGTAGGGAATACAGATGTTTAAAGGAAGCTGCAGTCTTTTAATTTTTATTTTTTAAAAATTTTTTTTTATTTGGTTAACAATGTTGTCAGGATCCTATCAGCGTCACTAGTGTGCTGGAATTCTGTCCCAGGAGTTATTTTACATGCCAGTGAGCTTGCAGATATAGATCTGTCCCTTTTAAGCACACTTAAAAGCTGTAGGTATGGACCGGGTTTGAACCTGCAACCTTTGGATCAGTTGGCCAGTGCCAAACCAACTGAGCCACCCAGACTGGCAAGTAACTTCTACATTTAAAGCCATGGATCATGGAAACATTATTCATATTTGGGGTTAGCAAACAACCTAAAAAGATCCCTTAACACAATGCTGAAGGAATATGTGAAAATAAGGTAAAATAAAATCATTATGCATATAACTAGCTCATATTAATGCATATAAAATGGAATGGCAGACAGCTGTAATGGTCAGTTAACATTATTTGTAATTTATTTATAAACTTTCTACAGTTTTGCTATTTGCTTTCACACAGGTGACTACTGCAGCATAGCAAATTATATTGTACTAAGATTATCAAGTAGAGCATTTGCAAAATGTTGACAGAAACCAATGTGTAAAGCAGATTTGCATGATACACATATGTTAAAGAACTGTAAGGTTTTCTAATTATGTTCAGGTATTTACTTAATGCAAATACTGCTCATCAGAGTATGCATTTCTAAAAATAATTTGCATACATATTGCTCATCAAATATTTATCTCAATTTCATCATCAAACATGGAGGTACAGTAAAAGCCTAAAGTAGTCCGAAATACTGTGAATTCAGATTTAACATGCGGGAAAGTATATCCCCCGAAAATATGTTGTACTTTTTATTTATTTTGGAAAGTTCAGTTTAAAATGTGTCCAAAGAGCAGTACTGGAATATACTTTTCGCTATCCCTTTGGAACTGCATCCGTGCATTCCTAGCATTGACCTTGGCCAGTGCATTGCTAAGAATTTCCCGAAGTAACGAGTCCTGCACACAGAAGAAGACATTCTGCATATTAGTGAAGTGATACATACCGTAAATAAGATGATTCTGTGTATAGAGAAGTAAAATTAATCGAACAGTATTTCCTCTCCATCTTGCTAAAATCAAACAATATGTACAGAAAAAAAGTGAATTATGCCACCAAACAGAACTTAATGATTTCTTCAAGAAAATACAAAATTAGGTTAGTGTAAATTGAGTACAGTGTAATTGTATGTACTGCATAAATTAAGATCAGTTGCAGGACTGGACTACACCCCTAGCATAACTGTTGCATAATGGCATTTAAAAGTGGTGTACTTTACTCTATATTACATTCTTTAAAATGTACTGCAATGTATTACTGCATGAATATTTCCTACCACCTCCACGGGATCAATTTTTGTCACTTCTAAGCTCACATTTCGATATACCATGGAGTCATTATAAAGTGGGCTAAAGCATGTCCCCCCCCCAACAACTGCATTATTTTGGGCTTCTACTGTACCAGAATGCAGGAATATGTTCTTTTATAGTAACCATATGTATCCAATATTTACAACAAATTCAGTGCTATAGCCTCCACTTAAACCAAAGGCTTCTAGCTTATCAGACCGACACTCTGACTTTTAGCAATCTGTGGCAATGTCCACAGACATGCTCTGAATCCTTATTCACTCATACATACTCTGGCAATTCATCAATTCCAGTAAAGCTTAAAAATGTATTGATTTATTGGCTTCTGGCTAAATAACTAAGAGGTAATGTGCATGTAGAAATTTTTGTTGCATAATAATCAACTGTCATTTGAGACTCAGTTCTGGCATTGAGTTTCTCAGATCTGGTTTGACTTTCCAGCTGTGTATGTTTAGGTCATAAATTCATACATATTTGATTATTAGATGGGGCCATTCCTGAGCACATGTTAGTGTATGTATATATATATATGTAAATACGAAGGCTATTCATAAAGTAACTTTTAAAAACTGTGAATGAAGTTACAGAATTTGTTTTGCAGTACTTTGAAGTACACATTTTAATTTATATTTCCACCTAGTTTCCAGTCACATTGAGATAGTTGTAGTGTTGAACGAACTTTGAAATTGGCAATCGTAGAATTCCGCTACCAGCAACTGGAGCCAACCTACGATGCAGGTTTTCAACTCGTCATCACCAAGGCGATTCAAGCCAAGCCACTTTTTTATGTGTATGAACAGATAATCACTAAGTGCCAAATCAGGTAATTCAATACTTGCCGTTTGAACTCTTACAGTTAGGTTGCAGGACATTGTGCTGTACATAAGTGGGCATTGTCATGCAGGAAAAGCACAGCAGAGCTCAACATACCACGTTTGTTTTGAATGGTCTATCTCATGATTGTTATTGTATTATAGTAACTTTCAGCATTAATTGTGGCGTATCTCTTCTGGAACTCCACTAGCAAACTTCCTCTTTTGCTCCAGAAGACAATTGCCATGAGTTTCCTGCTGAAAAATATTTGATGACACTTTGTTGGTTTTTGCAGTGACCCAGTTCAGTGCCACAGCATTGAGTGAAGTTTTCTTTCTGCTTTCACATACCACACCCATGTTTCATCTCCTGTCACAACCTGATTGAAAAAAATCTGATGTGTTGCACTCACATGACTTTCTCTACTCTTGTACTAACCATTCTTACAAACTCTTATTCCTATATCTTCTTCGTGTTAGTTAAAATAAACATTTGTACAAATTATCTTATTGCTTATTTCCTTGTAGGTGCAAGGGGAATATTGGAATACAGTAGGCTTTGTGCGATAGTCAAATCTTTTAAAGCTTTGAGATTCCGTTCTCTTTGTACACGTAACATATAAAAAAATGAACAACGATGACCCATCTCACGAAAGTTCCAAGTTTTCAGAAACTCACACACTTATCTCCGAAATGGTTCACCCTACAAGAAAATTTATTGAGACATAAATTGTGTATTTTAGCAAGATCTACATTTTTTGTATAGTATAATTTGGTCTATCTCTAACGGTTTACCAGTTATGCAAAAGTCATCCAGAGTAAATACGACTACAGGGGCTATAGCCAGAAAATTCAAGATATACATTTCATTTGTCATAAAAATATCTCAAACATATGACATTTTAATCAAAATCGTTAGAGCCATTTTCAAGAAAATCAAAATTTTCCATGTAAAGGGTAGTTTTGGGTGGGGCTATTTTCTTCAAAATCTTTGTGTCACATCCTTGAACGACATTAAACTTAAATACCAACTTTGGTTTTTAACCGACTTTTCGTTTTTGAGCTATGCTGTCCACAGATTGACAGACTGACAGACACACACACGGACCTTTTTCTAAAAATGCTTTTTTTGGATTCAGGGGGCCTCAAAACATGTATTTCCGGTGAAATCTCGACTTCGAATTTTTGGGTGGAATACAATACTTCCCCTACTTACCAGTAGAGAAAGTAAAAAAAGTGTCACCTTTTTCATAATGTACAAGAAAGGACACTACTGTTGCCATACACTGACCTTTTGTTCTTCAGAAAAGAGTATAGGCTCCCATCTGGCATTAAATTTCCGGTAGCTCAAATCTTGGGTAATCACTTTGCACAGAAAACTGACTGATCTGTGGAAAATGAACACAAAGCTCCGAGATGGTGAATCTGCAGTTTTGTCTTATCCTTTAGTTAACCAAGTAAATCAGATCTGCAATCATGATGCTCAGTCGACCCTTTTCCCTTTATCATGGACAATGGTTCGCCCATTTTTGAACATATGGCACCATTGTCTTATACTACCTTCACTCATGTTTGGCTTTAAACTTTACAAAGTTCGCAACAGATTTCAGTAGCTTTACAGTTGTTTACCACAAGAAATCTTATTAATCTTATTACAGAATGTAGCTCACAACTGGTGGGATTGTGATTGCAGCACACATTTTGAAAGCGCCTGGCTCAAAGAGGAACAAAGACATTACCTTGATTCTCCACTGCACACAGCACACAGGTTCAAAGTGCTCCATAACAGCAGTGCCATTATCTACTATTACACATGCTATATTAAAACAGAAGTTACTTTATGAATTACCCTTGTATTTCGGTTTTCTTTCACTGTATTTGATTTTATGTAACCATCTAAAATAAATCTTGATTCAGAAAAGAAAAGCAGAAGAAAGAAAAAAGAATTGTTAAAAAATGCTGTGTTTTAGACAGGCATTCTTTGTATATATTAAGAGTTGCACCTCAGATTCAAAATTTGTTGTCTGGAAAACCTTTTAATTCTTGCTCTTACACTGGCAATTAGTATTTGTTTTGTTTTAAAATATTTTTTATTTGAATGAGAGAGGTAAATATTGTGTTGTAATTCCTAGGCCCTAATTATGGGTTTACTCACTGTCACTGCCATTTAAAAACCATCACTTAATTATTTTCTTTTGAACAGGATATATTAAATATTCTGAACTTGCCCCTTGAAAGATTAACTTATACTTAAAACCTCTATTTGAGGCAGGGAAGGAATCATTGTGGATTTTCTTGAGCATTATAATTGCAGAGAATAATATGAAATGTTAATTGCAATCTGAATATGTAAATAAGGTGAGAAGTAGAAATAAGCAAAATGCATCAAACTAGAGTTTTAAATGGTTTGATGGCTTTGGCATTGCTTTTCTAATTCTCCTGACAAAACTATGAGTACTTGTAGATATGTAGGAGTAAACTGTGTAAAATAGTAATAGAATATATAAAACAAGAAACATATGTACAGTATAATATATATTTCAAACATGTATATTTTTTCATTACTTCTCCAGTGATACGCAAGCTCTTCCTAATACAATCAATCATCTGCAGTAGTGTTTTTGGAAAAGTAGACAAAATAATCTCCCATGAGAGACTACTGTCAGAAAGAAATTGGAAGTTCTAGTCCACCATGTGTAAAGGAAAGACATGATGACTAACGTTGTTAAACAGTTCTTAATTTACATTAGGGTATTAAATTAAGACCACAGTAGTATAAAAATATGTTTGATTTAGATACTTTAATGATATTTGTTATCAGAGAAGTGATGTGAAATCTGGCTAGATCAGTAGACAGTTAAAAGATAATTAATTGACTGCTTTTACTATCTATCCTAAGTTAATCTTGTAGTAATTTTTTTCTAATTTGGCTTTTTATTCATTTAGAATGTTGCAGTTTTTCTCTTCTATTCAAAGATATTTTTTAAATAAAATTAGAATGTATTTTTTATCCCCATGAAGCTGCGTATATGTTACAAAGATATTACTTCATTATTTAAACATTTTATATGGGCACTGGGATATCACAGTGATATTGTTTGCAGGTTTCATACTGGGAGTCTTGTTTGGTTGTCTGCTATGTGATTGCAATTTGAAGCTTCCCTTATCCAAGCTTCACCTCTGACTTGCTTGTGTACAGTATCCAAGGCCCAATAAGCTTCAAAGCCTACATTAAAAGCTCTAGATCCTCTCATTCCATCACTATTCTGTTGTCATTCTTGGTAGGTATTTACTGGTAAACCAACCCCTCGGTGCAACAGTCCTTTCCAGGCCAAGGCCTGCCATCTGGCTGCTGTCCCCCACCTCTGCCCATTACAGGTGTCATGAGTGGGGTGCAGTACAGGAAGTGGGATGTGGTCAGTACCCCAGTCCCACCCAGCCAGTTATGCAGTCTTTGCAACCAGGGACTGCTTAGCACCTCCCGAATTGGCCCCTCAGGAACCTAACGAGGTTCGTCTCCTGTGGGAGAAAATCCCTGCACTGGTACCAGGAATCGAACCTAGGTCTCATGCTTGGTAAGCATTTGAGCTAACAAAGGAGACAACCAATTTACTGGGTGTCTTCAATTAATAAATGGGTCCAGTCATCACTTGGTGGGATGCGGTTCCTCTCGAATGTTATAGCAGACTGTACAGGAAGTACCGGAAAAAGCTACCTTTTATGCATTTTGTTGCATTATTTTTATTTATTTTCCATCTTTTCTGCTTTAAAAGTTTCATTTTTAACTTTATTGTGTATACAACTGCCTGTTAACTACATTGGTGGTTTTAACTTAGGTGCTTGGTGTTATCTTGCTTATGTTGGATTTTTATATTAGTTTTCATTCCTTTAGTATCTTGAAACACAAATACTATTCATTCTTGCATTCACACTTCCAAACTCTGGGGAATAATTATCGTTAAAGAAAAATTCAGTTGCCGTAACTAGAAATAAAAACCAGGACTTTTGGGTTGAGAAGTTTGAATGCCCAACTTGTGGGTTTGTATGTTTGATAAGTTAGATTTGTGCACGACTGCTCAATTTATATTAGAATACTACATTACTAACATTCTTTTCCGTAATCATTTTTAAGTGCATATGCAACTCAGAGTACTATAGTTCCTTTTTTCTTTCCATTTGTATCCATGAAACAATTCACATACTGCTGTGTATTATAATGTAATTGTTGGCAAATTTCAAATCTGGTTGAAGTTAGTGCAAAACTAAGAACAGTTTTACATGGAGAGTCTCCTAAATTTTTGGATAGTTGGATACCACAATTTTTACCACAGAACACATACATCTGAGGTTTAACCTTATGCATCCATTTACAGATTTGTGTTGAGTTTGCTACATATTAAATTAAGGTAATAACTTTGTGACAAACAGATAACACTTTTACCATTATAGATCTAACACATTTCAATTAAAGATACAGTGCTTCTCAGAACCTAATTTAATATTTATTATTTACATTATTTTAGGAGTCAGAGTATTTTCTTTTAAATAGCACTTAGAAAACAAATTGGAAAACTTGTATGATGTAATTATAACAGTGCTTAGCTCATGCCATAAAATGTGTGTTCATCTGTGAATCTTATGAGCAAACTGATGTTTTTGTTGAAGCAAAGTGCACAAGTTTGAATGTTAGTGGGCAGCAAGGCTTTTGCAGTATTTTCTTTCCCTTGTCTTGCAGCTTGCAGAGTTAGCATTTTGTTGTTAAAGCTGCTTTCTCTGCTGCAGCAATCAAACATGGTGGACAGTATCTTATCATGGGCCATGAGACATTTTTAAAAACATAGCCTTATAGCTTTAAAAGAAATATATTTATACATTTCCATGATTTAATTGGTGCAGCAGTTGCTGCACTGTAAATGTGGAGCATAATTCTAAAGGAAAAACAGCAATAGCAAAATGTGTCATCTTTTTAGCGTCATGACTTTATACTTTTATCCAGTTTTTTCAGTGGTTTATGAGAGAACTGTAAATACCTAGGTGTAGAATGACAGGTTTTATTAGCGGTTATGAACCAAAATTATGTGAGTTATCGAAAATAAAATAAAAAAATGTAATGTGTGCCAAATTGTTAAAAACTTTGCAAGTTTAAATGAGTAAAAAGTACTATTCACTTTGTTAATGCTGCATGTAAATGAATTATACTGAATTGTTTGATGAATCCGAATAATTAGTGCTATTTTTACAGACACCAAAGATTATATAACTGCTTACTTTTGTCTTCACTACAGTTGTAAGATTATTAATTGGATTTCTTATAGGTAATCTAGGAACACATTCAGTCTTGTTCTTAGATATTTTTTTCTTTTCATGGTTTATAGTTTTGGATTCCAAGTATCACATTTAGATTTATTCATTTTGTTATTAAAAGATGTGTTAGATGATATTAATTTATTTTTTCAGAAAAATTTTGAAGATACAGAGTAATGTATTTTCTGATACAGTACTTCTGTAATAGAATTAATTTTTGGGAAACTGAATAGCAACTCAATGTGATACTCTGGTAATAACTTTTATCATAAGTTGTTTGTATATATTGTAATCATTAATATGTTTCTATACAGATGTAGATTCTTACTAAGTTAATCACAAGTTAAGTGTTAACAGTATAAACTATTTTAATATATTATTAAACTAAGAAGATGAATTTAAATTAGTCTTTTATTTATCACACATGAAACTTTATCTTATCCTATATTATGCAGGGTGATTCAGAAACAACGCTCCTTTTCAGTTGGCTGTTGTCACTGCAAGTGCATGTGCATGTAGTCGGTGATATGCTAGCAGCAGTGCAAGGGAGTGGTCAAGACCGTGTTCATTGATAGAGCTTTACTTTGAAACAAAGTCAATAATAGTGACCCAACAAGCTCTCCACAGATGAAACTATGGCAGAAACATCCCGAATAGCCATACCACATGCGTTGAATAACTAAGTGGCACATGGATGGGTCAATATGTGATAGCAAGCTTCCTGAATGACCCCGAATTGTGAGAACACTGGGAAACATTGGCCGTGTATGGTCATCCATTCAAGCAAGTCCAGCACAATTGCTCTGCCACAGATTGCAGGCACTAAACATGAGCACAGTGTACAGTGCATTTTATATTTAGATTTGCATACACAATCCTACAAGATACAGGCAGTGCAATGCTTAAGACCAAAGGTCATACATCGGTTTTGCAACACATTTCTGAAAATATGCGTGGCTGATCCAGGAATTGTTGACAGCTTGGTGATGAGTGACGAAGCACAGTTCTTATTGTCAGGGGCAGGTAACAAACAAAACTGCTGTTTTGGGGTCACTGAGAACCCACAGCAATTCTATGAATAAGCGCTGCAAGCTCAAAATTAACAGTATGGTGTGGAATCACTACAGCTGGGATCATCTTGGACATCTTGGGATCATCTATTTCCTTTGGGACAATGTACAACATGTACTGTGAATACTGAGCGATGTGCCCATGATTCAGAATTATGGCATCCTCGTGCAATCACATGGTATCAACAGGACAGTGCAAGTGCACACACCTCTTGTTTGTCAGTGGACAAACCGAGTGAATAGTTAAATAAGGAAATATTGAAGCTATTAACAGTGAAGCAACAGAATCTAAAATAGGAACAACTTGTATTAGTTATATTGCGAGATAAGTGAAGCTTATAGTTTCAAGTGAATAGTTTCCTGGAAGTCTCATCTTCTGATTTGATGATGTGGCTTGGCCAGCATTTCACCAGATCTGCCAGCTTTCTGTTTCCTCCCCTGGTGGTATCTTAAGACCAAAGTATAAAAAAATCACCCAACAAACCTCTAGTCACTGGAGGCCTGTATCCATAGAGAATTGATGATAGTTTCTCGGACTAACAGCCAGGTTAAATTTGGGTAACTACCCAAGCTTTCAACAAGTAACTCTTCTGCCATCCTCAGGGGAACTGAATCTGTTGCGATATTTATACCTAGCCCACAGCAGATAAGAAGCGTCTACTTGCTTCCCATTGGTAGAGCTCCACGACATCAGTAGTCTAGATTCAGTTCCCTTGAGGATGACGTCAGAGTTAGTCGCTGAAAGCTTGGGTAGTTACCCAAATTTGACCTGGCTGTTAGCCCAACAAACTGCCATTAATAACCAATGCCGGGAAAGGTTCAAATCACTAATCCATAGAGAAGCTGCCGATATTCCTGTTGTTACACTGTTGTTGTTGTAGTGTTTAACGCCCGCTTTTACTACTACGGCACCGCAGGCGGTGACACTGATGACATATGGAATGAAGATGGAGCACCGGTGGAATGAGATGGCGGGGGAAACCGGAGCACCCGGAGAAAACCCGCCCTGACGCCGCTTCGTCCACCACGAATACCACATGCGGGTCCCTGGGATCAAACCCGGGCTGCCTAGGTGGTAGGCGAGCGCGCTAACCGCTCGGCCACGGCGCCGCCGTGTTGTTACACTGGAGAAAACTTTGCATGTTACTTTCATGCTTGTCTTTGTTAGTGCTCCGATAAAGATGGTATTCACAAAGATCATTTCGCTCAGATGAAGTGATAGCTATCTACCACATGAAACTCCAAACACTTGCCAATATGTGTGCATTTGTAAATCATGAAGATCTGTATTAATGAAGTATTTGTAAACAGTTGAAAAGGTATTCTTTCTGAATCACCCTGTATTACTGTCCTCACCCATATTTTAGTTTATGCATTCCAATTGCATTTGAATTTGCACATAATGCAATTAGGAGATGGTTTGGAAACCAGCATTTTTTTTCCACACACTGAATTGCTCACACATTTATTTTGCCCTTACGTCACTTCAGCCAAGATTCTCTTTGGCCTATAATTTTGTCCAGTCTGTGTTGCTCATGGCAAACTTTCATGTTTACAGTTTTTTTGTTAAACATTTTCTTAGTAACATCCAAAATAAATATAAATGTTTTTTAGCAATAATAACAAATTTTTGCTGTAAAACTTTGTCATGGTAAAGATAGTACAGCAACAAAAAACAGAAGAATATATAATTATTACATTACGAATATCACTATAATACAAATTTCAGTTTATAAGAACAAATTATTCTTTTAAAAGTGCTATAAATCTGAAAATGACAGCTCTGATATTGCTGTTAAATAAGTTCTCTGGAAGGCTAAAAGCAGAGCATGAAGGCAGCAGCAAGTGCATCACCAGAATCAATTTATTAGAGATCATAATCATATGAAAAATTAAGACACTATAATCGCTCCACCCTTAGATCTGCACTTGATGTAAACACAAGCGTCAACAACTAACTTGAGATACGCCAAAAAAACCACAGCACACCATAAAATATAGTACCTTAAATATTAGTGATTATCCATGAGTTTTCAATAAGTATGATAACCCTGGTAAAGACTACTTGAGGTAATGCAATAGCAGTGCTATTTTTGAAACTCCCGAATAAATATTGTCCTGTTGCAACATAAACATGAAGCATGAGTCCACGTGGTATTTGTGTCAGTTGCAGATGATATGAACATCAGGTTAAGGCGGAGGGATACAAGGTGCGGATCTAAGGCTGGACGGGGTATAGAACCATGGTGTCTAGCAGCCTGGAATAGCCCAGAAATCACCTTGAATTTAAAATTGCACCTTGAAAACCTGGAATTCACCTTGATTCTTAAAAAAAAAACTGTTGAATTTTTCTAAAACACTTCTGTGTTCCATTCTGAGGTCACACTTGCGCACTTGAGACACATGCTGCTCCGGATACAATAGTGGGATCATTGAGACTCTTGCACGTGACTTATGCTGGTCTTCCACTGTGCTCTTTACAACCAAGGTTGAAGCTACATGAAGACTTATCCCACCAGTAGCACTACAGTTTGTTTACTGGCTCACTTATTTGTATTTTTATACAAGTCTGAGAAAAAGGAAAAGTTGTGTAGGTGACATCTTAATAGATTAAAAAACAGGTGTTCCTTAGAAAGAACATTGTTCATAATAAGGGTTACATTCCATGCTTTGTTCTGATAAAACTTTTTTTAATTGGTGTAATCCTTAGATTTACAGTATTTCCCAGAATTGCTGATTTCTCACAACAAAAAGTTGAGACTTGAGGTAGCCTACATCCAATGCACCCTCTTTTATCGTTTAGCTACATATATAAATAGGTGTGTGGTAAACAATGATGTCATTAAAGAGAACATATTCTTTTCTAAATTTTAACTCCATGTATATATACCATGCATCTTAGGTTACTGTCATTTACCACGTTCACCTCTTTCCCAGTATTGTTTAGAAGTTTGTCTCTCCTTGAAAAGGAATCTTTTCACCCTGAAAAGTCCTGGAAATCACCTTGAACTTGGTTTTCAAATTTTGCTAGACAGCATATAGAGCCAGAGGTAGAAAAAAGTTTGATTTTGTGTTTAGAAGTTGAACATGGTGAAGTGAAACAATACTTGAAAGATTAGTTTTAGAATCAATTAGAAATTGATGCTGTGAGGTGATGCAATAATTCCAGAAAATTATATACAGTGAAATGACTAAGAAACTCATACTTCAATTATCTGAATTTTAATTTTCATGTGTTTTGCCTCCACTTGAGGGCATCCTCAAGTAGTTGACTGGTTGGAATTCATTTGGTGTAGTGGATGTATTTTATCTGAGGGGGAGACATCTGGCTGAGAGGCTTAGTAGTGAGTTTTGTTCCAAGGGAATGTCGATATTTGTTAGCTTTGTTTCAAACTATGTACTTTATGTAGATTTTTTCCAGATGTTTAAATGAACTGTTCCAGCTGCAAGAAGGTGCACTTGGATAGACAAAATGGAATATCCAAACCAGATTAAAAGAACACTTTTAAAACATCATGCAAAAAGAAACAAAAGTCTGCTGTCTCAGCACATTTTTGGGACTATCATCATAACATAGAAGAAACACAGCTATTACAACCAGTCCACAGAAACCTAGAATTAAATATCTAGGAAGAAATGTACATTAAGTAGGTGCTGGAAGATGCTGAACTTAAAGACCAAGTTTTGTGTTTAACTGACTTAGTTTTTTAGTTAGGCTGTTTACAGACACACATGCCACCAGAAACGTTTTATACTTTTTTTTTAAGTTCAAGGGAATTCAATGCATGTATTTCCATGAAATACCAGTGTTGAACATAGAACACAAATGTGAGAAATAGTTTTTTACCGTGATAGTATTATTTGACTATATATTTCAATAAACCCTAAGTATTAGGCATTTACTTTGTTATAGTTTCCCAATTGACTAAAATTCAACAAGAATGAAGAGACTTCATCGGCTATGTACAGAAAATACAAACATGTTTTCTATCCATAACAAATTTCAAACTCATATTTTCAAGAAATGTGCCACAGCTATTTTTGACACATTTTTTCCATGTGCATTTCTAATGAAGTTGTATTATCAAATTTTTGTTTCAAAAGCATTGCTTACTGTACCTTAAATAAGCAATAAAATAGTATATATTTTGGTTGCAGAAAATTAACACATACTTAAAGAGAGCTAAAAGTTTCATTGTATTTCTCATCCAATTTTTGGTTTGCCTCATCTTGAAATCACTGTTGCCAAATTTTGAAGTGTACGTAGAATAAGAGCATTTTGTGCAGTGTTATGTATGTGCATGTAGTTTATGAGGCATTTTTTACAAAATGAAACTTAAAATTTCCCAATTTGTTGTAACATATATAGGAGTTAAAGCATATGTAGTTTATGCTTTTTATTTGGGGAAATGGCTAAACATGTACTAGTACTCACTGCTATAAGTTTTGCCTTCTGTCACAAATGATTTACACATCTTTAACATGGTTGAGTGTATTCTGAAACCTACATAATTTTAAAGGGACTTGAAATGTGTGTTATCTTGTTACAAGTATTAGAAATCCTTAGATAAACAGCAACTAATGGATTTTTAAAGAGGTAATATGTACATCAGCATAACTAGTTATACTTAGGAAGTTATAAGGTTACTTAAACCCCTCAAACGAAGCAGAACAAATAAATAAGGAATATGTATTTCTTTACAGTAGGTCTAGGATTTCTGACTTCTTTAATGGAGTTCTTCAATACATAAGTAAGAAACGTGTTCTTATCCACCTGTTTTGAATTTACATTTTCTTCAGTTTAGAGGAATTGTCGAAATATTTTAAACTTTTCCTAAGCGAACCCTACTCGTAAGTCCGATGGATTTCCACCGCTGTTCATGTGAGCGGCATAAGCTCAAAACGTCTGAGCCAGCACAGCATTTTTTGTTCCAAAATAGATTTGAAATTTCGCGGCAAAGGTATGTGATGTTCATGAGTTCCGCTGAGCCACTGTGGCGTTTTAGTACAGCAAGTGCACAACAGATGTCACATCGCGCAGGACGGCCTCGGATTCACGCCAATGGTGTGTTGATGCCATTTATGTCTTGACCAATAGGAGACCAAATCCCACAAACATTCCAAAAGTTGACAGAGCAAGTGCAGCATTATGACAAGAAAAGAGAATTCCAGGTTCTTACAAGAAATTGTGGGACATTCGTGAATATATGTGCAGAACAATGTATATTGTGTGACATGTGAATTAAATAGACTCGTCTAAGTTTACGAAAACCTGTCTCAAGAACACCGGCAAGGTAAGTCATAGAAATTCTAGAGATCATCGGATTGGTTCAGAGCTTTGTATTTGTTGTTTTGAAGCAGGAACACAGCAGCCGGGCATTTGCCTGTTGTCATTTAAGCATTCAAAGAAACCCGACTTTGTATGTGCATCTCAGATCTTCTAGAAGAGAGAGGTGCTTTAGAATTCCGTAGTGGAGCATTTTGTTTTTCGTTCGAAATATAATGGTTACATTTATGTGCAGTCGGCAACTTCTTTTTAGAAATTAGAAGGAATACTGCTCTTGAATTTCCTAAAGATTTGTTTAATTTGGAGAGCTAGAATCGTAGATCGAAAGCAGGCATCAGAAAGCACATGTCCTTAGGCGGTGGGGGATAACACGTGCAAATTTGAATCCAGAGCTTGGATTGGTTTTGGCGAACGTCACTTTGCGCATGTTGAGTAATTACTGACGTATGTAAGGAGGTTTCTGCAATGACTGCGTTTTTGTTTATATCCGCCTAGTAAAACCCTGAATCTCTCTTGGAATCGGTGATGAAAAGAGAATAAAAGGTAATCTTGCGCCCTTACGGAGTATTTCCTTCTTGTCGACCTTCAGACCGCTCCCTGCTTATCTTGTTATCATTTCTCCAGCATTCCACCTGGAAAGTAACGTCTCAAAGATAGGAAAGCAACATTGAACTAAGGCTTTCAGCTTCAAAAAGGCAACGCAGTACAATTTTTGTTTTCATATAATTAATGTAGTGAGCGCTGCAAAGAACATCGCGCTTTTGTATTTTATGCATCCAATGATGAATGTGTGCACATTTATATCTCAAGTTATTGAAATAATGATAGTACATCAATGTCGAATTAAATGAATCGATATCAATTAAATATCGCAGTTCCAATATATCGAAATTTGAGAAATCCTCACTTTGGAGACATTCCCTTTCTCGTCTTAAATATTTTCCGTAGAGTTTAAGGTCCTTTAATCGGGTAGCTTATATACGTTTCCATGCGGAATTGAACTCGATTTGAGTACATTCCCATTTCTGCCTTTCCATGTTGAATTCAATCCGAAAATGAGATCGTACAGCATCCATGCAACAAGATTTCGATCCGATCCCACTAATAAGCGGATCGGATCCAGTGATTCAGTTTGATCAGAATCCGCGTTTCCATGCGGTATTCAATCCGGAACGAGAACTCAAATCGATTTGAATTCGCCATGGAAACATGGTACCTAATATTAAAACTTGGTGAAACGAGCAAAATAATGTTCAAGCGGGTCTGTCTGAGGATAACCAAGTAATGTCAGGATTAAGCGACATTAAGGGAAATGTTGACATTGCCAAACTCGCCTAAGTCGATATTAAATAAATGTATAATACAATATGTGGGACTTTCAGGTTACGTCGCGTTAAATCAAGTCACCTTCATTAACACAATGTATTACTTTCACAGTAAGTCGCGTCAAGTCACGTTATGTTATATGAAGTTAACGCTAATGCAGTAACAAGAGTAACTGATAGTTGATTTTGTTTCTTCGTGCTACAGCTTCACGGCGGTAAGCTCCAATTATCAGGCGACATCAAACTTTACGTAACGGGAAGGAAAATATTGACATTGACAGACTTAAGTTACGTCACGTTAAGACAACCCTAAAATAGCTCCATATAACGTGTTAGACTTACATTTTACGCCTCGTTAGGCCATGTTAGTTAAGTTCATCGTAATCCCGGCGTTAGATCTGAAGTTCAGCGCCATTTCTTAACATTACGTTCCATAACGTTAAGGGGCGATTCACAATTAAAATTAAGCATCAACGTTACAACGTTAATTTAGATGTAAACTTATGCGATGTTCTAATTCACATCGACAAATGCAGCTAGTCGCAAGAGTGTTCAACAGCTGAGCTGATATGGACCAAAGATGTTATGTGCATGTATCAAAATGAACAACGATTATGTACCCGGTTAAAGGGCGTTAAAGTAGTATAAAAATGTCATCTACAATCACAGTTTGTTCCGCTGTGATTTTTATAGACATCCCTGTGATTCCTAGAGACGGTAGAATCATCACGTGTTGACAGTCGCTGTTTGACTCGTTCCCTGTGTTTGACTTGAAGTTTACGTTTAATGCTGTATTTTTATGTTTACTGATTCGTTGTGAATGGTTCTAATACAACACATAGCTAGTTCTTAAGTTTACATTGTATTTACGCTTAATTTTCTTGTGAAAAGTTCATCGTAGTGTCGGCTGAATTGAGGAATAATCTCGCTATTTTGCAAAAAAAAAAAAAAAAAAAAAAAAAAAAAAAAAAAAAAAAAAAATCAGCTCGGAGTTGACGTTTACACCTGAATCTTGAGCGGATTTCTTTTAGCATAAAGTATTAAAATGGAATGTAGAATGCAATGCAAATCTAGCAAAAAAATTTAATTTGTGTATATTTCACAATGCACCAAGTCTGTAATCGAATTGAATCCATTTTCAGGATACATCCCTGGTGTAAAATTGAAAAAGAACCTATATCATTTGCATTCCGTCTGTTTCACCGGAGTTTAATATACAAGTTTAGCAACTGATCTGCCATACGTTTATCCACTTAGAGAAATGTAATGTTTCAATTTCAATACGATCCCCATTTAGATGGCAATAAACATATGAAACTCAGTCCGGTTATCATTTCTAACAGGGTTGGATTTGGGATTCAGTTCGAATCCCCGAGTATGTGTATTAAGTCGAATAAAATATCCAATGTTAACGGTGCAATTAAATAGATTTAAATTCCTTTTCTGTCTTCCTACGATCCACTCCTACGTGTAAAAGTGGATACGAACTGATATCGATTGGCATTACGCTCCGCTTCTCGAAACTTTTCATTATATCTTAAACAATAGTTAATAAACGTCGACTATCAAATCATTTCATGATAACACGTAGCGTGATTTTTATGATCTATTGAATGTTTGTGTACAGAAAAATATCAGTGCTTGCTACATTTCAGTACAGTTTAGCATAATCCGCGCATAATTCAAACATTTGGTACGATACTCGCTTCGAATCTCTTCTCTAGCAGATTCGAATTCAGTTTGAATTGAGTCCTCGTTTAAATGTCCTAATGAGTAGCTATGCAAATTGGTAGAAGATCGACCTCAGTGTTTCATGCAAACAATTAATGCCTAAAGATGACTAGTTTGAATATTGGAGTGTGAATTAAGTCTTTTTGGACGATAGCATTAGGTACTTGAATTAGTGACGTATTTTCTTTGGAAAGATTAAGTTATTCCTCTAACCATTGCTAACAGTGATTTTTTATCCAGGGGACCTCAGAACACGTAGTTCCGTTGAAACCTGGATATTGACTTCTGTATTTTATTTATTTTTTATGTGAATCGTATTACTTTCTCCTTACTCTAAGTAGGTAGAGAAAGTAAAAATAGTTCAACATCTTAAATAACTCATTGGATTTTGAGTCTGAAATGTCAGTAACTCATCAATTTGATTCCCTGGAAGTCTGTTTACGCAGTAATTGCTTTTTAAAAAAATCTTATGTGTTCCACTCACATGACTTTATCTACTCTTGTACTAACCATTCTTACAAACTCTTATTCCTGTATATTCTTCGTGTTAGATGAGATAAACATTTGCAGAAATTATCTTATTGCTCATTTCCTTGAAGATGCAAGGGGAATATGGGAATACAGTAGACTTTGAGCTTTGACTTTGACTTTTAAAGCTTTCAAATTCCGTTCTCTTTGCACGGTTAACACATATACGAAAAATGAATTTCGTAAAATGAATAGCGATGTTCTATTTGACAGAACTTCCTCTACTTACTATCCGTAGTAGAGAAATGGAAAAATTTACAGCCGAAAGGGCATTATTTCGCTACGAGTTAGGAAACGATTACTTTTTAGCAGTTGCATAATTTGTTGTTGTTTTTTTCTTCCCACATTATAAAGAATCGATAGGTACATATTCTAATTGGAAGATTTGGTCAGGCATCTGGAGATCGTGTGCTTTTGCGTTTTCTGCGGATTAGAGAAGGGTAGGCGGCGCCATGACCGAATGTTTAAGGCTGGTTCACAACCATCGGTAACGGTAACGATAACCACAACGAGAAGGTTGAAAGACGTATTCAAATGTTCACAACCGAGAAGAAGCTTTCGCGGGAACTGGAAAGAAAACTTGGCCAAATTTTAATTTTCTCATTCCCGTTACCGGGTATGACGTGTTAGATTCATATTGTGTGCACTAGACTTTCCGCTGAAGAAATCACTAAAGGTGGCCGGCACGGCTAAAGCTCTCACCAGTCGCAAGCGGGGCGAAATATCACTGAGTTAGAAGTAAATGAATTTCCAGTGCACAATATCGACCTCCACTTTCTATCGATAAGCTGATCGAGAATAAACCTTCCCGTTCTCGTTGCCGAGCTGTTATGAATCAAAATGTTGAGTGCTGATTCGCCTATTCTCGTTGCCGTTCTGTTTACCCTTAAGGTCAACTCAGGTTGACGCACACTGACCCTTCTGCGAGGGTTGTATTCGTGTTATTAAATGGTCAAACGCACACTGGCTCGACCGATAGCATTTTCCTTCCGGTCGTTCCGAGAAGAATGCCTGACTCACTACCCTAGCAGAAGTTTCAGCTGGTATCGGGTGGCTTCATAAACACTTGTTAAAAATTACGCATGCATTCAGCTCCCTCAACATACTGCTTATCACCAGAGCTAGGATTTGTGTGTAAATACATATTCATTCCCTTTATACACAACTAAAAGTGTCCATGAATTAAAACATTAGCTTTCAATAATACATGTTACTGTTGTAATTTTACATATTTGTGCACAGTGACATTTTTTCACTTATTTTCACCTTATTTATGTAAAATGACATTCTGCGTCTTACTGTAAAAAAGTGTTTTTTTTTTTTTTTCGCAATTGAAATACAGTAAACTCCTAATTATTCTTAAGAGGATTATCCGGTTTGCGAATTACCCGAGCACTTTTGTACAGAAAAAAGGTGCCTATGTACGTACATAATTTTTCGTCCACCTGTTAACTAAGCTTTCCGTGTATTATGGCTGGGAGAAGGAGCTAATATTTCGTTGATAGGTAGTTAAAACAATAACTGTGAAAATTAAAATTGCGAATCTACATAATAATGGAATTTAAGTTAGCTATAATATGGATTGCTAATTTATTAATTAATGTGTCACTCTTCATTTTGCAAAAAAATAGTAAAATAGGAATCTTCAAGTAATATAGTGTTTTATACATCATTTATATAAAAATTAAATTAGATCAATATTACATATTTTTAAACTTTTTATGTAATATTTCACCTAATGTTGTTACATAAATGTGTACCGGATTGTTTGTAAACAAATCTTAAGACCGCTCGGCTCTCACCGAAGTTCGACTCCAGGGGACCGTATGTGAGTTTGTGGTAGACGAAGCGGTGTCTGGGCGAGTTTTCTCCAGTTTCCCCCACAATTCATTCCAACTCCATCGTCACTTTCCATATATTTTGTCCTCATTTCATATCTCCTTCCTGATTAATTCCAGGCTTCTGACTGATCACTCATTTGACTCTCTCTCTATCTCTCCCTCCCTCCCTCCCCCCCTCCCCCTGCCCGAACCAGAGTTTGTGTGCTCCTCCACAGGTATCTGATCCCGGGGTACCGCTTGGGAGGGTAAACAGGGAATAGAAGAAGAGTTTAGAAGTCCATGCGAAAAAGGCTAGCGATATGTATGTGTGTGGATACAGAATTGCCCATATAAAGTGTTACAGGTAAATAAATATCTCTTAAACGAACAGAAAGAACCAAATGACAAGAATTCCAAATCTTATAGAGCAAGGTGCTTCCAAATTATTATAGAAAATATTTTCATGGGGCCCACGGGGCCCAACCACAGAATTTTAAATGAAACCATGGCAATTTTTACTTTCTTTGCTACGTATAGTACGTAGAGGAAGTATTGTATTCCACCCAAAAATCCGGTGTCGAGATTTCACCGGAAATATGTTTTGAGGTCCCCTGAATTCAAATAAAGCATTTTTAGGAAAAGGTCCGCGTGTGTGTCTTGTCTCTGTGAACAGCATAAACTCAGAAACGAAAGGTCGGTTACTAACCAAAGTTGGTATTTTAATATCTTTCAAGGATGCGACACGAAGATTTTGAAGAAAATTCCTCCACCCTAAATTACCCTTTACATGGAAAAAAAAAGAAAGTTCGAATAGGTTTATTTTCACGGAAGTGACTAACGATTTTGGTTAAAATGTCACATGTTTAAGATATTTTTATGACAAATGAAATGTATATTTTAAATTTCAGGTTATAGGTCACATAGTCCTGTTTACTCTTGATGACTTTTGCATAACTGATGTAAGAGATAGACCAAATCTTACTGTACAAAAATGTAGATTTCCTTAAAACACACAATTTATGTCCAAATGATTTTTTTTTTGTGAAGTGAACCATTTCGGAGATATTCCTTGTTATTTGTGTCAGCTTTTTGCAGTACTTACACTTTTCTCAAATGGAAGGTCGTAATTCACTTTTTTATATCTTAGCTGTGCAAAGAGAACGGAATTTCAAAGCCATCATATAGCGACCAGCTTTAAAAGATCTATCACTCAAAGTCTACTGTAGACCATGACAACGCATTTGATTTTCACGTTACTGCTCTAAGGAATTGGCAATTATACATAGTAACATATACATATTTCTTGTTCGCTTAAATTTAGAAGATACATACTAGTTTGTGGAAATATTAGTAAGAAGATTTTTATATCCATGAATAATTAATTGCGATTTATTGAAACGTATCCATTGTGATGGTTTTGAAATGGTGATATTTTCTTTGACAACACTTTTCTAACCTTATTTTTATGAAAGAATAGACGTAATTGTTATCGGCAGGAACACAATAGGGGACTAATTCTTGACCCTACAATCTAATTTGGAAAAAAAAAAATTAGACCAAATTAAAAAGGTTGGTAAGCGAAAAAACTACATTATGAGCATTGCATTCCTTATTTAAGAGACAAATACAAAATTTCAAAATTGGGAAGTGATTGCTATACTTTTTGCTGCTCGTGGAGTGATTACTAAATTTACTGTTAATTTGTTCCGACGCTATGAATTGCAATTAAGTGTTTAGATTTATTTCCCTGCACCTACAAGGAAATATACAGTAAAATAGTTTCTGCAAATGTTTATCTCAACCAATTATTCCCATGTCTTCTTCGTGTTAGTTGAGATAAACATTGAGGTGAAGAAAGAACGTCGCAAAAAACACCAAAGGAAAGAAAATGAGCAGCAACAGTCTTCGGCATAAGAAATTCCCATTCCAGACAGATTATAAGGGATCCTCTGAGACGCGACTACCTGGCTGTATAGAGTGGAAGGAAACTCGCTTCCAAAAAGTGTAGAACTGCTACCAGCTTCGCGCAAACAGCGACCGCTGATTATTGTGTGGGCCAGATGAATGATTTGTGCACGATTTGAGAGTGTCGAAATGTGCTTTCTGTTATTGCAAGGTAGGACAAGAATAGCATCAACATTCTTCAGAGTTACTTCTCGCTAGATGTAAACGGGATGAATGATAGCGCAAATAAAAAGCAGTTTTTGACTAACATTTTCTCTCTAAACACATATAACAAATTGCATTGTTTTTGCAGTTGAATAGCCTAAAAAATCTGATGTGTTGCACTCGCATGACTTTCTCTGTTCTTGTACTAACCATTTTTACCAACTCACATTCTTCCATCTTCTTCGTGTTAGATGAGACAGAATTTTACAGAAATTATCACAATTCTGATTTTCTTGCACGTGCAACGGGAATATGGGAATACAGTACGCCTTGAGCGAAAGTCAAATCTTTTAAAACATTCAAATTCCGTTCTCTTTGCACGGTTAACATATGAAAAAATGAATAGCGATGTTCATTTGACAGCAGTATAAGTTCTTCAAAACTTACACAGATAACGAGGAATATCTCCGAAATGCTTCACTGTACAAAAAATTTATTTAGACATAAATTGTGTGTTTTGGCGAGATCTACATTTTTTTGTATAGTAAGAATTGGTCTATTTCTTACGGTTTACTAGTTATGCAAAACTCATCCAGAATAAATAGGACTTCATGGGCTACAGCCAGAAAATTCAAGACATACATTTCATTTGTCATAAAAATATCTCAAACATACGCCATTTTAATAAAAATCGTTAGGGCCATTTTCAAGAAGATAAAAGGTTTCCATGTAAAGAGTAGTTCAGGGTGGAGCAATTTCCTTCAAACTCTTCGTGTAGTATCCTTGAAAGGCATTAAACTTAAATACCACATTTGGTTTTTAACCGACTTTTCGCTTTTGAGTTATGCTGTCTAATGGACAGACAGACACGCGCGCGCGGACCTTTTTCTAAAAATGCTCTTTTTGGATTCAGGGGAAATCTCGACATCGAATTTTTGGGTGGAATACAATACTTCCTCTACTTACTATACGCAGTAGAGAAAGTAAACATTGTTTTTAACGACGCTGTGAATTGCCAAGATAATATCATCAGGATAATATGCTGTATCCAGAAAAGGCAGCTTCCAAAAAAAGTTGTATAATTACCGAACTGGGTGTTTAAGTTCACCTGAGCGTCATCATTTTCAGAAAATCCTTACCTCTAAGCTATCTTTAAATGGAGTTTTTTCATTTCCTTAAAAATGATGATTAATATAAACATACCTTATGTTTAAAATATTTGCGTGACAATCAATGTGAATTTTCTGTGAAAAGACTGTGAAGCTCTGATTAATTTTTGCACGTGTGTGGCTGGGGAGATGAGGGGAAAGGCGCCTCTTCGTTTAAGTGATAACGTGAGCGAAGCTCTGGACTCCCCTTGCAGGACCATGAGGCTTTGCACACTACGACATTTTGAAGTATGCATACTTGTTCGAAATTTCCTCTGCATATCACACTTACCTCTAACTTAGAAATTTATATATCGATATTTCGTTCCTTTTGGACTCTTTTATATCTTCGTTTTAATTTTGGCTTTTGCCTATTTGTTTGATATATCTACATATCTATACTATTGCTTTTACTAGTATATTTATTTTATATTGAAGTTGACTGCAGGCTTTTGCCATGATCCATATTATATGGAGCTGATGACCAAGTAGTTGAACGCCCTTAAAGCTACCTCAAACCAAATCAAAGCTGTCTCCAATAACCAATACACAAGGAGACTAAGCATATTTTCATATACGTATTAGTGTTAGTGTAAATTGAATAGGTTAAGCATAGTTCTTGCATTTGCACGTTCTGTAATTTAAATGTGTGTATATTTCTGTTGAAATTGTCTCATTACAACGAGAAAAGAAATTTTAATTGTATCTCGCTTGAACGTATAACGCCATCAAAGACAAAATTACTAAAGTACAGTGTCCAGCTATTTTTCTTTGTAACTTTATTTTCTTCTAACTGGATGCGCAAGTATACTGTTTCCTTTTCGTCATTAACACAGTCTACAGTATTTTGTGATACTACAATTCAAGAGTTTTCCTCCCGTGTCCCTAACACACAATTTTCTGTTTTTCTTCACTTTCTTTGTCTCTTAAACAGCTGACTGATGACATGGTTGCTCAGCACTCATTAACTGCTTCGCTATCTTCCTTTCGACATGACGGTTGTCTCACGACGACCAAACACATGCAGTTGCCTCACACACACACACACACACACACACACACACACACACACACACACACACACACACACACACACACGCACACACACACAAACTGAAAACTTACTGACTCCAAATTCTACTTGTCTCGCCTCCTAACATAGCGAGGATGACGTAACACGGACTTTTCTCGAACTTCACCTTTCCTAGAACTCCTGCAAATACGCCGGCCTCCGGACACTTCGCGTATAATCTCGAAAACGCTTTTGTTTCTGCCGCTCTAATTGCTGTCACGTGCTTGCTCGCGTGAGTGGCGTGGGGCAGCTTGACCTTGAGCGCCTTTGATACACACCTCGCCTGGTATGTGTTGTGCGCCGCGGCCGGCATCACAATATTAACGTCCTCCAACGTGATGTATCGGACGATGAATGAATGAAATAGTGCTCAGATGAGCCCGAGACCTGTAGTTTAAAGTTACCTGACATTCGTCTTCTCAGGATAAGGAAAAACCTCGATGAAAAACCTTGTCCGGATAATTCGCCCTAAGGGAGAAACGAAATCTGGACCTCTTGGATGTGAGGCAGACACGCTACCACTACACCACAATGGCAGGGCAGCATCAACACGTGTAAATCGCTTCTTGGTAGGGCATAGGAGAGAGATCTTCGAAAACTGGAACCACCTTTTTACATAAGGAACATTTTGGTTGCAGAATAAACTAATATAAATTACATAGGTAATTTCAACTTGGCAGTTTAATTGGCTTTTTGAAAGGTTCATCCATTAAGCAGGTGAGCACAACAGGGCGATAACTAGCAATTCTAGACGGCAGATGTTGTTCAACCACATTTCAAACAAAAAGCTTACTATTGCTGCTTGATCCACAATTTGCACCAGTTACGTTGGCAGATATTCACTGACCGATGGCATGTGAAGGCAGATAGTTGTGTCAAGTATGTCGTTCTCTGAGAGCTTTATGTTCCTGAATCAAAATGGTAGGTATTCACTACACAGTTACATCTGTCCGGTCTCTTCACCTTGACAAGTCCGGTAGTTAACAGAAACAAGAACAAAAGAAGAGCATCCTGAAGAATTGTTTGCAGTCATACACACATATACAGGCACGCACTTGTTTGTGTAGAACAAAGCATGAAAGAAGGCGTTTTTTTTTAGTGATTTAGGCAGTAAATTCGCATCTACAAGTATTCGTCTGCAGACTTGAGGTCTGCTACAGCGGCGCGCTGTTTACACACACTGATCTTGCATTGTGTGTTTTGAATGACCTTGTTGATAACAGTACGAGTACTTGCAACTATCGTGCTGTATTGATATTCTAGCTAGTTCTTCGGATATGGAACTTGAATTGAAGATAATTTTACTGTTAAGGTATAACAATAACTATAATAATAATAATAATAATAATAATAATAATAATAATAATAATAATAATAATAATAATAATAATAATAATAATAATAATAATAATAATAATAATAATGTGACAAAATGACAAATTGTAGTAGTTACTTTTCTATCACTTTATTGTCTTCTAAAGTTCTAACGCAAATACACAGTTTTCTTCTCGTCGTTAAGTCTTCAGTTTTTCGTGTTATCACAGCTCACAAATTTTACTTGTAACCTTGACTCAGTCCTTTCATTATCTTTCTTCACCGTCTCTGTCTCTCATACGATAATTGGTCGCACTGACACACTGACCGACTTATCATCGTAACTCCAACTTTCTCACTCATGTTTCCTGGCCTCCTTATGTAGTGGGGATGACGTCACAGGGACCTTTAGCGAATTCCTTCAAACACACCGGCGGTGTTGCAGCTGGATCTTTCTCGAAGGCTCCGAAAAAATCCCTTTTGTGTACTTGCTTTGATTAAGTCATGTACACACAGACGCGCGAGACAGCCTGATCTCGAGCGCCTTTGTCCGCTCGCCGGCCCGGCATGTGAAATAGCTTAGCTCCATCCGTCCTTTGTTGTGTGTCGAGCCCGGCGTAACAACAACAATGATGATGATGATAATAATGATGATAATAATAATAATGATAATGATGATGATGATGATAATGTCCAGGAGCGCAAACTGCAAACCCAGCCACTACCTTTCTTCTCTTCCTGCTTTCCTCAAACTTTACACTCATTAAATGTTCCACCCAGTTTCTTTTCGTCGTCCTGGTCAGTTTCCTTAGCATGCTTCCTTCGTCCTTCCTTTATAACAGGTTCACTGCGAATTTCATCTGTCCATTTCACATGTTTATTCTTCTGAGTATCAACATATAAAATTCTTCCATTCGGTGTTCCTCACTAAATTGCAACGTCAAAGCCTTCGCACAATGCCGAATCCTGCACGTAGCACTTCAACAATTCCTTTCTTTCTTTTTCTTTCTTTCTTTCTTTCTTTCTTTCTTTCTTTCTTTCTTTCTTTCTTTCTTTCTTTCTTTCTTTCTTTCTTTCTTTCTTTCTTTCTTTCTTTCTTCTTTCTTTTCTTTCTTTCTTTCTTTCTTTCTTTCTTTCTTTTCTTTCTTTCTTTCTTTCTTTCTTTCTTTCTTTCTTTCTTTCTTTCTTTCTTTCTTTCTTTCTTTCTTTCTTTCTTTTCTTTCTTTCTTTCTTTCTTTCTTTCTTTCTTTCTTTCTTTCTTTCTTTCTTTCTTTCTTTCTTTCTTTCTTTCTTTCTTTCTTTCTTTCTTTCTTTCTTTCTTTCTTTCTTTCTTTCTTTCTTTCTTTCTTTCTTTCTTTCTTTCTTTCTTTCTTTCTTTCTTTCTTTCTTTCTTTCTTTCTTTCTTTCTTTCTTTCTTTCTTTCTTTCTTTCTTTCTTTCTTTCTTTCTTTCTTTCTTTCTTTCTTTCTTTCTTTCTTTCTTTCTTTCTTTCTTTCTTTCTTCAAATGTCCAAAGAAGTTGTTTCGTTAAGTTTTCTTTCTATTCTCTGTTCTTGACAACAGCTTATGTTACTGCGCCACTGTCTAATCTAATAATAATGATAATGATGATAATAATTGTTTATTATTCCGGTTTTCACACAATGTAATACACATTTTTACGGGCACCTAATAATTCACAAAACAAATTAACAAATCCTATGTAAAACATGTTTCCATTCTTGTCTATTCAACCATACGCCCTCTTCAATTTCCCACTCCCTCTTTGTTTCATCAATGCCTTGGATCCCTGTGTTCGGGGTCTTCCCTTCCTCATCCTTCCTGGTGGAATCCAACCCATGGTCTTTTTTGGTAGTATTTTATCTTCCATTCTTCTGGTGTGTCCATACCAGTCCGGCTGTAAAGTATTGGGTTTTTTAACAATTTCTTTTTTTTCCCAATGAGTTGGCCCGTCGCATCAACCCCCAACCTGGAGGACCAGGAGTGTGATTTCGGAGTCCTCTTCGGAGTCCTAGATGAGTTGTCGACCAAGACCACCGAGCCTCATCTACTCGTTGTGGAATGTCCTTTGCTTCCCCTCACCTCTTGCCTACCAGTAGTAAAAAATGACTCACTTAGTAGACCGTCTGGATCATCGAGTACTGAGCCCCTCCAAGGCGACATTCCCACGGAGGGAATAATAATAATATAATAATAATAAAGTAATTAATAATAATAATAATAATAATAATAATAATAATAATAATAATAATAATAATAATAATAATAATAATAATAATAATAATAAACTAATAATAGGATTTTCTATAGCAATAAGCACTGCAGCTTTCCTCAAACAAGCACAACACTCCAAAATGTTATTGTAATCCGATGGGACTTTATTTGGATTTTATTTGTTTTTCTCTATTGTGTTCTAAGGCTAAGCAATGCACCTGCTTCTAGTCTTTCAGCTCTCTACACATTGGCATCCCCCAATTCAATTTTCTCCTGGTCCTCGTTTCTTTTCCCTTCAGGTTCCTATCACGCCGGTTTCTTTAAAATAAATTGTTGCACTAGTGGATGTGTTTCGTGTAGCTTTTAGTTCCAACTGTCTAATCTAAAGCTTGCTTCCATATCTCGTACTGTAATATTCAATCAACTGATTTATGTTATTTCGCATGTACTCAGTTATTGTCGCTGTGATTCTTAATGTTGTATCTATAACTCCTGAGGATTTTTTTTCGCGTGCACTTGCTGGAAGAAATTCCCTTGTGGAAGGATGATCTTAAGAGTTTTCTCTGGGAGAGTGCAGACAACATGAAGCTCAAATGCGCGGCAAGCCAAAGCCAAAGTAAATCCTGATCGTGCTGAGCGGTACAATGAAATGCAAGGCTCAACACAGTGGTCAGTTAGTGCGTTCTTATAATAATTATCATCAAATAATTGTAATTTTTCTGATGTTAGTGTGCAACTATGAAAGTCACTTGCTATTAATACTGACAAATTGATGAAACTCCTTTCACCCGTGAACAATATTCAACCTAAAAGTTCAGTGTCACGCTTTGGAAGCTGCGGATTTGAACGGAAGAAAGGAAAAGCAGCTTTAGAGATAATGTCTACTTCCATTTTTCGTGAAAGGTTTGTGTAGAGATGGTAGAAGATTAGCGTTTCTCAGTAAGTACCTAGATCCGGGCATTGTCGTAGCCTGCGCATCATCATCCTTCATTTGTCTGTGCTAATGGCTTTCTGCCTCCATTTTATGGGATGAGACAGCAGGGCGCGCACAAAAAAATTCAGGGAACGGCTTAAAAACGACTTCTCTCTCACAGGTAGAAGCTTTTAGCTCGTTTCGAAAACTGGTAAAAAGAGAAGCAGTAATGATGCTGCGAAAAAACAGTAATTTTCGGTGTCAGTATAATCGGTGATTTGTGCATTTGCAATTATCTTAAGCATTAGCAGTAGATATTCGTGAGAAAGTGATCACACTCGTCGCAACTGGAGATTGTTTTAAAGACTGCCAGCCTCAAGACTAATGATACTTGTAGACGTTTAATTGGTCGCTTTTACGGTTAGGAATGACTGCAGTTATCTGTTTATTATATATCCACTTAAGGTCTGTAACTAAGCTATTGAATGTGAACAAATACATGCAGCAGTGGCTGCCATATGGGGTATTCTTCTTTCTTCTTTCCCTGATTACCCTCCCCTTGTGTAGGACTTACACCCCTTAGGACTTACAAGCCAGTGCCTACGGTCAGACGCCTGTCGGGGAACACAGGGACCTCTGGACCAGAGGAGCAATGGAGCAATTAGTGGAATTAATGGCGGGGGAAACCGGAGAACCCGGAGAAAACCCGTTTCGTCCACCACGAATACCACATAGGGACCGCCTAGGTGGTAGGCGAGCGGTCCAGACTCAGGGAAGAGTGAGGAATAATCTTGGCTGGAGAAAACTTCCTACCCACTGCCGGGAATCGAACCCGAGACCCTCTGCACAGCAAACAAGTGCTCTACCAACTGCGCTACGGGGCCAGCCCTGAGGTATACTATTATATAGTGCTATACTATTTTCATCTTATGATACATACCTAGTTAAGGAGATAACGGGCCTGACATTTCGTCATCTTGGTGAAGACTGTTTCACCTTTGTGCCTAGCGATAGTCCCTAGTACATCTAGAGTTGTGCTCGGTAGTTTTGGTACAGTACCCATGGCTAACGAGATAGACAGGCTACGGCGCGAACTGCAGTGACGTAATGCTCCTAGTCCAGTCATGGCTCAATGAAGTAAAACCACTATCGCCTAATACATCCATATTCTAGGCAACCAAACAAATTACTCGTCGAATTCATACAAAAGATACAGTTTTATTTTAAGATATACAATGTTAGCCATGTATCGGACTACCTTTACTACGTAGCTCCGATTCGCGCCGTAGCCTGTCTTTCTCGTTAACCACGACAGTATATAAATGACGTAGTAAATTTTAGGATTACCGGTAGTATTGGTAGGGAAAGTAACAATACAAAATACAACGAATTAAGAAATTTAATGAAAAATTCAAACATAATTATCACCAAGAACTGTGATCATGAGTTTGGTCATTGTGATCAAAATAACAAATAACATTACTCGTGAACACATCACTGTCTTCGATCTCAACTGTATTTTACTTAGAGGAGATTCCAAATGTTTTTGAAGATACTAATGTACTGTAGATTAAGCGCCCCTTTATATAACTCTCTTAGTTTCGAGAACGTTCAAGGTTCAACTCTTCCATTTTCTAAAGGAATCTAGTAAAACATGATTAATAAACGTAAGTGAAGCGACGTTTGATGGGTATGCAACACACCTAACATACACGTTCTTAACTGACCAATTCTACCAGGAAAACTACCGTAGTCTACACTTATGATATAATATATAGTCTACAGTAGCTTACGGTAGTTTTACAATCTAGGTACACAATTTCCCCAACTTCTAATGCACTCTATATAGCATTCAGAGTAGAGAAAGTAGCAGAAATGACCAAGCAGAGCAGAAAAATCAGGTAGATGCTGAAGGAAGTGTGATAACATAAGACAATTCGATCCTGACATCACGTGAATGTTTAAATATGCGTTTTTTTATTGTTCATTTATAAACCCACTGTAGGGTTTCTTTACTTTGGTTTTATCAGCTTTTGTTATCAATCACACTCACATTCATACTTCCAGACTTTTTGGGGCAGGGAATAATTCGTGTTAAAGAAAAATTCCCCGCCCCAGTTGTGAATCTAACCCGGGACCTCTAGGTTGAGAAGCCAGAGCGCTGACCACTCGACCGTAGTGGCAATACCTGTATACACTTACTGGCTTTTGTTTTTTTGGACACTTTCTTGAAGTAAATGCTCCCTTCTGGTTATGCAAAGAGAACGGAATTCAAGTGCCTTTAAGATGTATCACATAAGCCTACTGTTAGGGTTGCCACCTTTGCAAAAGTGAAATAAGCACATCTCACCAAAATAAGGGCCATAATCAGAAATGTTAAAGAATTGTTAATAATGTGTGAGAAAACATAAAGGTTAGATATTCAACCGCAGAATTCATTAATAAGAACTATGTATAAAAATCGTTATCTTCTTCGTGGTTTAGGCCTACTGGCCTGTTCCTGCCTCAGATTCGAATTGCTCTTTCCACCTCTTCGTTGGTCCTCTTGGAGATCTTTTTCTGTCGGTCTGCACTTAGAGCTGTTTTGGTAATCGGTGGGAGTAATTCGTTTGGTGTAAGAAAATAATAATAGAAACAACCTTAAAATGTCTGTTTTCCTCCCCAACTTTGACAACCATCAACTTGTTTTGCAATTTTCGAATCGTCAGATATATCAGCCTTAACTTAGCTTACATTAAGTTTGACAGTATGAAACACAAGAGCTAACTCTGCGGCAGAAATAAGATTACTTCAAGGCGATTTAGTTGCTGAGAAAAATTTCTTTAAACTGAAGTTGTGAACGCATGTTAAGTTTGTGTCCTTCACTCCTAGCATGTTGCTTCAAATCTGATCCACTCCATGGGAGACGGATAAACCTATGTAGCACACGGTGCATGTGGCTTTTAAATTATTGCCATGCATCGATGCCTCCCAAGATATGTGATAACAAGTCATTCGTTTGCTCTTCCTCACCTTAGATGAAACCAAAGCCCTTTTATTTTCGTCCGAATCACACATTTTAAGCATACCTTGTACCATGCCTTGCTGTTTTGTCCACAAACACTGCAAAGGAGGTAATTTTCTTTTGTTCCAGATGTTTGGATGTTCAACTATAGAGTTCGCAATAGTATTAAACGAAATGTTGTGGTTTGCCGGATGATAAAACCAACTTTTGTTATGCTAGACCATGCCATAATATAACTTCAACTTATTTTATTAAAGAAAGCATTTGCCTGGTGCCGGTACAGAGGGGCCCGGCTTACAGGCCAAAATTAACATTAATTATAATTTTACAATAATTGTGGATTCGGGTTTGCTTTATCTTTTAAAAAACCCATACAGTGGGCAGCCTTAGCCCACCGAGAACAGTTTTTGGGCGTATTCTCAGTTTTTTTTGTCAGTTTTATATATATATATATATATTTTTTTTTTTTTTAATTTATATACACGGATATATACACACACTCACTCCTGGGCATACCACACATATGTCCCATCACACGCACACACACACACACACACACACACACACACACACACACACACACACACACACTCGTATATACATATTTACACACACTGCACTATATACACTTTACTATGTACAGTTTTTTCCGCAGTTTTCCTGGGCGGACCAGGTTGCAGCTCCTGACTGGTTCCCTGGGATGCAGGCCTCTGAGGTAACGTGTGTGCGGCCTAGGGCCCTTCTTTGCGCGGACGCACACCAGTCGGTGAGCCGAACGACGTCTAAAACATCTTAATTCTAGTGTGTTTCCGATGCTTCGGCTCACCTTTGCCAATATTGGCAATCACGTAATTGTCATGGTTTCTGATGCGCGCCCACGCGACAGTGGCTGTTTTCGCTATTGCCTCGGGAATGGTTAGGATCTGGGTTTCCTGGTGAAGGGTTCGGTTAGTGGTTAGGATGGGAGCAGAGAGGATTTTCCGGAGGGAGAGGTTTTGGAGGGTTTGGAGTTGTTTGAGGGCAGTTTTGGAGGCATTAGCCCAGGCCACACATGCATACAGGACCACCGAGAGAATAAATGACCTATATAGTATAAGTTTTGACTTTAGTCGCAACTGTTTACTACGGAAGATGGGGGCGCACAACTTTAGCCGCTGTCTGCCTTTATTGGCGCTATTTTTTATGTGGGTGGACCAACACATTGTGCGGTCCAAGGTGACACCTAAGTATTTAACTTGCTGACGGCAGTGGCCATAATATAGCGCTTATGCACCACTGTAATGGACCTCGTATATCCATCTCTTCATAACCATACTGCTGTCCACCAATCAAAGGTGCACCCGTTCGTAACGTTACTACTATCCACCAATCAAAAGATCCACATGTAGCAATCAATACTTCGCCGTCTGCGCACATTCTCACGAGTTGGAAGTGATACTATCGATTCCCGTATGTGAAATAAAGCTACTCTATTTGGTAATTAGTATTAATATTGTAAACAACATTCTAATAAATGCAATTTGGATTCTTGTTTTTGACGCCACTTTATTAAAGGTTGTAGTATATATATATATATATATATATATATATATATATATATATATATATATATATATATATATATATATATACTCTATCATTGTGCCAAGGCCAACATTGCACTATCGAATAACAAATACAGATTAAAATGTCGGATACCAGTGACAATAACATGTAGCGTAGAATATTAAAAACTTTTTATAAGTGTTTTAAACTTAGACACATGGTCGTATGAAACTTGAGTGCATAATATATTAATGTTCATAAATCTTGTTTACCTCATTTTATCGGACAAAGATAAATAAAACGGGACACAGTTGCTGCCCTAAAATACGGACAGAAAAAAAAATCTGATGTATTGCACTCACATGACTTTCTCTACTCTTGTACTAACCATTTTTACAATCTCATTCCTCTATCTTCTTCGTGTAAGTTGAGATAAACATTTGTACAAATTATCTTATTGCTTATTTCCTTGTAGGTTCAAGGGGAATATTGGAATACAGTAGGCTTTGTGCGGTAGTAAAATCTTTTAAAGCTTTGAGATTCCGATCTCTTTGCTCCATTAGACGAATAACGATGCTCCATTAGACGAAAGTAGGTTTTCCAAAATTCAACATAACAAGGAATATCTCCGAAATGGTTTACTGTACAAAGAAATTTATTTGGACATAAATTGTGTGTTTTAGCAAAATCTACATTTTTGTATAGTAAGATTTGGTCTATCTCTTAGGTTTACCAGTTATGCAAAAGTTATCCAGAGTGAACAGGACTACATGGGCTATAACCAGAAAATTCAAAATATACATTTCATTTGTCATAAAATATCTTAAACATGTGACATTTTAATAAAACATCGTTAGAGCCATTTTGGAGGAAATAAGTTTCGAAAATTTTTCCGTGTAAAGGGTAGTTTAGGGTGGAGGAATTTTCTTCAAAATCTTCGTGTCGCATCCTTGAAAGATATTAAATAAAATACCAATTTTCGTTTTTAACCGACTTTTGGTTTTTGAGTTATGCTGTTCACAGACACACACACGCGCGCGCGCGAACAAACACACACGTACCTTTTTCAAAAAAAAAAAAAAAAAAAAAAAAAAAAAACTTATTTTGGATTAAGGGGACCTCAAAACATACAATCTCGACATCGAATTTTTGGGTGGAATACAATACTTCCTCTACTTAATATATGTAGTGGAGAAAGTAAAAGAGCGGAACGGTTGGCACCCCTTCCTTCTGTATTTCCCTATTTCTATAAAGAAATACTTAAGTAATAAGGTCATTTCTATAAAGTTCTACCTCGATTAACATGAAGTAGATGGAAGAATAAGCGTTTGTGAGAATAGTTTATACAAGAGTGAGTAAAGAAAGTCATGTGAATACGACACATCGCACCACCCCCCCCCCCCCCCATTACTTTTCTGGGAGGTTTTCCAATTACTGCTTTAGGAGCTACATTTAGGATCTAGATTTGATTTAAGTAGCAGCTTTCTATATCTGCGTTTATGGACATGGTTCAAGTTGTGATAACTTTCAGCTAAGCTCCTAGAAACAAAATATATCTCATTCTTTCGTTGGTAAACGTGGTTTTCCTTTTGTAGGGGCGAGGGATGAGTGAGTAGATATTAAGTTGTTTTTCGCGATTAAGGCTCGCGAACGTGCCGAATGGTGTACTCGGCTTTATTTTAGTGAGAATGAATTATAATCCTTGTCAGTTTTATCCAGGAGGCGTCTTAACATCCTATTTTTCAAAGTGCGAGGCAAGTTCCCCGCAGAAATTCCATTGCTGCTTGCCAAATGTTGTTTTGCCTTGGTAGAAAAACTAAAAGAGAAACAAGTTTGGAGTGGTTCGATTCCAGTGGAATTACGTACTCGTACTTGACACAGCTTAATCTGTGCCGGCATCTGAGCAAGCAAAGAGCAGAGCTCTTTGTAAACTCGCTCTACAATTAGTAGAAGCAAATTCATATGCCCAGAGAGCAGATCAAACGATTCCAGTTAAACTAGAGGTCACCATTAACAGATCCTTGCCCTGTTTTGCTATAAGTCATCTGCAGTACCATCGGAGTACGTTTAGGGAATTTTGAGGTCCCCCTAAGGCTGTTGGGGTCACTACATAGTAATTTCATAACTTTCCACAAATTATTTTTTCATTAAATAAGATCTTGATTTTAAATATTGAATATGATAGAATGAGGTGGCGACTCGCATACTCGGGTTAAAACAGCCAAGATCGACCAAGGGATTTTTTTTTCGCGGTTTTCCTCGGTCACTAGGGATAATTTAATCCGAGAGTTTTCCTATCATCCCTTTCATCACGACATTTTATTACCTTCTTCGCCGCCATACCAGGCACTGGGTTGATCATCCATCCTGGGTTTGGTATGATTGCTCCTCGACAGGCTACTGACCCGAGACATTGGTTTGCAAGTTCCTGAGGTATAAGTCCTACAAAAGTAGGATAATCCGTTGAAGAAGAATTTACTCTAAAGAAGGTGTTTACAACTATTATCTATAATCTCGGAGTGTTCCAAAATTTCATATTTCATCTGCGCACAAACGCTTTTTGAAGTGTTATTTTATATATGGGAAAGGTAGTGCTTTTGTAGGAAGTTGGCAACATTGATTGCGGCTGCAGAACGCAGCGGCTGGGTGATAAGGGTACCCTGCTTATGGGGGAGACGCCCTGGGGGAGGGGATGAAACAGTCAGGCATTTAGCTTTTTAAATATTTAATCTTTCACAACTTTGTATAACAAGAATTCCTTTGCAATTAGCAACAATGATGTAAAGGACGTGTCATAATACTCTAAATTATGACAGAATTTACCAAATACTTGCGCGAATCTTTCATCAAATTCCGGATAATCCAAGCACAAAATCCATAATTTAAAAAAGCAATAAAATGCTTGTTTGTAGTGTAGATAAAGCATTCTTATTATAAAACTGACGAACTCATTATTGAAACTACACACACTTGTTCTGTACTAATTTATGAGCGAAAATCACAAATTACTGTAGAATAACCTCTAACAATAGTGAAACAAACTGAACTACTACCTGGCAAAGCGACTAGGCTGCAATCGTTTGTCCGGACCTGTTTACTAAATGTTTTTCGTGCTCAGTGGTCCTCAAACGTGTAATTCCGGTGAAATATATTTGGCATTTTTAGTTGAATGTCATATTCCCTCTACTTGCTATAGGCAGGTGAAATAAAAAGTAAAGGAGGTAATTACTTGGTGGGGCTATAATAGGCGAAGAAATATAAGATCAGAAATATTCCAGGATTCATGATGAATATTTTCATAAAATGTCACGCACTATAAAACCAGGAATTAATAGATAAATGGGAAGACCAGACATGTGGGTGGTTAAATAGATGTATCTGTAGTTCTACCAATATATTATTGGAAGTATCTTTAACCTAAACGTTCTTATAAACACCTCGCAGACAAAATTTAAATGGATAAAAACATAAATATTATGATAGCATAGATAGTGGTAACGAGCGTTATCGTTTAGGAAGAATTCTTCTTTGTTCTTTTTTGTGTCGCTTTTGATTCCCCTTTCTTAATTTTTTACCTTGTGTATAAAAACTCTAGTCCTTGATAGCAGGTCTAGAAACAATGGCATATAATTATAGCATAGGCTAGCAATCTAAGCTACGTCTGCACGAAGGGAAGCACAAAGGAGGGCTACTAAGATTAATTCGCTAGAGAGGCGCTGAATTTATCACCTTCGGACCTGAGTGGGTGACCCAGTATTAGTATTAGTAACATAGAGAGCAAAAAAATTTAAATTGTGTTTCTTAAATTAGAATTGCGCCTCGTCAATGTATTCAAACAAGAGCACTACTCAAATAGCAAGAGAGGCTGCTGCACATTAATTAAAAACATTGGTTGTGTTTTCTTTTGTGTTTCAACATTAAAGGTATCAGGAATGAACCAACAGTGACATAAATGAGTCCAGAGACGTTAACTAACCTGATTTTCCTTGAAAAATGACAAAGTTCTTAAAATCGAACGAATGTTTTCTAGTTAAGGGGCATGTATACAAATTGTGTTAAAAATGAATTTTTTTTCCAACTTTAATCAATCCATGAGGGTTGTCAATAAATTATAACGTTATTAAAATTTCGCTGCTGCTGCTTTCTTAATAATGAATATATAGCTTCTTAGTGTGTAATAAAGAAATACAAATTTTTGATGTGAAAAAAGCAGGCATTAATTTAGTACAATAACTAGAACTCTGATTAAAAGTAATTTGTTTTAAGTATTAACAAACAGGTGTGATGCTCGATCGCCAGTTCGCCACTAATATGATATTGTTAGTGGGGCAACCATGTTTAACAGTTGTTGGCAATTTTTTTCCCATAGGTACTGTTTGTATTATTCTTATTATCGTTCTTAAATGACGCACTCACACACTTCTATCACAATATACTATCAATTGCTTCATAAAACGTGTCGTAGGTCAATTAATCGTTGATCCACTTCTTTTAATTAACCTCTTCACCGAGGAACGGTTCTTTTCACCAGATGGGAATTTTAAATAAGTTGTTACAGTACACAATTATTAAATTCTTGATCGATTGCCACATGCACGTCATATTTAGGACTCCCAACGTTTGGAATTAAAGAGTGATTTAAGGGCGTTCAACTTTGGCAGACACAAAACTTAATGGCGGGTGGCAGGAGGAACTGGTCAGCACAACATCCAATCAGAGGCTTGCCAGGCCTTGTGGTGTATAGTTAAACACGCTGTAAATCCGGCGATGTAAATATCATTTGCACTCACAAAATCTATTTGCGCATCAGTAAAGAAAATAATTTGATCCTGGAAGTGGTCAGCTGTCAGCTGCCATTAAATTTTGCGTCTACCATGGTAGACCATCAGCGGCCTGTAAAACGAACCATGAAAAAATCTAATATAAATGAAGCAAGCTCCTTATACAGAACGAATCACAAAAGCCGCGAATAAAGATGAATGCAAAGTAAAAATCTTATCAAAACTCACAAATATAGATCAATATATAGAACTAATCATGGCAAAAGCGAGAAATAAAGATGAGTTTACAAAAAGGCCCCAAAAGGTCTGAAATCTTGAATCTATAATACTAAATACTTAGTTGAAAATTTACTTTTGATACAAATTTAGATACTGGCGACCACTTGGTTATCGTCTGCCAGGACCTCTGCGAGACTGACCGGCAGTTGCAGACTCCCGAGGATATGACAAACACACTAACAACACATGACAGACCGACAGAACTTTGTTACACAGCGGACAAAGAGGAGCAGGGGTTAGTAGGGCCACAATTTTTAGTGTCGTGTGGTGTTCAGGAGTGTCAGTTATGCCGTGAGTGTGTTCGCCCAGACCGAGAGGCGAGCCATCAGCACTGGACGAAACATCCCCATACACACGACAAGATGACTAAGAATTGTGGCTTACTTATTAAGTTATTAGGTTACCGAGCGTAGAATTTCTGTGGCCAATACGCAACCAGCCAACACTATCTCCTCGCGATGAGATACACGAGAGGAGGTTGCCCAGTTTATTGCAATTTCCATCATTGCTCTAGGATTATTCCTACACACAACAGTACCACCCTCCGCAAAAGCTTAGTCTTCCGAAGTAACATGGGATATTTTTTGTTGGGATGTAAGAGCTCCAGCACTAGTTTCGTGCGTTTCTCCATGAAAATAAAAAACAACCCACTTAACATTTTTTTTCATTGAATGTACATATATAAAGACATTTTCACAGAGGGGACATATAGTACTGTATAACATTTTTCGCGTCACATTCGAACTAGTAATTGAACTATGTGATCTGGACAAAGCTGAGTCTGCTACTGATTTTCAAAGCACATCCTTCATATTAAAAGGATTTCCTTCACTATTTATACGGTTATCTAATCTTCAAGTAGCAAGAGCTTCTGCTTCTATTTCCTGTTACGTCACCCTGAGCACAACCTTTTGCTCAACTTTTATTTATAAACACCGGAGGATTTCTTTCTAAATGATGAAGTAAAAGGATATGCTCTGCTTTATTCATATGGCTCATTTTAACATTGGATCCTATGGTGCCGCCACCATTTCATTTCCCGGAAGCCAACGTGACCAGGAATCCATGCAAAAACCATGTTAACGCTAGAAGCGATTAAAACATGGAGGGTATCCTGGATGCGCTGTGCAGTAGAATAGTAACTGTACAGCTCTTCTTAGGAGGGCGTATAATAAAGATTTGATTGACGTACACTCACGACATCAAATATTTATTGTTGAACTTCAAATGAACATAAAAGGATAATTGTACCCGTAAGCAAATTGCGGCATTTTAAGTACTACAATAGAAGTGTATGGTACATAGTAAAACAGATTACATTATGGTGTATGTGTGTGTGTGCTATAATTATGGCACGGTCGCGGCGGTCGTATACTTAGAGTGCGCCTTGCAATTGTTGGGATACAAACGTTGGCAAAATGAATGCGATATACATACGTAGTTACTACAATGTAACGACTAATTATATTTTACTTCAAGAAGTGAATTACTAATAAACAGTGGCGTAGCTTAACAGACTCGGGTATGTAGCCCAATGAATATTGTAAAATTCCTTAAAATATGACGCAGCCTAAACAGAATTGCCCTTCAAGTTTTCATCTTTTATCACTGAAAGAAATGTTCGATTCTACTGAAAGCATGATTCAAAAGATAATCTGCGTCTCTGTCAGAACTAACTTCATCTATAAATCAAATAAACTTCTCAACATTTCATCATTTGTGTAATGTTCTTTACTATTAGTCAGGAGTTTCGTTTAATATTAATAAAACGAAGAAAGAATTAGAAATTTCTTTGTTAAGTCCATATCTCATGACGGCACTCTCATTTGAAATTAAGTCACTCTGAATATCAGGTGAAGTTGCACGAAAATCAGTAGATTTTTTCAAGTGCTCTTTTAGAGAGGCGTCATATATTGCTAATTCATGTAAATAGTCCATATAATTGCCTCTGAAGATCCTTCATTCTCATTGTGACTACAGAAATGAAGTGCCTGTTTTCCTAGAAAACAATACAGCCCGTACCAAATGAAAAAGTGAAGTTCTGTTATTGTTCACTTCATTGTTATGCTGTTCAACTGACAGCTTATATTGATTATTCAATGAACATTCTATTCTTGGAGCTATCCGAAAAAACTTTGCTTGTTCTTTTGCATATTATACCATTACAGGAGTAGGTGTTTTTTTGTTTTCTCTCTTTCTTTTTGCTGTCTTATAAATGTTATTTAATCCTCATAACCGCTGGAAATCCAAACTCACTTTTCTTTCAAAAGAAACATCAGCGAAACATTTTTTTAAAGTATTACGAGACAGCCAAGACTCACTTTCATAAATTTTGATACTAAAATGCCTTCCACATTTTTTAATGCTCGTCGTAACACTGATTTAATTTATATATTGTTTTTTAGAGAAATTGTAATGTTTGGAAGCTTCTTACGTTGAGTTTGTCGATCACGCAACGGAAACGAAGCTTTGTTTACTGCTGTAGCTCTGGTCTCTCGGATGTACAGTACTTGTGTGCATACCTTCGTTCCAGAATCCGCGCGAATCTTAACCTAATACATTTGCTTTAATACAAGTAAGCAAGTGTCCAAATCGTGCTCGAATGTTCACAACTGAAGAGCACATATACAAGAAACAAAACAAATCGCGAATTACTCTCTATTCTTGACTATGATTTTCAACATGAAATGTATAATAACACATTGCATCCATGAATCGAGTGCTTACTATGAATCTAGATAGTTTGCAGAACATGCCCATATAAGGTTTTTGTGTGTTTGCGACAGTTAAAAGTTAAACCCGTGACACTACAGTCCATATAGGACTAGGGCCTGCCAACCTGACTGCCGGCCTCACGCCCACATACGCAAGGTAGAGGTGGGCGATCATCCAACCGATACGGGGAGGAGATGTGGTCAGCATCTCGACACCCCCAGCCGGCATGACCAGGGCCACTTACCTATCACAAGCGCCTCAATTTCCTCACGATACTGAATGGGCACCGGTCCTATACCCGGGACTTAAAATCCGCACCCCCAGGAGTGGGATCGAACCCAGACCGCATCCCGTGACAGGAAACCAAGGCCCACTACGCCACTGTTTGCGACAATTAGTGCCTTTAAATGGAGTTTTAAATGTGGCGGCCAGGCTGTTACTCCCTTTTCACACTGCAAAGATTCCTCGAATTGCTATTATTGGTTAAAATGTCTTAATCGTTCACCAGCTATGTTGAGTAACATGTTTGTAAAGCGACCACGAAATTTGAAATGTGTCCATGGGCGTCGCGAAGAGGGGAGGGGGGCAATGGGAGACCGTGCCCCCCCCCCTTGAAAATTAATGAATTTAATGTGCAGTTTATTAATGACTATTAAACTACTGTTTTAATTTTGATGTAAAGAAAAATATTATTTAGCACAAATTAATACAGTGATCCCCAACAAATACTAAAACTTTTGACAATAGACTAATGAATTAATACTGTTTGATTGCTAACTTTCAATATGCTCCCTCCTGAAAAAAAGTCTGCCGACGCCCATGAATGTATCACTTGAACTGTTTAGGAGAAAAATGCACCTAAAGAAAATGTATTTCAAATCTTGAAAATGTTTTGTTTATTGGAATATCAATAGAGGAAAAATTAACTTAGGATTAGATTGTGATTTCTGAATCTTAAGAAGCTATAAGTTTGATTATGATACATACATATATTGTATAGGTTTCAAGAAACACTTACATTACATTACATAATCTTATACCGAAACGATATTGTTGGTTGGTTTTTATTGATCTCGTGTTTGGAAGTCCGTTATGGATGAAAGGTATGTAACAATGAGGAGGCTTACCCCCCGCGTGTTTTGGAATCGTTGTTCTGTTGCTAGGGCTAAGCCGACCTCCACCTGATACCGTCTGCATTCCGACGGACGGTCGGAGGGAGAGCTGACGGTGTAGGAAAAACGTGTTGTTGGCTGCTGCATGATGAGGTAAAAAGCAACATCGCTCTTCTCTCTTCTTCTTTTTTTCCCTCAAGTCATCAAGCACCGGCAGAGAAAGGCATGGCGCTGGGCGGCATTGCCACCGCCATTTTATTAAGTTATTATCCAATAAATGCCCTGTTGGCGTTTCTACAAAAACAGGTGCGTTTCCTCGGGAGCTATTTGAAACGCCTCCATCCCCTTAAAAGCTGCGTTTTCTCTGGCAAGAGGCGATCTCATTAGTCCAAAGCTGGGGTAATAAATACCCAAAGAAAAATTTTGATGCAGAGCTATAAAGCATTGTTCTTTAAGGTATAGAAGAAATGGATTGTTGCTATCAAGTTATAAAACGTTTTAAGTGTTAGTGTTTGGCACATTATTTTCTTCTTCTAAGCACTATAGCTCTACTACATATAGTAAGCAGGGGCAGTATTGTATTCGATGCAAAAATTCGATGTCGAGATTTCACGGAAATATATGTTTTGAGGCTCCCTGAATAAAATATGTATTTTTTTTTTTAAAAAAAAAGTCCGTGCGTGCGTGTGTTGTGTTCTCTCTCTCTCTCTCTCTCTCTCTCTCTCTCTCTCTCTCTCTGTGTGTGTGTGTGTGTGTGTGTGTGTGTGTGTGTGTGTGTGTGTGTGTGAATAGCATAACTCAAAAACGAAAAGTCGGTTAAAAACTAAAGTTGGTATTTAAGTTTAATATCCGTTAAGTTAAGTTTAATATCCTAACTACCCCTTACATAGAAGATTTTGATTTTCTCAAAAATGGCTCTAACGATTTTGATTAAAATATTAAGATATTTGTATAGCAAATGAAACGAACATTTTGAATTTTCTGGCTATAACCCATGTAGTCCTGTTTATTCTTGATGACTTTTGCATTACTGGTAAATCATAGGAAATAGACCAAATCATACTGTACAAAAAACGTAGGTCTCGTTAAAACACACAGTTTATGTCCAAATACAATTTTTTGTGCAGTGAACCATTTCTGAGATATTCCTTGTTATTTGTCAGAATTTTGCAATACTAGTAGACGTTCTCAAATGGGAGGTCGTTATTCACTTTTTATCTCTTGATCATGCAAAGAGAACGGAATTTAAAAGTCATCGTATAGCGACCACTCTTAAAACATTTGGCTACTGCATTTCCCTTGCACCTACATGAAAATTAGCAATAAGGTAATTTGTACAAATGTTTATCTCGATTTACATGAAGTAGATAGAGGAATAAGTGTTTGTAAGAATAGTTTGTGCAAGAATAGAGAAAGTCATGTGAGTGCAAGGCATTTGTTATTGTTACTATTAGTTGAAACGTTGACTTTCTGAAGGTTTTTTTCTACCACATCAAAATGTCTCGAGTGCATACTACCCAATTTATTATTTTACTTGCTTTTATGTTTTCTGCATCCATCGATTTTTTTAATTTTTGTGACCGTCTAATTTTCTTGAAAGTATTGGCATTGATCTTTCTAAGGTACCATCAATTTGCTGGTACCCTGGTTTCATTGGTCATGACACAGTCTTGTTACCTTTAATACAATTTCAGCTGACTATCTTAAGTATTAAAGTTTTAATTTAATAAATAGTTGGTTTATAAAATGTTTTGGCCATTTCGATATAGTAGGGATAATCAAGCATGGCGCTTCTATTATGCAATGCCATAAATTTTAAATCACAGATGCTGCAGTGCCATATCGTAATATTTTCGAAAATGTATTTTTTAGCATATTCTGATCGATCGGACGTCATCAAGCTTTCCTAACCTTCAATGAGAATACACTATAGAGAACAATATTTTCTAAAGTTTTCGGTCAGTTTGGGCGAAAATTTAATCCTAAGTTAGCCTATGTGTATACACTTGATGCATGTTAATTTCATTTCGATATTTGTTTTACCCAGGGTTTAAGCTGGAAAATAAAATGTCGCACAATGCGCAAATTAAAATTAACATTTGTGCAAAACATTATACGTTTGTGTAAAACTCTGCCAGTAGAACATTTTATAAATTGTGCTTTTAATGAGAGTTTTAAAACTGAAATGTATATTGAACTTAAGTCAACACGAATCTGCTAAATGAAATATTATTTTTAAAGTAACTTTTTCACATAACAATATACACATTCCATCTCATATCTACTCTGCTTCCTTAAAACAAATTTACCCATCACTTCTTAAAAAGCACACACATATTTGACAAGAATGAGTGAACCACGCAGACCAGATCAGAAACGAGCTCCACTAGCTGGAAGGGAAAGCTGTATATCTTTTGTTTCTGTGGATACTGTTACGCTTGTTGAAAGGTTGTGTTTATGGCCTCTAATATTTGTTTCCCTGGCAAATTATCGCATTTTTGCGAATGCTGTTTCGAAATTCGTCGCATTCCTCGACCTGTAGTAAGCAAAAGGCGACAAAAGCTACTGTAATTTAAACTTTTGTTTTACCCTTCGGGTTATTAGGTTTCAAAACTGGATGTTATTGTTCTCTCGCACTTCAACGAACGTTTAAACTAGGTATTCTTAGGTATGACTTATGTAACAATAAAACACAAAGTTGTCACATTTTTTAAAGTTAAAAAGTAAGTATTATTGCAAATATATATTTTTACAGCTCAGTTTTACCTTAAAAAGTCAAGTCAAAAAACTCTTCTCAACACAAAAAATTGTACGACAGTTGTAAATTTTGACTTCCGGAATTGCATAAACTTGTCAGAAGAAGTGGCACATTTTTGACGAACTTAGTGCCGAGGATTTTATAAAAAGAAACTGAACTCCAGATTGTTACCTTGTTGCATATATGTACAAGTAAATATCCACAATATCAAAAGGGAAAATGAATTTTGTAACTGTGGTATTTTTGATGCGCAATCCTAATGTCCATTATCCTGAAATATTCACCTAATTTGCATGTCCTTAAACTCAGTGTTTCTGTAGGAAATTTCGGAAATTAGAGAAGTTCAATATAGGCGAAGCTACGGGCTCTCAGTGTAAAGATGTACCAAGTAAGGAGGTTCTGCGCATGTGATGATTACTAATTCATCCTTAGAATACTTTGAGGATTTTGAAATATACGAGTATGTCGAAAGTTTTGTTTTCATTCTAGTATTAGCTTTCTACAAGCAATTCAAACGGCAGAAATCTTTCTAGAGTATACATTTATTTCTTGTATTTGTGTAAGGTATATTTTCTTTCGGAGGTTTTAGCATTTTAGAGTGTTTTACTTTTTTAACGTTTTAACAGATCATGCTTTTACTAAATTTCATTTAATTGTTTTGCATTTTAGCTATTTAAACTTTCACTTTTTAGCTTTTTAAGGGTCAGTTGAGTTTCCCTTTTGAACTTCCAGCCCTAATGACCTAGTTATCGACGGGCCTTAAACACCACTCACTCACTCACTCACTCAGTCACTCACTCACTCACTCACTCACTCACTCACTCACTCACTCACTCACTCACTCTTCCAGCACTTGTTTGCGTACAGACTTGAACTTCTAACTCCAATAGTAATCTCATTCTCTGTTTAGATGCATTGTATTTGCTCAGCGGAATGTTTTCCTTTAGTCTTTCGCAATATTGATCACCGATAATATATTTTGTTGATTTACGGCTGCAAACTGGGTCTAAAGTGCCCCATACACACTCAGATTTATCTATGAAAGATAAGTTGAAAATATGCAATTGCTAACACATGTTGAATACACGCTCAGCCATTGTTTTCGTGATCCAATCAGGTATCATCTTAGTTCAAGGTTTGTAATTTTGTGTTATAAAACCAATGAAAAAACATTTGAAAGAACTTACTCAAATCTATTTTCATTAATTTCTCCAAGAAAGCCCTCGTAAAGGAACGAGTTCGAACTGCCTATTGCCAGAATATTTTTAAGGAACGCAAATGTGCTCTAGGATCACTAACCTGTGCCACGGTTGCAAACAAATCACATTCGTAATTATCTTTTTATTTCTGCTAGAATTTTGATAACGAGATTTCACAGGAAATGCGCCTTTTGAGAGTCTCTGAACTCATCCTCTCCCCCCCCCCCCCAAAAAAAAAAAATGGAAAAAGAGGTGTGTGAACAACATAACTCGAACTAAAAGTGATTTAAATATCAAACTTGATGTTCAAGTTCAGTATCTTCTGGGATATAAAATATCACACCAGAAAAACATGGACATGGAAGGAAAACTAAATAAATTCAGGATTACTTTATTCATGACGCTATGCACAGCAATTTTCAACCAGTGTTGGAAGCTTTCCAATTTCTTGTTGGGGATAATACGAGTATTCGGTTACTACAGGGTTGTTAGGTAAACCACCATAACTCGATCTTTAATGTAAACCACTAACCGAAAGTCGGACCGCGAATTATAAGTCGATCAAACTCTCTGCTGATGCCATGATTGGCAATTGTTTTAAAAGATTGCTGGGTTGTAGTTATTTCCTTCTTTAGTTAGTGGATCAATGAACTATTGACGTCTGTAAACTGTAGGTCGCTGTAAGTACATTATGTGATCCGTTAACTACTCCCTTCTTTAACAGCAAACGCAGCATGCCCATGCAGTCGGCATGTGTGCGTAGGTATACATAATTATCTTGTCAGACGCACCGTGCAACTGACGTCACACGTCCAGGATTGTACTTATGATTTTGTGGATAAAGTCGTTTTATAATTTGTGCAAGCCAAAATGGATAACAAAGGGAATAGAAGCAACGTTTGCTCTAAAAGGAACAAAATATTCTCAGTATCAATTTCAGAAAAAAATAATAGTCTAAAATGAAGTCACGGATGCAGTTACAAACAAATTGAAGTAAGAAATTGGCAACGTGCAACTATGGGATGATATTGTATGCGCCAAAAATACTGTTTCGTCAGAAATACTCTGAAAATCATTGGGGCCTCGCAGCCCCTCCCCCTTTTAAGCTATCTCAGTTATATATCTTTATTTCATGCATATATCTACATCTAGAACTACGTATATTACTGTAACTACATATCCTGAGAGAGAATTATTGTTAATTACGTGTATTACTAAATGGTGTGCAATTAAGAAGTGCAATATAATGCTACATGTGAATTTAGCACATACGCAATCTTAACCCAGCTATATCCCCAAATTCGCGTCACAGACTGTTTGGACTTTGATAGAAATGTAACCTGTCGTGTTTCTGAACGTTTCACTGTCCGTCAGGCTTTGACTTTTCGTGTGACTGCAACATATCGTACCTATAACAGTTAGGGAATTACTAATATAGAAATCTTGCTTCACAGTTTGTAAAGAATAGCCTTGAGGCATATTTATGTATTGTACCCTCATTTGTGCAATTCTACACACGTATATACCTCAACATGAATATGATTATCACCAGGGAGCGGGGTTTTAGTAAGTAAACATAGGAATGAGATTAACAGCATGGAGTATAGAGCCGGCAGGTAGCATGAAGGCTGTACTGCCTTCCACTCTACTTGTTTACAAGAGCACTGCAAGGTCAACGGCGCTTCCGCTTCCCGTTGTACGTGCACGGTTAACTTGATGGATTTCGTACTAAAACCCCGCTCCCTGATTATCACATTCTGAAAAGCTCCTGTTACGTAATAACGAAGGGTAATGAACAGCTGATTTTGTGCCGGCATGGCCATACTTCGTGCAGTCAGTAGCCCCACCATGTGCAAGACATCCATGAGTTTGTTTGGAGAACCTAATCTAATTTTAAATTCTATGGTTGCATATTTCTAAAAAGGATTAGACCTCTTTCTAAAAATCATCTGTCTCGGTAGAAATTCAGTCTGACCTAATATAGCCTCTTCATCAGACGAAGATTCTATAATGAAGAACAGTATAGAAATACAACACTTTCTGGGATAAAACTATAATTATGTGCACACATCAATCGTTGAAGCGAAAGTCTGATATGGTATTTGTGTGAGAGTCTTAACGAAGTTTTATTCCTCGCGGCTTAGCATGTCGGAGAGCTATAAGATTCTATTAATATTATCACAGGGGTAGTACGGATATATATATTGTTGAAAGAACCAATATTACTTTCAAGAATGTGTTAAACAGTTTATTAGAACTCAAAAATCGTCAGTCTCATGAATCACTTTTACAAATTTCTCGCTAAACTTGGTGGACTTCGACGCTAATGTACAAAATGGCTAGGGACAGCCAACAATTATTGTGAAAAGTCAATATTCCTTTCGAAAGTAACTTCAGTTAATTTCCCTGGCGATGCAGTTCCTTTTATGAGGATCGCATCAAATGCACAATTATTTGTTTGGTTTTTTCCCCCCCTTTTACTTTATGATATACTCTGCGTCATCACACTTCTTCGTTGTATCACAATGAACAAAAGAAGTCTGCCTACGCTGCTTATATTCCAACAGTTATTTCAGGGGGCTTTCTGTTGCCTCTATATTTGCATTTGGAATTATTTCAGAGGGCTTACACAAAATACTGTCTCAAAATTAAGAGGATATCATAAGATGAAAGCAACAATGGTAGCAGTGTTCTATTTATCCTGTTTATAGTCTGAGATTCGACCTATAGTTTAAAGGATCCATTAACTATCCAATAGCGTTTTATATCGTCTTGCAACTCATTTCAGAGGCAAACGAACACTTTAGCGCTAACCAAACCTATAAATGCGTAGCATGAGGTTTACAAACTGAATACGAACATTCTTTTAAATGCTGCAAATGTTTTCAAACATTTTTGAAGACTGCTTTTGGTTTATAGAATCCTTAGGCTAAATGCATCAACATGGATTGTTCAAACCGTGGCTTGCTCAAAAATTTCGTGACAGTACTACTAAGCGTTTATTAAAATGTACGCACCATAAAAGAAAAAGAAAATATATATTGTGTAACAAAATCGTGTTTTATTTTTATTCTAGCAAGAACAGCACTAAATGTATTATTAAAGTTTGATGTACATTTTGAAAGAGCGTACAGTTTGGTAGGTTGTTTTTGATCTCTTTTTCCTCCCACTCTCTCTCTCTCTCCCTCTCTCTATGTCAAATTTTCTATACAAATTATAAATGCACAGAATATGTAGAATATAATATATAACGAATACGATAAAGAACATGGTTACATGTGACTTTTAAAACAAACTCAAACCACGCATTTGATGTAGACAATAAGCAAATAATACTTCACCAGATACATTTTCTACTTTCTCTACTAAGTATATTAAGTAGGGTAAGCTAAAAAATTCGACATTGATATTTCACGGGAAATTGTGTTTTGAAGGGCCCCTCCGAAAAAAGGCATTTTTAAAAAAATGTCAGCGTGTGTCTGTGGTCCTGATAGTCGGTTAAAAACCAAACTTGATATTTGAGTTCAACATTTTCCAAGGACACGACACGAAGATAAAAAAAAAAAAAAAAAAAAAAAAAAAAAAAATCCCTCTCCTTAAACTACCCTTCACATGGGAAAATGTTTTATTTCCTTACGTCATACGTCGCTAGCTCCATGTAGCAGCAGAATCCGAAGCTTTCTCTGTTTTCCATCTCTTTTTCTCGGTGAAAATTGCGTGTTAATGTAATGCTTCAAATACAGTAATAAAACTGCTATTTTAATTTTTGTACCACGTACCAATAGTAGGCAGATAAAATATTTTATACCAAAAATATCGGTATAGATATTTCACCAGAAATACATATTCTTTGGTTGGCTAACGTAAAAAAAAGTATCATGAAATGTAAATAAAACTCTCCACATATGTGTTTATAAACATGCAGCAGACACAAAATTTAATGGCGAGTGGCAGGAGCTGGTCAACACAACATCCAATCACATGCTTGTCACGCCTTGCGGTGTTGTAAAGTTAAACACGCCCACAAAGTTTATTTGTGCCACAAGAAAGAGAATAATCTGATAATGAAGTGGTCAGCTATCAACCGTCGTTAAATTTTATGCCTGCCATAGTTGTGCACTTTTTTTTTTTCACAAAATTCAGTAAATTAGATATTTTGAGTTTCTCACTTCTGACCATTATAACCTCAACCTTTTTGAGAAAGTATTAAAGCGCTGTGTAGGATATTCTTTAAGTGAAACCTAAAGTATATTATATATACCGAGTTTCTCAATAATACACTCGCACGTTTTGAGGTTTAATGTAACTAAAACATACACAGGAATGAAGTATAAATAAATGCTATTTTTTACTTATTTATCTAAACTCAGAAATTATCTAAAAAAACATTAATTACTGTTTCGTTAGTTTGTGAATGGATGTTGATCCCTATATTATTTAGGAAAAAAAGCTGTTCAATTTCACTATTTTTACTTTCTCTACTATGTATAGTACAAGTAGGGGTAGTATTGTATTCCATCGAAAATTTCGATGTCGAGATTTCACGGAAATATAGGTTTTGAGGCCCCTGAATCCAAAAAAAAAAAAGGCATTTTTAAAAAAAGGTCCTCGCGTGCGCGCGCTTGTGTATCTGTCGGTTAGTCTGTGAACAGCATAACTCAAAAACTAAAAGTCGGTTAAAACCCTAAGTTGTTAGTTAAGTTTAATATCGTTCCACGATGTGACATGAAGACTTTGAAGAAAATTCCTCCACCCTAAACTGCCCTTTGCAGGGAAAATTTTTCGATAATTTTGATTTTCTCAAAAATGACTCTAGCGATTTGCATTAAAGTGCCCTATGTTCAAAATATTTTTATAGCAAATGAAATATATATTTTGAATTTGCTGGTATAGCCTCTGTAGTTCTGTTTACTCTTGATAACTTTTGCATAACTGGTAAACCGTAAAGAGATAGACCAAATCTTAGTTACAAAAATGTAGATCTCGTTAAAATACATAATTTATATCCAAAGGCATTTATCCTGGAATGTACCATTTTGGAGATACTCGTTGTTTGTGTGAGTTTCTCAGTAATTTAACTTTTCTCAAAGGAAGGTCGTTGTTTACTTTTTTTATCTCTGCTGTGCATTTATCTCGACTAACATGAAGATAGAAGAATAAGAGTTTATAGAAATGGTTGGTACAATAGTAGAGAAAATTATGTGAGAGAAAAACATAAGATTTTTGCTTATATTATTAGTTGCTATTTTGTGTGCGCCCAGAAATGGCCTACTTTTATTTGCTTCGATTTATTACTTTCAAAATAATTTATTTACCTACGTTTAACTTTCAGTTAAGAGAAGGAACTCGTCTTTAGTAGGACGTTTGAGTATAGGAATTCAAATACTTTGATTAATGACTTTGGCACTTAGAGCTTTTCTAATTTTAAGTCTTCAGTTGCAGTTAGATAATTAAGAGGTTGATTGCAGTTTCTACGCTTGCTGCAGTTGAATAGACAACCACAGCACGTGTATTGTTAGGTGCATGCTGCTGTGATCACTGGACCATAGCCGATAGGTCGATTTCTGTCAAAGGCGTTTAATATCGCTGGAACCAGGTCAGAGTTCTCGCGAGCGGACCTTGAAAACAGACGCACCTGCTTTGGAATGAACCCCCAGGCGGCAAAAAAGCATCCAGAGGCATGCATGCACCACCAGCATCCCACACAATTAAGACTCAAGAAATATGGACCAGATCGCCGGACACGAATCTCGTTTTAGAGGCGCTCCAGCATTTCCACAGATGTTGCCATAGCAATCGATATATCAGGACTGGCCGACCGACCGACCGACCGGCAGAGCAGCATTTCTTTGTTGTTACCACATAACTGTGTTGCCTGCCCCTAGCTACTGCCTCTATTTGCAGTGATTGGGATCGAGGAGAAGTCCCAGCCATTTATTCATTAATCACCTGTCAGGTGGAGAGATACAGCCAATTACATGGCAGGACCCGGGCCCCAGTTGCGGCACTCAAGAGGCTAGGTGAGAAGAGGGGCACCATTACCAACATTGCCATTTTAGCAAGGGCCAACGTTTCGGCAAATGAGCGTCATGGAATCCATACGAAGGTTTCATAAGCCCACCGAACCTTGTAGTACTAGTGAGGCTGATATGTAGATTAAACTGACAAAAATATAGATGAATATACAGAGCCTTCGTTTGGAAGCGTGGCCGGCCTAACGGGAATTTGCTTGGCGCCGGGAAGCACGTTGTTTACCGGCGGAGTTAGATATTCGTAACCCCTTAAATTCAGTCACATAAATTTCTTATGCAGATTATAACTACAATGACCACTTGTTAAATATATTATGTTGGAAATTATGTTCTTGTGCTGCCACACATATCTTGCACGCTGTATAGTAATCCGAAGGGCCCAAGTTCTAATTTTGATTGATGCGAGTTGTCTTTTAAGGTTTCCTCTGGTGTTAACCCCTATCCACTTGCACCAGGGTCATTTACTGCACTTATCCCCAAAAAGCCAGCTTATTTTCAGGATTTTCAAAAAATAATTACTTTAAATGTATTTTATGGATTTTACTTCGATACCTCACTTGGAAGCTATAGTCGTACTAGTAAGCATAAACTTTCGCTCAAAATACGATTTCGAACTTCTAGGTATTCACATTATTTATGTACTAAACATTCCTGCAAATTCATTATCTTCCATTTCATCTTCCTAGGTATACCACTAGAATCACCGCATTTAAAATCATATAAATCATTAGCCATTTCAACTAATTCCTCATCGATGTCATTTCGACTGACACTCGTAAATCAATATGGTTTAATTAATCGTTTCTGTAGATCTAAAATGGTACATACAACAACTGTTGTTTGAATATTGTTTAACGCCTGCTCTTACTTCATGACACTGGTGATATATGATCTGAAATAATTTGGGAAGAAAATGTTTCAGGCCAAAGTTTAGAGTATCTTCCCGGCATTTGTCAGTAATGAGGAGTGGAGAAACCCCAAAAAAAGCATCAGGGAGGATGGGCCCAAGCAGGTTCTGAATGTGAATCTACGTTCACGAGTGAGTGACTTGACAACCTCGGCTACCTTGTCGATAAACTAATGTGAAGTTCCAGAGCAAAAATAAGTCTTCCGTGTTTCCTGTAGTTATCACAGAGATTCGGATAATTGAGTGATACTTTCTTCTACTGCTCATCATTTATTCTTGCTGGGGCGGTGCCGTGGTCGAGTGGTTAGACCATCCGCTTTTCCGGGTTTGACCCCCGGGGACCGCATAAGAGATTTATTTTGGGCGAAGCGGGTTGTCCGGTTTCCCTAGCCATTCATTCCACTAACTACTCCATAATCACCTTTCCTTTCATCCATTACACCGATATTTCATATCACATACTTCACCCTCATACCAGTTATTGGATTGATCCTCAATCCTGGGCGTTCTCTAAGATCCAGAAGTCCACTGATCCTCGGCAGGCATGTGACCCTAGGTGCCCAATTGTAAGACTGAAATTGAGTGTTTATTTATGGGCATTATTTAACTGCTATAGTTGTCAGTGTCCCATTCTATACTGGGCGTGAATTACTGCTTAATTTTGCTCAGAGACATTTTTATCAGCCATGAGGTTCTCTTACATGACGTATATTTACTGGCTTTACTTCCCTTTTGAAGCAGCCATGCTACCAATTTTTAGGCCCAAAAAATTGCATCGCCCAGCGCCGGATTTGAATCCGCGACCTCGGGAACCAGAGGCTAGTATGTTACCCCTAGATCACGGAGGACGTTCTTGTAAGTCCTAGGGTTGAAAGTCCTCCATACAAGAGGGACATGGGAGAAGAAGGCTTCCTTTGGTCACGTGGAAAGCATTATAACCTAAAACAGGCCTGGTGAAGTAGGAACTTCCTCGGGATTAGTTATTTCCGCACCTGGTTACTCACCTTATCTGCAATCCTCGAAGGAGAAGTTCTCTGGTGGGTTTGTTGTTCGGCTGGGCTCCAATCCACTGCTGTAATCTTCTTAATCTGCCCGCTAGGTATATTTTAGATGCAATAAGACTTTTCTCCTCCGTAAAGGAGTCGGTCCAGGGTGTGGTAAAGCGTTGGATAAGAGTTAAAACACTGTACTGTACATTTTCCAAATGAAGACACTGTATTTATTTGCACTCCTGATAGTTCACAACACTATGACCTTTTTGTTCTTGAGAAACATTGGCACGATTCTAATCCTCAATGATTTCCTATTCGCTGAATTTTCCACGTCCATACGTCATCTTTCCGCCGCGCATCTGAAATCTTACACCATATTGGTTCTTTTAAAGATTCCCCACCTTTGCCTCTTCCAGATATATTTTAATAAACAGATTACAAGAAAAACAAAATAGACACATGAATAACTGAATAATTCCAATCGAAATCAACAAAGGTCCAATCTATCACCTATCACAAGTGTAGCCGTTAGAGTCGCTTCTCGTGCGCGGGAAATAATGAACTCTCAGTTTCTTAACTTTGAGTTAAGATTAAAATAAAAACATTTTCATATAAACATACATTGGATACTATATTAATCTTTCATATAAGGTATATAACCATGCTGGTCAACAGGGATTATAGCTTCACTGGCCAACGGTACTCACTGAGCGCAGCCTGTTCATGGCCTGTTTGTTTAGCAGGTAAAAAGAATGAAGGTCGCTCAAGATATCCCGCGAATCGCCTACGCCTGACCTAAACCTTTCTCTGAAAATATTCTACAAAACCATTTTTACAGTAAAAGTGTCCCTCTAGTGATTCCTGTGATTAAAGTTTTTAGACATTCGATGCTTGGTTTTACATTTTTTGTAGATATTAACCAGGTTTGAACTGAATGGTATTTGGTTTAAGGGACACTGGGAGTGAAATTTTGGTCAAAATTGTCAAAAAGTCGAAAATTGTTTTTTTACCTTAAAGTGTTCCTGGAACACCTGTGCATTTGGATCAGCTAACATTTTTCACATCCCCCACTCCATGTGGTCATTACGGCCCTTTCAAATAGTGCTCTTCCCTTAACGTACACAGGATGTTCCTATATAAAAGCCTGTTTTTCTCAAAACTACATTTCTGCACATTCCAAAAGAAGGTCGCGCCTGAGTTTTGCTTCAAATTCAATCAAAATTTCCAAAAGTATTCATAAATAGCAGCTAAACAAAACTATGATTCAATATTGATGTTATCATTAACATGAATTCCAAAAGCATTTTTTTTGTATGAAAAAAATCAATAATTTTTAAGATTAAATTTTCTTTATTAAAAAAATATGTACAGCATAATCAGCAAACGTATTTGAAATATCTCTTCATACAATTGTTACCCATGTTTTAGAGTATCAGTTCTGCTAATATAAATGAATTTTGAAAAGTCAATAGACGCGAGCTCTATTTTGAAAATGTGCCTATTAAATTCATAAAATAATTTATATATCATAAACGAATTATCCAATTTTAATGAAATTTGGTGTACCTTCTATTCTCATATAAGTACAAACACAGTAAAAATTTCAGAAAAATCTATCAAGAACTGTGGAACTTTCAAATTTCACTCCCAGTGTCCCTTTAAGGTAACCAGCGCCCTAATTTGTCCGAGATGTAGCGGTTTTGTTGAAGCAGATGTTGGCAACGCCGAAGCTGGAAGGAGTGCCTCTTACGCCGCCTCCTCCTCCGCCTCCTCCTCGTTGAACTACAAGTGTTCTCCGTGTTGGATGAGGGGTCTAGTTACTCCGGGAGCCTACGGGCAACTTTTCAATCATCATCACCAGCACCACCATCATCGCCGAGGTTCCTTTGAGGCCGCCGGCCAGATTCGCTGCGCGTTAAACCAAACACCGCCATTGATTAAAGAGCTTATGTGGCTAGCAAGTCGAAAGATTCTTGGGCGTCAGTTTGGTGGTCGTTCCGCTGTACACATTTTGTTAGACTTAACCATCACGGACACCACTGTTAACGAGAAGTTATTTAAGGAACCACTACGCAACACAAGAAAACTAACACGACCCTAACATTCCTTGCATCGTAAAAACCCTGCTTATCAAGTGGTTTCAGGACTTACGAAAAAAATGTGATGTGTTGCACTCACATGACTTTCTCTACTCTTAAACAAATTATTCTTACAAACACTTATTCCTCAATCTACTTCATATCAATCGAGGTAAACATTTGTACAAATTATCTTATTGCTAATTTACTTGTAGGTGCAAAGAGAATACAGTAGGCTTTAAGCGATAATCAAATGTTTTAAGAGTGGTCGCTATATGACGACTTTGAAATTCCATGTAAAGAGTAGTTTAGATTGGAGGGATTTTCTTAAAAATCTCGTGTCTTATCCTTGAGACAGGCAGGCGCGCACGCACGCACACAGCGACCCGAGTTCGATCCCAGGCAACCGCATGTGAGTTTCGTGATGGACGAAGCGGCGCTGGGGCGGGTTTCCTCCGGGTTCTCCGGTTTCCCCCGCCATCATAGTCCATCGGTGCTCCATCTATATTCCATGTATTATCAGTATCATCGTCTGCGGTGCTGTAGTAGTAAAAGCGGACGTTAAACACTACAAAAAAACCGCGCACACATACACACATACATATAAACGCTGACCTTTTTCTAATTGTTTTTTTTTTTTATCCGTGGGCCTCAAAACACATTTTCTGTGAAATCTCGACATCGAAATTTAAGGTCGAAAACAATACTTTCCCTATATACTATACGTAGTGGAGAAATTAAAAGTATGATTTGTTACATTCACATTACTTTCTGTACTCCCACGTCTACAAACTTTATTCCAAAAGCAGTGGGGAAGAGGATGATATGAAATGCAGGCGAAACGGATTATTGGAAGGGTGATAATGGAGCAATTGGTGGAATGAATGGCGGGGGGAACCGGAGAACCCGGAGAAAACCCGCCCAGACTCCGCTTCGTCCACCACAAATACCACATGCGGGTCCCGCCTAGGTGGTTGGCGAGTACTCTAACCACTCAGCCTCACATTCAAGAGGTACCAATATACCGAGTCACTTTTATACCTGCAACGAAATATAAAATGTGGAATGACTGTTTACTTCAATTAACAAGGAATAAATATGAGAATAAGCATTTGTAAGCTTAGTTTTTTTTTTTTTTTTTTTTTCCTCGGAACCTGCATCTTGGAACCTATACTAATGCAGCAGCTCGATTTTGGTTGGAAATTTTATTCACCTAATGTTGCCAACTCATTAACAGTTAGAGGGTGCGTTCAGCTCCTTTGCAGGCAAAATTAAAATTCCTTTCATCCTTGCAGACTCATAAAAACTTGCAATAGTTGGTTCCCACGATCACTTCAGCTATAATTAGCGATTTTAGCAGCTGTAAAGAAAATAATATGTAAGCACAAAAAAGTTCACGAGAAAAGCGAATACAAAAACGGCCCAAGATGTTTGAAACTCCTGGGCTTGGATGTGAAGAGGAAGGAATGCGTGTGTCTTAATTCGCGTGGGTTGGCTGTGAAAGATTCGCATGAATAACACCATTAGCGTTCCGGATTAAAAGCTTATATACCTGTTACTGTTTGTTGCCTGAACACGGCTCTATCTGGCAACATGGGAGTTTTCAGGAATGTTGGCCACTTTCAGCAGCCAGCCATTGTTGCGTTAGCATGATAATGTATGTTCCTGCACCTTACCTTGCCAGTTTTAGGTACGTTCATCACTTAATATTAGAGGGACCCGCACTTTATCACCACCTCCAAACAGTTGCCAACATTATCAGGTGGAATTGGACGATTTTACGACAACAGCTTGTAATGGTAAACATGTCGGCATGAAAACATCAATCAGGGTGAAAATATGCTACCTGTATAGAAATAGAATATAAGAAGGTATTTCTGACATTGTTGATTGCATTTCAGAGAAAATGTTAGTCAAACAGTATAATTTATAACTGAATGGCATAAATTGGTGCCTAGGTTCGTACATTCTCAAGGTTACCTCACAACTTTAGTTTACGATAAAGCTCACGTTATCAGTTTTCGTGATATTCTGCCCTTAATACATTACATTTTATAGTGCAATTTTCCTTTCATTTTTACTTTCTCTACTTTGTAAAGTAGAGGAAGTATTGCACTCCATCCAAAAATTTGATGTCTAGATTTCACCGAAAATATGTTTTGAGGCACCTTGAATTAAAAAAAAAAAAAAAAAAAAAAAAAAAAAAAAAAAAAGCATTTTTAGAAAAAGGTGTGTCTGTCGTCTTGACTGTCTGTCTCTGTGTCTCTGTGGGCATCATAACTCTAAAACGAAAAGTCATTTAAAAACCAAAGTTGGTATTTCAGTTTAACGTCTTTTAAGGATGCGACACGAAGATTTTGAAGATATTTTCTTCATCCTAAAGTACCCTTTACATGGAAAAATTTCCGAAAATGTTGATTTTCTCCAAAATGGCTCTAACGATTTTGATTAAAATGACATATGTTGAACATATTTTTATGACAGATGAAATGTATATCTTGAATTTTCTGGCTATAGCCCATGTAGTCCTATTTACTTTGGATGACTTTTGCATAACTGGTAAACGTAAGAGATAGACCAACTCTTACTATACAAAAATGTAGATCTTGCTGAAGCACAAATTTATGTTCATCTTTTTAAGTGAACCATTTCAGAGATATTCCTCGTTATTTGTGCGAGTTTTGGAAAACAAGCCTTCAAGTGGAACATCGGTATTCTTTTCTTTTTTTCTATGTTAGCCGTGCAAAGAGAACGGAATCTCAAAGCTTTAAAAGATTTGACTGTTGCTCAAAGCCTTCTGTATTCTAATATTCCCCTTGCACCTACAAGGAAATAAGCAATAAGATAGTTTGTGCAAATGTTTATCTCAACACGAAGAAGATATGGGAATAAGAGTTTGTAATAATGGTTAGTACAAGAGTAGAGAGAGTCATGTGAGTGCAATACATCAGATTTTTATTTTCAAAGTACCTTAATCAAAAGTTCTCAAGTGGAATTGCGACATCAGTTCAGCAATTTGGAGAATAGCTCTTCATTTCGGTATATCTTTTGATTAATTTGCAATAATTCTCTATTACGCACAGCAAATGGGGGAGGTTTTGTATTCCAACCCAAAATTTGATGCCCAGATCTCATCGGAAATAAAAGATTTTGGCATTCCCTGAATCCAAAAACAAGAAACATTTTTACATGTGTGTGTGTGAGTGTGTGTGTGTGTGTGTGTGTGTGTGTGTGTGTGTGTGTGTGTGTGTGGGTGGGTGGGTGGGTGGGTGTGTTGTGTTATGTGCGAAGTTCAGCACCTTCCAAGGATGCAACACGGTTTTCAAGGAAAAGAAAGCCGCCCCAGACTACCCTATAAATGGTACATTTTTCGAAAGTTCTGATTTTCTCAACAATGGATTAAAATACCACATGCCCATCTACATGCAATTAATAACAGCTTACATTCGTTTTATTTTGTTGTTTAACGACGCTGTTAATTGTCAGTATCACATCAGCGTCGCCGCTGTGCCGAAATGTTGTCCCACAGGAGTTCTTTTACATGCCTTTAAATCTACTGTCATGGAGCTGTCGTTTAAACCATCGGCCTGGGCCGAATTTGAACCCGCGACCTTGGGATCAGTTGGCCAGCGTCTAAGCAACTGAGCCACCCAGACCGACTGCTTAAATTTTCTTCATTGTCGTTTTCTTTTCCAAGATTTTCTCAAGCTTGGTTTACCCACAGCAAGCACGCGCAAATCCGGAACAGCATAAATTGTGTTGTGCTGCAGGCCGGGTATGAAGCGTGCTATCGATGGTGATTTAGTACCGTAATTATGTTTCATTGGGAGTTGCCATAATGCGCCAGTCGCAGTTTATGGTAATGGCGCCCTAATAAATAAATGCAAAATTACAGCTATTGCATACAACGCTGAGGCTTCACCCAGAAGTAGTAGGTTTATAATCGTTTCGAGGTCTGTTTTTAGTGCTATGCGTGGTAGAGAAACGGAAAAGAATGGGTTTTAAATATAATAGCGCAAGTTAGAAGAAAAGCTACGCTAACCAAAGTATTCATGATAATATTACTCTTAAGTTGTTGGTTCCGGAGTCCCACGCATGCGCAAATGAAAACCAGTTCAGCAAAGCCTCTCTGAAATTATTTAAATATTTTGTGGTAGGTATGTTCAAACAACAGGAAAGAAATTAGGTTGACTATTTCATACATAGAGGATTAATTTATCATATACGATTTACTACCAGCTCATTCTTTTGTTTTGTATCATTTATCACCAGGTCATTCTTTTGTTTAGACAGGTGTCGCCAACTGTATTCCAGCAGTAGTCCATTTTAATTTGTCAACAGTTTTTAACACTTTATTTTCACAGAAGAAAGGTTATTTGTTAATGATGAAAATAAAGTAAGATTTATTTGAGATTATCAACTGCTTTTGTGTTATAACGAGAGAAAGACGAAATACGTGTGATTCCTAGATTTCGTTTTCCTAAATTGGCAGTACTGAGTAAATCCAACTGCACTAATCGTAATGAATACATTTTAGGTTATTTTTATAGAATTTAACATTTTCTGGTCAAATATTTGTGATATAGTATTTAAATTCATATTTTATTTATAAATAAATATTCGAAGATTTGGCCTTGTCTTATATTACATGTGAAAATTACTGCTTAGAGTTAATAAAAGAAATATTGCATACAACTCAAGTGCTCGATATCGATATTTCACGGGAAATACATGTTTTGAGACACCCATTCTTTAGAAAAAAAGAACACTGAATTGCACTTTACTGTGTGTGTGAACAATATAACTCAAAAACGGAAAGTCGGATAGATACCAAGTTGGTGTTTAAATTCATTATCTTACAAAAATATGCAACGAAGATTTTCAAGGATATCTCCCCATCCGAAACTCCCTTTACATGGAACACTTTTCGAAAGTTCTCATTTTCTCTGAAATAACTAACGGTTTTGATTGGAAAAAAAGAACTTGTTCAAGATCTTTTTATGGCAAATGAAATCTATATCAATTTTTTGGGAATAAATAATCTATGAAGTCCTCTTTATTCTGAATGACTTCTTCATAACTGGTAAACCGTAAAGTGATAAACAAAAGCTTACTACACAATAAATGTAGATATTAAGGCACACACACACACACACACACACACACACACACACACACACACACACACACACACACACACTCACACACTCACACACTCACACACACACTCACACACACACTCGCACACACACTCACACACACACACACACACACACACACACACACACACACACACATATATATATATATATATATATATATATATATATATATATTTTACATTAACCATTTCTGATTCGTTATTTTTGGTTTGCATTTTAAAATACTTATACTTTCAAAGAGGAAGGTTGTTAAAAATACCAATATGCTTCTCAGTAATAACTGAAACTTGCTGCAAGATGTAAAACAGTAAATAACCTGTAAATAAATTTAAATTCTGGAATATTGCTATAAATTCTACTGTCCTTTTTAACAATAAATAGATGTTCAGCGAAATTATTTGAATTACTTTTATTAGTAATATAATGGTCCCTAAAAAATATTGCGGCACACCTATCTAATGTCGCAGCAGTGTTGTGCCGCGGCCCACTCTTTGGGAACCATTGAGATAAGACAGGCTACGGCGGGAACTGAAATCGGCTGAATTCGTACAAAAGATATAGTTATATCATGATGCTGTACAATGTTAGTCATGTTTCAGACTACCATTACTATGTAATTACGATTCGCGCCGTAGCCTGCCTATCTCATCAGCCACGGCTCTAAAACCTAGGTTGGTCATCATTGCTTTTGTTAACAGTTTGACTGCGTTTGAAATAATGGGAGTCCTTTGTAACTCCGTTTAGGGTATTTATACAAATTTTATTTTCTTTGTATTTGTTTAACTAGAGATCTATCTTGGAATTTGGGGGGAGGGGGGGGGCTTCAGTAAATCTGTTGCGGCGGTGGTCGACGCCCCTGGCTTTGGAAGTTAGGGGGCAGCAGTTGCCTTGTCCTCCCCCACAAGCCGGCGCCTATGGGTGCAGGTGCACAATTAAATGTTCCTTCTTCCTTTCCCACGGTCACAGAGTTCGTTGTATTATAATTCGATTTGATATTAACGGCCGCAGACTAGACACTAGTTATGGTTATGAAGTCCTTGTTCGCTACGTTACGGTGTTGGAAATGCGCATTTCATGGAACGCCGCATAAAGTGTAACATGTCCGTGGAACATAAAAAGCAACAGGCTTTCCTCTGGAAGAAGAAAACAACAGTAAAACCAAGGAAGGAGGAAATGGCGAGATTAATATAATCTCTTTATAGACTCCAAGAAGCAGTGTACGTCCAGAAGTTAACTAGATCATAAATGTATACGCATAGCGTCACACTTAAGGTGCGTTCGCAACCTCTTATGTCTGCGTTCTGGTAATTAAAAATTGTCAATTAAATTTCTAAGACTCCTCATATAAATTAATCTTAAATTTCTATCCATTTCAAACGAATTATATTTCTTGGCATTCGTTTAGCATTTGTGGACGTTATTTTAACGACTCTACTTGTTCTTTTGTCTCTGGCGCGTGGACCCCTGTTCGAACCCCGGTACCGGCGTGAGGAGTTTTCCCCTCTGGAAGGTCTGGTCGGGGTGCACTCAACCTCGTGAGTCGTCCTCCAAGGTCTAAGAGTAACATGCTAGCCTATGGTTCCCGAGGTAGTGAGTTCAAACTCGGCGAAGGGCGATGGGTGTTTTTCCAGGGGTAAAAATCTTTAGCGTGTTTTTTTTTTTTTTTTTTTTTTTTTTTCGGAAGGGAAATAAAGCCGCTGGCCCGATTTATAGCATGTAAAAGAATCTCAAGCCTGATAAAGAGGCTTGTGAGCAAAATTAAGCAGTCTTTCAAGCCAAATATAGAATGGGACGCTGAGAACCGAGACAGAAAAAGGGTGTCCATAAATAAAATTTCAATTTCAACCTCGTGATGCCAATTATACTGCTCGCAAAAGTTAAAGGCATGTGAACGCTGGCCAATACTCAAGCGGAGCGCTGTTGCCAAGCGTAATGCGTGTACCGGCAGAGGTTCTCTACATAAGGCGTGTGAGACGCGTGTACCACATTCGGCAGCGCTGGTAGGAGGGGCAAGCTTAGGATTCGCTGGAGTCTGCAGTACGGCCCGCCTCCATATGCCTTTAACTTTTGCGAAGATTGTAAGCAGCTATCCGGATGGAAAGGTAGCGTCTCTAAAAGGCCAATTAGTCGGAGTCTTCGCACTGATCCCACCACCCCATGTTGCACTCCTTCGTGGCCTTGACTGCGGCTGGAGGACGCAGCGGCCGGGCGATGAGGGCACCATCTGTACACGGGAGACGCCTTAGGGAGTACTTGTTCTTTCATTTAGTATTATTTTTATTACATACAACATTGAATTTAATGAAATAGACACAAACACGGACCTTTTTCTTAAATGGTTTCTTGGTGGTTCAGATTGCCTCAAAATGTGTATTTTCGGTAAAATCTCGATTTATGGAATGCAATACTTCCTCTACTTAGTGTAAGTACGTAGTAGAGAGAGTAACCCCCCCCCCTCCCCTCCATCAGCAAATTGCACAGGAACCTCTGGATTTAGGAACCAGCATGAGAATCACCAGACAGCGTCGTTCTTTTGATGACGCGTGTGTTATTATAATTCATAACATGTAATTAACAGATGAAAGTGTAGCATATTTAATAAATCGTAGTGCTTTCTTCTTCTTAGTAGGCATTACAACTCCGTTAGCTGAATGTTTTGGCCTTCGTCACAATTTTCTTCCATTCCATATGGTCCCTAATGAGTTCATCCAATTTCTTACCTGCATGTTTTTAGATCTGTGTATATATCGTCGTGCCAACTGTTCTTAGCTCTGCCTCAAATATATAATTATGGTTTGATAGCGTCCACTTTTACAGCTGTTTGAGTTGGGAAAGATATTTCATTTGCTAGAAGAAAGCCCATCACATTATAACTTATGGGGGTCAGCAGGACCTATGGTAAATCTTTTGCGCCTACACCCCTTATGGGACGCACTGCGGGAAGGACAGGTAAACTAATGGTGGTCGGAACTGAGGAGAGACGACAGCAGAGGTCAGGGTCCGAAACAGTCGCAGATTTAAACTCCCCAATTGCAGCTCGTACAACCGGCTCCCCTCTCCCCTGCGGGTTTACCTATATCCTGAGGGGGGGGGGGGGGAGTCCAGGACCAGAGGGCGAGGATTTACAGGCATTTTTTTTAAGTTGTGGCGAATGACGAAGTTGTGCAGTGGTTTATGGTCGAGTTCACTTGTGTGTTTATAAGAGTAGGGGTGTGAGTGTAGTAAACATCGCGGTACAGTGTCCGCTAACATTATTAGCAGTTTCTTGTTTATTTCAGTAGGAAACAGAGATGTTACCCCCACCATCAGTTTGCATGACGTCACTCGGGACGTCTAAAAAATCTACCTTACAGAGAGCAAATTCCCTGCCATACACGCCACAACTCCCGCCATCGTAGGATGAAGGTGAATTGAAATGAGAAGCGAGGTGAAATGGCGGGACATCGTTATCCTTCTCAGCACTCGCCTAGCGACCCAGAAAACCCCTGAAAAATACCCATGAGTCAGGAAACCCACGGGAATCGAATCCACAACCTCCGGAATGCAAGCTACAACGCTATCGCCTGAGCCATCCCGCTCGGTAAACAATTGCCTTAATGGTAGATGAAGGTAAAATTACTAAAAAATTGTATTTTTATTTTTATTTTCATTAAAAAATAGTTTAGAGTATTGGGATTGTATTCCTGAAGTTCCATCCTATCGTCACTCTAACCATTAACAAATAATTTAAATGGCAGGAACGTTACTGTGCCACGCCCTCTTTTTTACTTCCTCTTTAAAAGAGTTTGCCATTATTATTTGATTGGCTGGCCATGGTAGCTTGGTGGTTACAGTAGCCGCTCGATAAGCGGAATATCTATGGTTCAAATCCCGACTGTGGCATTGAATTTTTCAGTCCTGATTCCACCTCTTAGAGTTTGCCATTTTTGTATTTCTTGCTGCTTAGACTGTCAGCGCTTTTAGAAGGCTGTAAACAAAAAGGCAAAATGCCTTTATTGAGATCGCCTTGTTTTGAAGTGTTTACTTTTGAAATACCTTGGCAACAATGAAAACGAAATTAAATCTTTTAACTCAACTTTTCTACGGTTTACATTTTTTTACCTTGAAGGTAATTTTCTCAAAAACTATTGTATGTACAGTTATCAAATGTGGCAGTTTTATAGAAAAGGTCCTATCACATAATCCTGTGGAATGGAATTTTAATCAGTATTTTAGTTAAACTTTGGTAAGATTTTACTTGAACGGATTTTCAGTCAAAGTAACTATTTTTTAGCTCAAAAATAATAATACATACAAAATTCCGTTCCACAGCGTTATGTGTTGTATATTCAAGATAATTCATAAATGTTCAATGAAATATCTCGAGCACTTTTAGAGAAAATGCACCTTACTGTTGTTTTAGATTGCCAAAAGCATAATACAACTCAAAAGTCATCCAAAAGCTCTGAAACAATTACGGAGGTTGTAAACAAGCATAAGTAATTATCACACCAAATTTCGGTTTTGTCTGTTAGAAAATGTAGCAGTCAAATATTTTTGAGGTGATATTCTTTTACCTTAAGTTAAGCTATGTATGTATGAACCTACTTACCTTTGCTGTACAGGCGCCGTCCTTTACAGCACATTTACGAGTTACATTCCTTTGGATGCCATCACAGATAAGGGTTATGCACATGTCTCTAGCCCAGTTTGTGCCGCTTTTATGACCTCTTCATCATTAGAACATTTCTTGCGGCGTGCTCCTTTTAGTGCATCCATGGAGCCGGGTCCGAACTTTATGGCAAGAGATTCCTTGACGGTGAGGTGGCCAGCATGGCTGCCAACTGTGCATTCAAACAGAAATTTCCTGCGTTGTTATCCGAATCCATTTTTAATTAATGGCCGTTTTAGAAGATGAAACTTTAAAAGATTCATCAAGCTAAAAGGTTTTCCAAGACTTTAAGTTTAACAAAGAAATTGGTTTATTCAGTAGCCAGGAATTTTTGTGGTGAGAGATGAGCCTCAGCGGGAATTTGATCGCGATATCCTCTCGCCGATCACCAAATATATCCAGTGCTGGAGCAACATTTTAGGTACACATTCCAAAGCGATGACGGTCAAGGATACGGTAATAACGGCATGATGATGCAAAGAAAACCAGAAAAGGAAAAGGAATTGCCTTCCCACGTTGACTTCGCGCATTTACAAGCTTTAGCGGTCGGAAATACCGAAATACTTCTCCATAATTCTTTCCTCGCGACCGTTGGATAAAACTGGAATTGAACCTGAGATTCCGTCTTCTGATAAATATATTCTTAGCTAGCGAAGCTTGCTAGGATTCTGCTGTCCTGTCTGCGAATGTTGCATATTATTTTAACATATGTGGTACGTGTTAGGTAATTCATATTTGACATTTTCTTGTTTCCCCTCTGTTCATATAATCAGTATTAATTGATTCACGTTCGCAATATGATGTAAGATGGACTTTTCTATTGCTGCGTATAGTTTTCTTGTAGGTGCAAGGTGTTTTAAGCAACAGTCGGAATGTTTTGAAGCTGGTCAATATGTGATGACTGAAATTCCGTTCTCTTTGTATGCCAAGGCGTGAAGGAAGAAAAGAAAACCAATAACTTATTCATATTTGGCAGCATTATAAGTATTGGATGAATAAAAAGGAGTATCTCGGAAATGATTCACAAAAAAAAAAAAAAATATATATATATATATATATATATATATATATATATATATATATATATATATATATATATAAATTGTGTGTTAACGAGATCGTAATTTTTGTGCAGTAAGATTATGTTTATCTCTTACGGTTTACCAGTTTTGAAAAAGTCACCCACAATGAAGAGGATTTCTGAGCACAGTCCCAGAAAATTCCAGATCATGAAAATATCTTAAACGTATGGTGCTTTAATCAAAATCGTTAGAACCGTTTTGATAAAAATGTTCCTTCTAAAGGGTAGTTTGGGTGGGGGAGATTTTATTGAACTTCTTGGTGTCGCATCCTCAGATGCTAAGCTCAATACCAGTTTGGTACTTAATTGATGTTTCGTTTTTGAGTTATGCTGCGCGTTCTCTCTCTCTCTCTCTCTCTCTCTCTCTCTCTCTCTCTCTCTCTCTCTCACACACACACACACACACACACACAGAGACACGCTCGCGCACATATTTTTCCAAAAACTGTATTATTTTATTCAAGAGAATCCAAAACGTGTATTTTTCACTAAAATCTTGTGATCGAATATTTGGGTGAATTGCACTACTCCCTCTACTTATAGCTACATACATAGTAGAGAAAATAATATGTTTTTAGCATGTTAACAGTAGTCGTTAAGTTTTAGTCCGGAAACTTCAATGGCACGGCAACGCCAGAGTTCTTTCTTACAACTTTCCTGCAGTAAGTTTTGCCTACATTTTATGGCATCCCAGTTAAAGAAATGCAGGCCTCAGAAATCCAAGATGTCATCTGCATGCACATACTTCAGATATGTGAAAACCGGTAGGAGCAGTTGTGACAAAACTTTTTTCCATGTAAAGGTTGAAGCTTTTCCTTATAGGTTAGGGTAAGGTAAGACAATTTCGCAGTATTTTCACAAACAGAAGCATTTCGTTATATTAAACTAAGATACGCTTTTGGAAACACTTTTTTTGGGTAATCATACAACTGACAAACATTTTAATAAAGAATCACATTTTTTCTGAACCCTGTATTTTTAATAGTGACAAAGATAATGACAGCCTGCGCGGGTAGGCAAGTAAATTTTGCAACATCATATCATTGGTCTCTACAGTACACAGTCCTGTTCTTCGGAACCTAAACCTTCACATCTATCACACATGTAAATAACAGCATTTGTTCGGTATGTTTGGCATTTGTCATTACAAGGTGTTAAACAACAGTACCCATGATGCATATCAATGCATAATGCCAACTCAGGTTTTGTGTTTGAGGATGTTCCATTTTCGAGCATAAATTTCTTAATTGTGCTGTAAGAAACACTATACATTTTTTTTGTTTTTTTTTTGTTTTGTTTTGTATGTAATATTTTGGAATTTCACTTTCCTAGCAGCACTCAAAAGATGTCAGTTTCATAATTTCTCTTTTCACTTCCTTTTTAGTAGTGTTCATCTACTCGTATTTAGGAGCCATGTTGAGCGAAATTCTACAAAAGTAATAAATGAGATTAAATATTAAGTCTATAACTCTAAATTAATTGCTTAACAAAGAAATACTACTTTCATATAATGAGGTAGGTAAATTGGCAACACGGCATAGCATTAGGTAAGGTAATTTGGCAATAATCTAAAATGAATTTGTTGTAGAATACTTACCTCTGTAATACGTGTAACAACTGTTGTGCAGGAACACATAGAACCGATGTAAGAACAACTTGAACACTTGAGGAAATTAATGGTCTGAAATGAAGACAGATTTTCGTGACAAAATGCGTTGGAATCGTAAGATTCTTGTACGCATATACGTCACAAAGCAAATTCACCAATACATTTAAACAACACTATATCCCTAAACCCATAGCGCAGCAGCCCCTGAAGGGCCAAGGCTTGTCGCCCGACCGCTGCGTCCTCCACCTATGCCCACTACGGGCGTCATGAATTAGGCGCAGTACTGGAGGGTGGGACGTGGTCAGCGCTCCGCGCCCTCCCGGCCAGTTATGCGGCCTTCGTGACCTACACAACACTATACACCATGTATATTTATTCCGTGGTAATACAATGTGCGTAACTTGATTCAGATGAATTGAAACTGTAGGCATACATCACCTTTCTTTTCATCAATAAACTCGACACTAAATGAGAAAATCTTTATTCTTTGCATTCCAATGGCCGCGAGAGTTTAGAATGCGGACCAGTTTGCAGCGAAGAATGTCATTCTACGTGGTAAGAAAACTGTGAAACCGTTGAGCAATAGCATGCTCTTAAAGATACATATACTGCGAAATTACCTATACTGCAAAAATAACTTATCTCTGTTTTTAGTTTCACTCGCACATTTTAAAAATGCTTTTCGTTCCCTTTCCCTAAACATGCATTTCCATTGTCTTATCAGTATCGAATTTTTGTTTCGAACACAATATTCCTTCTCTCTTAGGAAAGTAATAAATAAAGTAAACATAGTTTTAAGATTAAAGGATTTCAGGATTTCAGATTTCTTAAACCTCGAAACTTATTTGACACAAGTGATATGAAGATATGCAAGCTTGTATTTTTGCTTTGAAATAAGGGGAGTGTTTTATATGCCTCTTCCACTTTGCATTAAGATGTATGCAACATTAGCATTGTAATTTGTTTACATTATGTTTCGAATCTAAACAGTGTTATAAAATACACTAAAAGCGTTTTATTTTTCCAGCTCTTTTTACACACCCGGAGCATCAAGGACTATAATTTCGCTCTCAAGTGCTCTCGTACGTCAAAGTAGGTGTGTTTGCACCTTTGTCAACAGACCAGAATTTTATGTAAGAAATTTCCGAGTCCACATTTATATAGCTATAAAGTTTAATCGTGATACATAACAAGAATCCACTCTTTTGCTCTCGTTGTATACCTGTTTTCATGTTTCAGTATACAAAGTAATAATTTATCCTGGATTTGTCATATAAAGCAGAATGTATTGAGCGTCCAAGCACGAGATTTCTGAGACTCGTAAATAAAATGTGTTTTTCGATGGAATCGTAAGCTTCCCCCCCCCCCCCCTTCTAATCCCAGTTAGCATATGTTATAGGCAGATCCACCACAGGAAATAAAAAATGGTATCAGACCTTGGCGATCTGTTAATTTTCTCTGCGGTATCTGTAAAGGTAGACAACATTCCTGGAAACATTCACTTTATGTTTAAAGTCTTTTGTGCTATTACATACCTTTCCTTATCCATTGCTTATTTTCAGAGTTATTCTGCAAATTAGAAAACTAATCTAACACAAGCCACTCTCACTAGAAATGGAAGATTGTATCTAACATTCAGTGGAGTAAAATGTTTATAGCACTCCAACTACTACCCTTGTTTCTCGGGATGGAAATTATATGTTCAGTCCTGTTTGTGAAAATTGCAACACCAAATAGGAAACGGATGATTGAAACGAAGTTTATACACAGATTAGGTGCATGACAATAAAAAAATGATTAACTTTACAAATCTATACATGAACTTTGAACCTGGATATTAGTATTTGATGTAGCCTCCACGAGCAGCAGTTAGAGCTGATAAACACCATGACATGGAATCAAAAAGATTCTGAATATGTTATGGGGGATCTCCCTTCACGTAGTTTATATGTAAACCCACAAATTATTGACACTGGTTACTGGAGGACCGTGACGAACAAGTTGCCGACCAGGCATATCCCAGACATGTATGTCAGCCGAACGCGCAGGCCAGGGGATGCAACGGTACCCTTCGTTCTTTGAAGAAGGCTTGCCCTTTCCTCGCAACATGTGGTCGGGCATTTTCCTGCTGAAATGTGGCATGTGGAGATGTTTGAAGCAGCTCCAAAACCTCCCTCGTGTACCGGTTGCTGTTCAAATTGCCCTCAATTCGTAGGAGGCGAGACCGGTTGTTGTAACCAATGGCGCCCCAAACCATCACACTTGATGTTGTCTGCTATGCCGCTCAACAATGCAGGCCTCCAGATTGCACTCACCTCGGTACCGTCGAACACGTATCGGCCATCATTGTAGGGCAGGGTGGATCGGGACGCGTCCGAAAGGACTACAGGTATATTGCCATTCAGTACACCAGTGACGGCTTTCACGTGTCCATTGTAGTCGGAGGCGCTTGTGGTTTCTGTACATTAGAAGTCTATGTAATCAGTCCAATCCGCTGCAGACGACGACAAACCGTCGATGCAGATGGGTTCACACCTGTTGCAGTGCTCCAGCATCGAGCAAACACTGTAGAGTGTAGATGAAGCTGTGCGATCTGTTAGGTCATGCGGAAGATGGTGGCCATCCCATGCTGTGATCATATTGCATGATCCAGTACGCGTACAACCCTCTTTTATACACTACTTTCACATACGCATCACTGGGCATCACAACATGTCCTATACGAGCTGAAATGTACGACAGGGTATGACAAACTCGCTTCCCGGAGACCGATCTTCTGCCTTGTGCGAACTCACTTACATGCTGATATTGCACCCTTTTGACGTCGACGAGGCATATTTCTTCATTGCAGAATAAGATCTCCAATAAAAATAATAACCCTAATAAATCTACACGGTCAGAAAGGAATGACAACATTGCTACTTGTTTCAAATGGCATATCGTTTGAACCGTTTCTAAATTTTGCCGCAACTAAGTTTGCCTCTAAATTGAAAAATAATTTTATATCGCTTTCTGGCTAGTACTGTGATTTCAAAGTTTCTTTTAACAGGTTTTAAATAGAGAACGTACCTCCAATAAATTGTAGAAAAAATCTAATACGTTCCATTCACACGGCTTTCTATACTCAGCATAGTTTATTTATATATGGTTTCTGCAAACTATTCTTAAAGAAAGTTTAATTTTCTGTTTTCTTCATGTTAATCCAGATAAAGAATTGCAGAATAGTTACATTAAACATTTCGTTATAGATACAAGGGAGACAGAAGAAACCGAATCGATGGTCAAGAAGTTTAAATGCCTAGCATTATACACTACCCTTAAAATACCGCACTATTTCCATCACATCACGAGAAATAACTTACTGGTGATAGTACTTTAAAATCAACAAAGTTATATACATTTCAAACCAATAAAGACGGATAGATGTCTTGGAAATAGCCGATGTCACAAGAAAGCTTCTTTTTTCATTTTCTTTGTTTCCCCCGCCTCCATTGATAGATCGTATCGATCACTCTGCTTTGGAACAATGCTGTCACTGATGTTCACCCTTGACTGTCTGTGTTAATCATTGACTTCTTTAGGTTGTCTTTAAAATCTCTCTCTCTCTCTCTCTCTCTCTCTCACACACACACACACACACACACACACACACACACACACACACACACACACACACACACACACACGCCTTTCAGAATCTCTTTGAAACTTCGACCTTAGGAAGGATGGGGTATGATGCTGGCTAAATACAAATTCGCATTTCTATCCAGAAATCGAGCCAGATCTAGAAAAAGCGTTCTATGAATTAAGATGTGTATTTTAAAGAGATGGTAATTTTTACGTAGATAATACGTTTTTTCTATCTCTGAACTTTTGTCACTGTGTACTTTCCGAATGAAAAGTGCTCCACAGGCTATTTCCAGAACATTCAAAATAAACACTTTAATTAAATATAAATGATTTTCCTCATGAAAACTAAAAATGTTATCCCAGCAGTTGGACAGAAGTATTCAAATAAACAAAACAAATAGCACTCAAGTACTTGGTTGTGATGCCTTTCCTCTGTATAACGGCTGCCAAACGCCTTTGAGTGTGCGTACTTGCTAGTTAAGTCGAATTAGTTTTATTCCATTGCTGCAGAATAATATATTTTAGTCTTGTTTTACTTGTGATGCGGTGTTTCTTGGTCCTATCTTCCAATTCTTACCTGATGTTCTTGATCAAGTTCAAGTCGGGTGATTGAGATGTTCTGAGTGTATGGGTTGTGTTGTAAATAAACCATAATCTAGCAACTTTTGAAATTTGCTTAGGATCGTTGTCTTGTTGGAAATAAAATTCATTTCCAAGTTTTATGAGCGCTTCTTAGCAGATGTTTTTACAGTATGTTATAATCATGCTTGTTCATGTTGCCAGCAATAAAAGGTAGCACACGCACACCATTTGGCCCTATATATCCCCATACATCCCCATAGCATTACTTTCCCATCCCCATGTTTGATTGTAGCTTCTATATCCTTAAGATACCATTCAGTATGCTTCTGTCTTCACACAATCGCCCATAGTTCAGTATACCAGGTGGCCCATTTCATCCGGTGTTGGGGTATGTAGATAACCCTTGTGTGTTAAAATAGTTGCAGAACGCTACGGGGCAGTGGCGTGAGCAAGCTTCCCTCTGCCTTTTAGCGAAGACGAGAGATGAGAGTTAGTTCCCAAGTTGAACTATTGTGTGTAGTCCATGATAATAGAGTATAAACAACCGAAAAGGTTCTTATAATGTTTTTGCACTTTACTCACAGGGACTTTACTTTCCAGGAAATAAATTCACTCTTGTATATTAGCTAACACTACGGATTACAGATTATAAAGTGCCATAACAAAATACATACAAGCATGAGGGACCGTAATGTTTAACTAGCACTTGCTCGTTTCTTATTAATGTTATTGTTGTATGCAATTGTTCATGCATATGTAAGATTAATTTTCTCTCTTCTAGAATTTTTTCTTTTGCTTTTCACCCCATTTTGACTGTGGTCACTCGTAGCTAAAGTTGTTTGTGTACTATATGACAACAGACACGAATAATGAGTTCTGAATGTACCTACAAACATCAACACTTTCATCGTTAACTTTGTTTTATTGCTGTAGCATTGAGCGCGTTTGAATACTTGTGTCATAGGAAAACACAACGCTTTTAAGAGAAATCACATTTTGAAGTGTTATTGTCATTTGTATACTGTATATGTGTTTGAAAAGTACTACAACAGATCAATGGAATAAGAAAATAAATAATTCCGCCTTCTGTGTCGATAAATTCAACATTTAAAGTTGCATATCCATAAATATTATAACTTCTGTCCACCTCTGTACCTTATCTATCTGCTAGATAGTTGGCAAAGAAAGCAAGAAGAGCTAAAATTTGTTTTGTTTTCATAAACTTTATTAAGAACCACAAATTGAGATAAAACTACAGAGCCAGAGTGAAGTCAGCGCCGGAAACGCAGCGCCCACGAACCTCAGTACCACCACATTCCATGCATCTCGGTGACAGAAGCTCACCTCGAAAAAGAAATCTAATCGACAACACTCGGGAAGAAAACAAACGCTAATGGCATTCCAGCATTCCTTGTACACTCCCAAACAACAACAAACCCAGAATTAATTTTCAGGAAACACTGACAATTTTTAGTGTGAGGAACTCTCGTAGTACCTACGTGTGACCGCAGATGAAGGATGACTTCCCTGAAAACGATTACCGTAATCATATTGAGCCGCTCCCCATTTCCTGCATCACACTGCGCCCATAATTTCCTTCCAGTTCCAGGAAACTTCCCCGCATATCAATATCCAATAAACTAGGTAGCGTACCTCTACAAAAGGGAGAGCAACAGTATCTGCTTAACAGCATATTTTCATACAAAACATAGTGGAAGTCATCTATGTTTCGCAAGTGTGTTAGTTTACATCCAGAGGTTTGAAAATCACACTAGCCAACAAAATGTTACTATTTTTTTTCTTCTAACTGGCATGAAAACAGCTTTTATGTTTTCAGGTGTGCTGATAACGAAAATGTTAGTGAAAATGCAAAGTTAGCTCTTGTTTTGAGGTTATGATAACTATATGTTATTGCCTATATAAGTTCATTCATGTATTTACCTCCCTTGGGAAGTCACTGAAGGCACAACTGCGTTGCTTAGCGTTTCTAGTTTTCTGCTGGTGATTACCTAATTAGTGCCCAGCAGAAGCGGCTAACATTGATACACTCCACTTTCCCTGATATCTTATTTCCACCTCCAAGTTTGGCTGGTGGAAACGTTCCCCGGGCTCGTCGCTTACAGCAACATATTTGTCACGAAAGAAGTCCAAGCACTAATATAAGAAATGTAACTTTAAGCACATGTTGTACCCCAGTCTATTGTAGCAGTGCAGACGACTTGCCACAAGATCCTTATAGTTTTGTGCCCTATTATTTCCTAGAAAGTTTGTTGACATTTGAACAAAGGTATCCCAAGTTAAGTTTTCATCTTCTGTCAGGATGATGTTGAAATGCTTATCTTTGTACAGTTTGCGTATCTGGGGACCCATGAAAATCCCCCCTTTTGTTTTAGCCTCACTAAGACGTGGAAATTTCTCGCTTCCCCACTTTTGTCCATGGCCTTAACTAAACTTTCCATTAGGCCCAATTTTATATTAAGAGCAGGGAGAATGATGTTCTTGGATTTCACAAATGTTTCGTGCAGAACATTGCGAGATCCTGCTTCAAATGACTGACACGGTTTTCTTTTTTCCACGACTAGAACACACATTGTAACAGACTGAAACTACGCTTAAATGAAACATGCTCCGTTCCTCCCTTTATCTATCCCTTGTTGCTACGAGCCCTGGCTAAAAATAGCAACCAAATGCACACAGCTATTGTTGCCTGAAACTTCACTCTGCCATAATCGGGACTTCGAAGCCTATGTGGGAAGGGGTTGGCAATGAATGCTAATACAATATAATTACGTATAACTAAATACATCCCTTTAACTGGAGAACGACAGCTAATTCAAGTTTTTGATTGTTGTTTTCGTTATCAGCGTGGTCGACATGATTAACATTCATTTCATCTCAGTTACATTTCACTGTTGGCTAGTGTTATTAGACTCAAAAAGTATTTGTTTATTGACTATTTGAGGCTGTGTCTCTAAGATATTGAACTTTATTGTGGCTATTCCATTCATGCCGGATATCGCCTCTTGATCATGGTTATATCACCTATTCCTTGGGGTTCCGCCAACCTAAACATTTTCTTGGGTTTCTGAACATCTGAAGTATTCATGCGCAGTAAAAACAATTATGAGGCCATTCAAAAAAGATTTGGTTAATATTCTAGTGAGGATATGGATATTTGAAATGAGGCGAAGT